>JAYKKM010000114.1:0-360000 GCA_035772405.1 Chrysogorgia sp. JL179-B06
ATGTAGTGCCTGCAATGAAAGCGCATACAAAGAAACTAAATAGTCAGTGGAGATCATTTAAACGATGGTCCTGTCTTTTTTTTTCCATCCACATAAAAGGAAGAGACACTAACACAAGAGGAAAACCGTCAAGGACACAAATAATACTTGTAGTTAAATATACTAAACATCCATAGTAATAAAATTTATCATTTATAGACGATACAGGGTGTATAAAAACAAAACGAGACCTTTAGAAAGTAACCTATTGTTGTTAAGCACAAGATTTTATGCTCCTGGGAATTTAAAATAGCTTCTAATCGTATGTCAAGAATACTCCTCCTGTAATGAGGAGAAATGATTTGGAAAGACAGTTCCCTGGCGAATGCCCTATGGAATAGAGATAGTTTTTACCAAAGGCTAAATGGATTTTGTTTGGGAACCTGTTATCGACCTCCCTCTACAAACTGACTTTATAAATCCTTTTCGAGAGACACTCTAAGATGCTGCATGTGCTGAAAAATAAGGAAATCTTGGTCCCAAGAGATTTTAACTTCGAGCTTCCTAGAATAAATTATGTCCTAAACCAATAAAGGAAATAAAGGGAGCCTTCTCTAGCTATAATTTGATACAACTAAGTAAAAAAGCTACGAGAATTTATCAAAGAACACCTCCACTTTATTAGATTATATTCGCTACACAAATTCTCCAAAGAATAGAACACTTGCCAAGAGTAATTCCATCTAGCCCTAAGGCGATCATGTCATGTTGGTTGTGGGGAGAAAGATCAACGCATATAAAAACCCTCAATGTACGAATGAATGTAAACATTTTGCAAATAATGATACCTTGGCTTTTTGTGAAGATTTTAAAGCTTGTTCTGGTAAAAAATCGTGGGAGATGTAAATGTTGCATGGGAAACATGGAAGGAGACAGTCCTGTCTAATCTGCAATATACAAGCAACCTCTTTGGGGCGTGAGGTGATGAGGGGAGTAAAATGCCCATAGGTTAACAATCTGGGACTAAAAAGCTTATGAATTGAAACGTGATTTCTGTCTAAGGACAGCAAGGAGGATCGGTGCCGTGATAGATTTGAGTGCTTACCGACGCTTACGAAATAAAGTATCAAATAGGATAAAAATTGAAAAACGGTCAACACCAAAGAAAATGCGATACAGGAAAATCTGGATAACCCGAAGGCTGATGATGAGATAATCACTGATAAATTATCTATTGCCTGAGATTTTCAACATGTTTTTTACTGGTGCTGCCCGCTTCGTCTAATGAAGGACTGTTCAACCAATGAGTACTTGTCAGTTTACAGATGATAACTTTACAGATCAAGAAGTTTGAGCTGATGCCAGTGGATGAAATGTGCGTTTGGAAGCAATTGAAAGATCTAAAAATTAAAAAGTCTACTGGACTGAAACGTATTCCGGCACATCTTTTAAAGGAATGGGTGCTGGTGTTATAGCTTCCACAGTAACTTTTCTTGTAAATCTATCCCTGTCTTCTGGAATTGGTACTGGACAAATGGAAACATTCAAGAGTTGTCCCCATATATAAATCAGGCGGGGCTGCGAAAATATGGATAACTAATCGACCGATTTCGATCCTACCAGTTATCTCAAAAAATTATCGAGAAAGCTGCAAATGCCCAGCACCAACAGTACTTACGGAGTTTTGAACCTATTAAGCTCGGTCCAATCAGGGGTTAGACAGCATCTCTAGACCCTACAGCTGTGATCTACCTCAGTGATACGATTAGGAGAAATACTGATGCTGGAAGGCTGACGGGTGCCCCTTTTATCGATCTAAGGAACGCATTCGACATGGTACACTCACAATCCCTTTAACCGTAAACTAAAAAGGTTTGTTGTTGAACAACAAATATCCATGGCCTGGTTTACTAATTATCTTGCCAACAAAACCCAGGTAGTCGGCATCAGAGAAACGATCTATCAAGTCCTATGGAGGTACAAAGTGGTGTACCACAAAGGAGCATTCTGGGGCCTGTTTTGTTCACTATGTACATTAAAGGAGCTATGTCACCAAGCGTGCGCATCGCTTCTGCGCATATTGTCAACTTGATAAACTTCAGGCTGTATTTTTCAAGTTTGCATATCCAAGATGGCGGCGTCAAGTAGTGATGGCGCACATGGCGGAAAACGCGAGAATTCGGGCCGAAAAAAAGAAAATACGAAAGTTCGGGAACATCACAGAAAGGCTGGAATAGTCAGCACAAGCGATATATACCATTTTCTTTTACGATATTCGAGGCATGGAGAGATGCAAAATTCGAGAGCTGGATACAATCATTTAGTGGACAACGTACTTCGCCGCTCATTTGCTGTCGTTGGAAATATTCGGCAGAAGGTAAAGATAATAATAAGTTCTTATTTATGTTTGAACTCGATTTACAGATGTGTAATTTATATTAAACAACTGAACTACGTTTATTTAACAATTTAAGGGAGAATCAGAATCGACAGCAACAAAAGCGAAAGAACAAAAACCGAGTCAAGTGATCGGGTGTGAGGCCACTGAATCCGAGAGAGAAACTTTGCCAAAGTTTGGTATTGATGGTAGTACTACAGGTAATCACAATGCATCTTTAAAGATAGATGACATAGGGAAGAACAACATGATTAATTTGTAAACAAACCATGACTTAACGAACAAAAGCCACACATTCAGCTTATCTTGTGTTGTATATATAAATAGACAATAGACCCCTTGTCTTTCTGTATACATCTTGCTGTATAACAAAGGTACCATGATCACGAATGCTTTCAAGAACATTTTGCCTACAAAAGAAAATGTAAACAAGGCAAGGCAATGGATCTATTATGTAATGCTTTACTATGTATACAAGGCCTGCATTTGCTGTACATGTAAACTGCATTTGCTGGTGTACACTGTATTTGCCTACGATAACCTACTTCGAATGGATCACCTCATGTCTTAATAGCTTTAATAGTAAAATCTACAATCCTGGCCAAAAGTAGCTGGGACAGTCACATTTATTACCTACTCAAGTTTTACTAAATTCTCTTATCACACATACGAACCCATCCCCCCTCCCTTCCCCCCAACAATGTTGAATATAATGGATGCAATGTGAACTATATGAGAATTATGTGTGCGTTGTCGTTTGAAGCACAAAAAAATACAACATTGATGGGGGAGGTGGATTTTTCAAGATCTCGACAACACTGTCCCACGACTTTTGGCCAGGATTGTAGCTAGAATGCAATTATGTCTTTAACGGTCCTACAACATCCACTCCAGTGAAAGGTGCAGAGAAGCACAACTTTTCCCCTTCAATCTGAGTCTCCAGTGTTGGAAAATCAAGACCCAAGTTTTATGGAGCATGATGTATTCACTTCTTGAAAGGTATTAACTGTATACTAGGACAATTCAAAGGGTGGTGAGGGCAACAGGTTTTTACTTCTGAGACGACCAATACTTTTTTCACTGATGCAGGAGAGGCATGGGTTTTCCTTGGGTAATGTGGTTGGTAGCACAGTTTTCTCTCACAGAAGAAATGTGACAGGGCGGTTAATATAACATGTGATGATTAGTATTTGAAATGTATATAATAAAACCTATTTGTATTAATGTAGTTCTACGAAGGAACCAGACAAAAGAAATACATCAATATTTACTGATGATGAGGAAGAGATCACTGATAACAGAAGTTCGGAGGAGTATAATTTCAGGTATGATTTGATAGTTTAATGTTCAAAAGTATTAATAAGAATCTGTCATTGACTGGTTGTTGGAAGCCAATTTCAGGAGAAAAACCCAACACCGCCTTTCACTGGACAATGTGTATTATTTGATGGTATTACTGTAAGATATGAATGTCTGTTTTACTACTTTATTTTAATAACACATATTTTTTTACAGTTCACATGACATTACAATGTCAGCTATAGAAGAAATGAATGCTGAAGAAAACATGACTAAGAAAAAAAGTGACTCTGAGTAAGAAATATTCTAGTTTCCTCTTATTTTCTATGAATATTGGATTCTAGTTTTCCACTTTCTGAATTGCAAATTCTTACTGCTATAAGTGAGCTTCTGTGAGGCTTGCTATTATAACTAAAGTTTGCTTTATAATCTAAAAATTCCTTGGTGAAAAGTTTAATATATGGTCATAAATGTTTCATTATTAGTTCCATGGATCATGAAAACATGTCTGATTTGGATGATGATGACATTTATGAATGACTGATGAAGCTCAGTTAGAAGATGAAAATACTATATTAGACCTCCCACAGCAGTCGCTTGTCACAACACAATTAACACTCACCTTTGGCCCACACCGAAAATTTGAGCAGATTGGATGACCTTTATTCAATGGAAGAGGAGTCCAAAATGGTACAAGAAAAAGAAGTTTGTATGCTCCCTTGATTTGCTTCTTGACATTTCGAACGAGATGTCAAACACCTGGATGCACAGCAAACACAGATATCCAGCATCACTTCATTGGGGTTGCTTTAATAGTGAATTGTGTTTGTTCGATGGGGCATAAATATAGATTCTGCTCGTCGCATGAGCTGAATGATATTTATGCCAATAATCTTCATGCAGCTGCCGCAATCCTGTTGTCTGGGAGCCATTTTGCCAAAGTTGAAAGGATGGCAAAATTCTTGAATCTGGAATTTCTGTCCAGTTCATCTTACTACCGATTTCAACGACTGTATCTGATTCCCGAGATAACTGAGTGGTGGTTGTGGATGAGGAAAGAAGGTTCTCCAAGAGTTTTCTTGGAAAGATGTTGTCGTTGGTGGTGACGGTCAATTTGACTCACCAGGCTTCAATGCCAAGAATCTTTGTTACTTCATGATGGAAGTAAATTCAAACTATATTCTTGACATTGAAGTCTTGGATAAGAGACATGTTGGCCTTATATCCAACAACATGGAAAAAGAAGCTGTTAAAAGGAGCCTTGATCGACTCAACAAGGATGTGAAGGTGGTGGAACTGGTAACAGATGCATCCACATCTGTGAAAGCATTACTTGGTAAGTTGATATTAATTACAATTCTTCATTTTTCTGTTTGAGGATTCATAACAGTTATCATTTTATAGAAACAATATTTATTAATTTGTAATTGTTATAATTTCTCAGGCAGAAAAAAACATAGTAATCACCATACAAGCATGTCAAAGAAATGTGAAAAACACCACATATATTAGGTCCTGCAAAGCTTTTGACTTGTAAGCCTGGATATTATCACTGTTGAGTGATAATCAGTGAAGCAGACCTGGGCTTACAGATTGAAAGCTTTTGCAATGTGTTTGTGGTTTTTCACAAACCAAATGAAATGTAATTTATTATATTTCATTTCATTACAGAAGCAGAATATAAAGACACTGTACATAGCCTGGATATATGGCACAAGTCAAAGAGCATTAAAAAGTGTCTGACCAAGGTTTGTATTTTGTTCTACTTAATCATTTTGAGGATACTGGGCTTGGCAATAATCAACATACAATATTTAATGTATTGGCACCCAGCATATTTGTTGAGACATGATCTTGGTAATAACTTTTTAGTTGAGCAAACCAAATTCAATGAGGAGGATCAAAGACTGGTCAGCCCATATCATAACACATTTCTGGAATTGTTCCAGTGTGTGCAGGGAAGATGAGACAACCTCTGATGAAAAAGCGCTTAAAGGTATTTTGTTGCTTTATTATCTGTATTTCAACATGTGTATCGTAAATAGAATTTCCATATGCATATACGATTGTGAATATTAATTGTAATTTATCTAAAAATTTTGTATAGGATAAATGGATTGGATTACTTCATCATATCTGTAACGAGCACAAGTCGTTGGGTGGTCAATGTGACCATGAGGATGGTGCTCATGATGAAAGTATCCCATGGTTAGAGATAAAAACGTTATTGAACTTCAAAAAGTCATCCTAAACCTGGAGTTACTTGCCAGTTTCAAGTATTATACTCGTTTCAGGTAAGGAAGGTACATGTATATTGAAAAGAAGTCTACTCTATGTTGACCTTCATAGCAACATGTGTTGGGCAGAATAGAATGCTAATAACAATAAGTGTACCTTTAACCAACCTATGTACGTGTTAACCCAGTTGTGGACATTCACACTATTGCACCATCATTTTACTATTGTCTGATGCCAGATTATTTCACTTGTCAAAGGACCACTGGCCTAAAGGCTTAATGGAATATAGAAAATGACATTGCACTTATATATTTTTTCATTTTTTATAGGCATACTGGTGGTATTGAGTGTGCGAATAGTCTTGGCTTGGTCTACACCCCAAAGCGAACACCTTTCAGGTAAATATCTCCAATGTGTGGTGCCCGTGCGGGTAGCATCTATACTTTTACAGCGGGTCTTTTGGACCAAACTTCCTCAAAAATACAACAAGAACTTGAAGTTTTCAGTAAATTTTTTCTCGCTTTTTTTTACTATAAAAGCTAATATTTTTCCTCAACCATCGCTACTAACTTCCAGATAAAGGGCCATGGCTCAAAACGTTGAAGTTCTTATTGTAGTTTTCAGGTAACAACTCTTTTGTTTATCAAAAAGGTTTGTTACACATGAAGTACATTATGTAGATATTGAAGTTGTCGTACATGTACTTAAAATTGACATTCTTTTAGCTATAGGGCATATAAAGCAAGAAGGCAGCTTACAGCCATTGACTGAATTATCATGTAAACCGTAAACAGGCAAAATCAAAGTCAGGGTGACAACATGGTCACAAGAAAGTACAATCCCAGGACCAGACATTGGGATAGGAAGGTCGTCAAAATAGCAAAGGGATATGAATATATTCCAGTACTGATATCAAAAATATTGAGGAGAAGGGCAGTTAATTTTGGGAGTGTCACACAAAAAGCTTCCCTCAATACAAGTGACCCTGCCCTGATTGCCCCAACTACTGCCCATGTACCACCACCACCAACAAAAAACATTGTAGAGCGAAAAAGCCGATTTGCCAAAGAGTAATTGGACCGGCCTTGAACTTCTATGAATACAATAAATACAATAAAGGCATTAAAAGAATTTCAACCATTTAAATAGATTTATAACATGTATGTAAAAAATCAAACTTCATAACAATACAAATTGACTATAAG
Organism: Chrysogorgia sp. JL179-B06; assembly: GCA_035772405.1. Lineage (NCBI taxonomy): Eukaryota > Metazoa > Cnidaria > Anthozoa > Scleralcyonacea > Chrysogorgiidae > Chrysogorgia > Chrysogorgia sp. JL179-B06. Next base: position 7,120 of record JAYKKM010000114.1, read on the forward strand.
ACCAACTGCTGGTAAATGTTTCTAAAAACTGAATGTGCAGACCATCATTTCCTAGCCTATGTATAGGTGCATATTTTTCTGGAAGTTTGCAGGTTTATAAGTAATATTATATAAAAGTAGTGTAGTTTGTTTGGAAAAATGAGGTTATGCATAAAAATGACAAATACTGTATGTTCAGACTAGGCTTTGCAAATTGCAATATACATCAACATATGAGACTTTCACTACATGTAGTTAACTTGCTAAAAGTCATTGGCAAAAATTCCTTTTTATATTTCAAATGCTGGACATTCAGTTCATTCAAACGTTGGCCAGTTGGTGGTATAATATAATCAACTATTTTACTTAATATATATTTTGAAGAAAAACAAAATGAACAATTATGCTATAAATATTAATAAAATTGAATAACATAATGTCAACATAATGTCAGTGGTCCCTGTATCCCATATAGATTCCAGTTATTGATGGAAATCTTTCTCTAATTTGCAACACAACACATGACTCGTCTGAAGGGCAGACTCGTCTGTTTCCTTTGCCAAGATGACCATGGCGGGCAAGAACAAATTGTCTATAGGCCGCCTTTCTGAATGCCCTGGTACTGTTGTCCTCCCGGTCATTGCGTATGTCCCCAGTATTTCTAATACATAGCTCCAATACATCCGGGTCAAGACATAACTTTGTAAACCGGGATGAATATGTGATGCATTTTTTCAGCGTGGCAACACTTATTTTCTATCTCTTATGGCATTGATCTACATTTGCCACAATCGCACCAATCTGGTGCACTACTTGGTTTTGGGTCCTGTACTGGACCTGGGCTCTGGGTGTCACTGCTGTTATGGGTATGTGGTTCATCAACCAGCTGTTGTGATGATGATTCCCCAAACACACCCACATCTTCATCCAGTTCATCCTCCATAATTAATAGGGTTTCTACATAATCCATACTTCCAATGCCTCTTCTCAAGCTACGAATTGCAAGCTTTCTTACCATACCCTCATCTAATGTAGCAATAAAATCCTAAAATAGGTTGGAAATAACTTCGATTATATATTTTGCTCTGTAGATATTGATAGTTACACATGCAACAAGTATAAGGTGCATCTATATCTTTGGTATACCAAATTGCACTTGTTTGATTTAATGATTTAATTAACTTTCCCCACTATTACATACAACAATTACATATACAAATAAATGAATAATAATAATAATAATTAAATAAAAGTAAATAAACAAAGGGAGGATAACAGTAGGAGGAAACTAAATCCCCATTTGAAAACTGTTTGTTTTTTGATAATCCATTATTGTTTAAAGGCTCTTGAAAATTGCTATGGTTTTTGGTAGCAAAAACAACTGCAACTGTATATATGTTGTTATTATAAATAACAACATAGAAGTTTCAGTGGGCTGCCAGCCCCAAATTATATTGAAAGTGGCCTATCCTTCAGATATTTGTAAGAAAATGCAAGTTTCTTTTTGTAATATAGTAAGTGCTCTCTACCTTGAAGTTGCTTCTTGTGCCTATGGCATACAGCCATATACATACTTTTTACATTATAAAATATTTATATCGAGGGTCAGAAGGTAAACACAAAATGTATACGTATACAGAGCTCAAAGACAAAGAACAAAAAATATTCACTCATTTTGTTGTATTAGCGAAAACGGTCTACCTTAACATCCTGTGTTCCTTTTGTCTTTGATCTTTCTTCAGGACTCTACGGCATCGTGGCTTAAACGGAAACCTTTCGCTTTGCTGGCACGTTTCTTTCTGCCTCTGTTTTCACGCTCCCTGTCTGAATTTTCTCCCATTGCCTAGCAGTAACAGAATCACATAATGTATTGTTATATCAAATAACAAATAAAGCTCATACAAGTGAAGTATTGATTCATAGACTTACCTTATTCGTACAAGGTTTATTACGAGTATCACACTGACAATCATCTGAACATAGTGTATTATTTCCTTTGCAAGGACATCCTCGAGTTACATTCTCCTTTCTCTTGGTAGCTAATCGTATGAAGTCAACTGATTAACAAATTTAAAACAAAATACTCGTTTCGATATATGCAAATATATGCAAATTCTGACTTACCATGTTGATTTGTAAATATTGTTTCGCGTTGAATCACTGCTTGAATGCTTCGCTCATCTCATGGCGGCATGTTATTCCGAGCGATTTCCGACAATTTCCGAAATAATTTTCATATGCGCAGAAGAGATACGCACGCGGTGACATAGCTCCTTTAAGAAGCGGACCAACATTCTCTAATACAGCCTGATGGGTCATTGGGCCAAAATCACCATGTTGGGTGATGCAGCTGATGTGCTCAATGCTGCCGTCGAATGTCATTATTCCCAAGGCTGGTGTCATTTCCTTGACCATACTCCATGACCCCCTCCAGCAATTCTGTTTGGCAACATTGGCAACTGCACCTACGAAAATTAAGTTAAAGCATGTCTACATTTTCGTGTATATACAAGTCACGATATAGAATAGTGAATTATACTATTTATAACACACTGTACCACAGATATTTATATATGTTTACAACTTAGCCTATAAAGTTGTGTCATTGATAGAAAGGCAAATTTATATAAGGCAATGCTTTATATAGAATCTCTGACAAGGTACTTTATATCCAATATATTTACTGACAATAGGCATATTCATAATGTAAACACGTGCACAAGGTATATTTATAAATCAATTTTAGTAAATCCATTTACCACTGGTTTGAAGGTATTCTGCCGTCGCTTCTCTGCTCTAACGTCGATGGTAGTATTCCATCCGGATCATCTGGGGTATCCACAACTTGACCTGGTTCTGCCAGTGGTTCATCATCATAAGCGAAGCTATGAGATGTCTACATTGCATGCTGATCCCGAAGTACTTGTAGTTGTATCGTCATCAGACGTGCTCTTAGAGTTGATAGTCGAACTTTCTGATGTATTCGCGCTACGATCGGACTCGTTACTCGACATCCCCTCAGAATATAGATTGTTATATATAGTAATTTAGCTTTCCTGTAGAAAATATAGTTTTATCCTCAAAAATACACGAGAAATCACTGCGAATACCTCAAACGCTATATAAGTCTATAGATTACTGTTTGCTTTGCCACTTCCGTCCATCTTCTGACGTCACAGGACACCAAAATGGCGGCTTAAAAAGTTCGCATCTGATAACGAAGTTTGGAGGCAAAATTAGACCACTTCTACTCAACGTACGATGCTCATACATATATCAAACTGCTTCTAAAAACGTGAATATCTTTTTAAGCCAATAAAAAAGGGGTCGAAAAATTCGTTTCAGTAGCACTTTAAACATTTACGATATTGAAACAAGACTATATTCTACGGTGGCCCATATACGCAGTGTACAAATATATATTCCAGTGCACAAATATATATTCCAGTGCACGAATATATATTCCAGTGCACAAATAAATATTCCAATGCACGAATATATATTCCAGTGCACAAATATATATTCCAATGTACAAATATATATATATTCCAGTGCACAAATATATATTCCAGTGCACAAATAAATATTCCAATGCACAAATAAATATTCCAATGCACAAATAAATATTCCAATGCACGAATATATATTCCCAGTGCACAAATATATATTCCCAGTGCACAAGAGTAACTCGAAGACTGGGAACGAGCCAGACACATGAGTTAGACCTGACATGCATACAAGCGTATGCATAACATGAATAAAGTCAGACATTAATTTTTAAAAATGTTCTGCAAGTTTTGTGGCGGGAGCGTAGAAGGTTCATTCCAATTTTGCCCTTCCTGTGGAAAGAATATAGAAGTAGCTTCTACTGCATGTACTAGTAGCTGGAGTCCGCTCATAAACACCGCTCAAAAGCGTCGACCACCAGCATTTGATGGCGGCAAAGGAGAATCAGGAGACCCGACGGTAACGAAGAAGGCCAAGGAACTGCCAAATTACAAGTCTTTCGCGGCCCAAAAATCTCGTGAACGCCAAACATTCTTCAAGACGAAGCCGCGTCAGGCAAACAACCCTACTTATGTGACGATAAACGTCGGTATTTTGGAGTATCATGACGATATCTTAAAGCTAGTGAGAGGAAGCTCACTTCCATTAAAAATCAATGTTCAGGCCACGTATGAAGCACTCCTGGAATCAGCATTGCAGAAACGTGAAGCCTACGATAGTAGCTACTCTCGTGATAGGGGTTATGTGCTTGCCTACCCAGACGCTTCAATAGCCAAGCTTGTTCCTGGAACAACAGAAGATTTTACTCTTATAAAATACAAAGAGGGTTTGGGAAAGTCATACTCCAGGATCACCTTATATCTTGCACCAGTGACGAAGAAAAGTGACTTGCGTGATAGAGATGATAGAGAAATTACAAAAGAAGTGCCCGAAAAAGAGAATGCAGAAGTTAGGTGTGATGTCGGCATTACCTATGATGTTGATGAACAAGTAGCCATGTTTCTACAAGAAACGTCAGAGGAAATGGTCCTAAACTCAGACGATGAATACTCATTTTTGGCCACTGACTTCTTGTAAGTACATGACAGTAATATTTTATTAAAAACTTAGGTCACACGTTATAATATCGGCCACTTTCACTTTTATTCTGCACCCCTCTATTGAGGACATTGGTTTACATTGCCACTCCTAGGATTTTCCATGATTTTCCCTTTTTTTACCCTCCCCCAGAATTTTCACTTTTGGTTCACACTGCTCGCTCCCTCAAATCAAACGCTCCTTCAAATATATTATCAATTTTGTTAGTATTGTTTGAAAAATAGTATATTTTGCCATTTAGAAAATATGAAATAAATTGAATTTGAGTGCTTTTAAGTGGATCAAAATAAAACAATGAATTATATGTTAATTTATTGGGCAAAAGTATTAATAATATATTTTGCCAAATAAACATTTATCTATAATTTAACTATAAAATTATTAAAAAGTATTACAAATTAATTTATTTATAAAAATATTTATTATTATTACAGTACAGTATATTTTACTTTCGAATTTAGACCTGTTGATTTAACTGAATTGGATGCTGTTGAAGAAGCCATACGATTAAGTCTGCAGCAACATGGAGATACTGCCCCATGCCCAGTCAAAAAGGAGACTAACAGTGAGATGTGCCACTCTTCGGCAGAGATATTTTCTGATAAAGTGAAGGCTCATGTTCAGCAAAATGTAGATGTCGCTGCGCCTAAGCGAAAAATGGTTGTAAGTAGATCATCGATATGAGCATCAACAAAGCCATACTTTAAAAGAAAACGGTTTTTCGAGGGAACTGGAATGCTCGAAGTGACGTTTGCAACTTCTGAACAAGAGGAAGATGCCATGGACTTGGGTGGACCAAGGCGCGAATTATTTCACTTGTTGTTGGGAGCTATCTGTAGGGATAGTAAGACAGTCATTGGTAAATATACTCTGTAATTGGATTATACATGTAGTTCTTAATGCTCTTGTCTTTGAAATCAATGCTTTTGGATCTTAGAATAGAATGATATGGGTATAGGAACTAGGAAGGGGGCTGCAGATGCTGATACTAAATGTTCTCATTGATAAAACCATATAGAAAAATCATATCAAAATAATTGGGTGTTTGCAGACTGCCCTAATGGAGGAACCACACTACTACAATTATTGTTAAATAACTACGAGCTTCTAATATGTTGTTTTCTTATATTTAAACTTTCAGCTACTGAGAAAGGTCATATCATTCGCTTCAACATGAAAGCCTTGCAAGAAGATGAATATCTGATTGTAGGCAATATGTTAGCTACCATGGTTATGCAAGGTGGTGAACCTCCCCGGATCTTAGTCCTTCTGTGTGCCATTACATGGCATGCGGACTAGAAAACTGCAGTTCAACAATTTCCGAGGTCCCAAATGCCACTATCAGGAAATCGTTAGAAAATGTTAGTTATTTTTCCTTGCTGTACTTTATATATACATTCATTTTCTCAACCTTGTGTGGGCTGCCAATTTCTCTTGCCAAAAGCATGCACTGGGGAAAATGTTGCCAAATTCAGTGATCGTAATAGAGGACTAGCTTGGAGCACTATGAAACTAATGTGTGGTATTGAGGATTGACATGACAAATAATTTAATAATTGCATAAATTAATCATAGCGATTAATTAATCATTAATAAATGTACGATAAATTAATCAAGAGTGATGCCATTATGATTTAATGTTGTAATTTAATATAGCTATTGAAAGCTGTTAGCCAAGATGAATTGAATCAGTATCTACAAACCTGTGATTGGAGATATGACATTGAAGGCCTACCCATGACCATTGAGTTTGAGAAAAGGCTTTGTTTTGTCCAAGAAGTTGCACAGTATTATGTGATTCTACGGTGCAAGGCCATGTTGGACCAGTTAATCTCAGGATTAAGCCACTGTCAGGTATTTATTATAGGAGAATAAAGTAATACTATACATATCTACTGTGTGTATATGTGTGTGTTTATATGTGTGTATCAGTGGCCGTGGAAGCTAGATGTATTTTTATATGCTTGCCACCCTGCAGATTAGCCCCCCCCCAACTTCAGGGTGGGGCTAATCAAGAGGGGCGGGGGCAAGCATATAAAAAATAAACATAATCGGCAAAAAAATGGGGGTTATTATAGCCCACCCTAGCCCCCTGTTCCACGGCCCCTGTGTATACGTGTATATGTATGTACAGAGTATGTGTATGTATATATATACCTTCTGCCATTTTGTTTTACCATTGGAAATTTTACTTTATACATGTATGAGCTTATAAACTTGCTAATACGACAAGAAAATAGATTGTAGAACATACAGTACAGTACTGTACATGTATACTGAAGATACTGTACATGTAATACTGTATCCCCAAATGGGAGAGGTCATCCCATACACAGTGACATTGACACCAATTTATGTCCCTGTTAATAGGTGTTACGTAACAGGCCATTCACCTCCAAGCCAGGTCATGCCCAGACTCTTTTGTTTAGCAGAAGAGGCTTAGTCACCTTCTGCCAGTATATGGGTGAAAAGGTTAAACAAAAACCCTGATCAACATGTGTGATATCTTTTTCAGGTTATGGATATCATTCGGGGTAATATTGCAATGGCAGAGTTTATCTTTCTATGCAAGACTGGTAGACTTTTCTGCTATTGAACTCAAACAGATAATGAAACCAGAGTTATCTCCCAAAGGCAATATTAAAAGGATATCAGAAGAAGTGGTTCTTGCCAAATTTCTGGACTTTGTTAATTGCACAGAAGGTATTCATTTAGAGTACATCACATTTGGGAATTAAGCCTATTTTTCATTATTCACTATGTTAAGATAAATTCTTAGAATATAGGTATTGAGCCAGATACACCCAAAATGTGCAGCCCAAGGGATGTACAGTATCTGGCCCAATACCAACTTTTAGTGTTAAAATATTGAAATATTAAAATCCTACTGTCACAATTAAATATCACACTTCCCGTTTTATCACTAGATAAAACACTTCTTGAAGTTTTGAAAGATAGCCATGATGACCTGACAGATGAAGAACTGCACTTCATTCCAACTATCAAACCAAGCCACATGTTAATGTTTAGTACTGGAGCAGCTATGGTTCCCGTTATTGGTTTTCAGCCTACTCCTTCAATATGTTTTGTGCACGATGATACTAAATGTATTCCAAGTGCTCAAACATGTTCCAACAAGCTGTACTTGTATGTTAATGAGGGCACAGTAAATTATTGTACACACAGGCATTTACTCACAGCTTTAATGAATGGTGGTGTATTCAGTAAAATTTAGAGCAAAATGCCTGTCAGTATATCAGACATGTTAGTACAACAGAAAAGTGTAATGTAGCATTTGTTGTTAATTTGTGTTAGTTTTGGCATTGAAGATAACACCATATAAGTATAACACAGGGAAATGGGAATGTGCAGAGGTTGGCAAGTGGGGCATACATGTACCCCCTCTCACCGGATGCAGATCATAATTTCACAGGATATTCGAGCTGTAATAATCACATGCAATTAAAGTATAATGTCATATGTTAGTATGAATTCTTAAAATTTGCATTAATTTCATAGAGAATTAATTTCCTATAATAAGGTAATAAATGCTACATAAATGAGCATTATATTTATTTAGTATTTCGCTAGTTCTGTGCTTTTGCCTGTCAAGCATGGAAAAGACAGACAAGCAAAAGCTAGGCTGGATCATTCTAGTGACAACATGAACATCACTACTTCTGCACATGTTTCACCCCCCCCCCCAATGAAAAAATCCTGTGATAAACACACTAACAGTTTTAACAGTTACATTATTACAAATGTTGGTTTTAAATTTATGCCAGCTAGTTTCCTGATAGTAATTTTTATTTGAATTGCCTGGTATGTGATTTATATATATATATATATATATATATATATTGCTTTTTCTTGCTGTAATCAATTACTTTCCATGGTTGGAAACATCAATTACTATAAATGCTCAAATTAGTGCCCCTCTGCTAGTAAGTGCCTAGGGCATTAGTTAGAGCATTTGTAAAACATGATGCATAATAATTCTCACCAGAAAAAAACTGCATAACATGATCACAAGAAAAACATCCATAGTATTATTTACATCCATATTCCATAATCTCAATCAGGAAACTGCTATGATTGAGAACTGTCTGTACAACTCCAGGGCTTCCTCCCAATTTCCAGGGTGTTGAAAGTTTCCTAAAGTCAAGATGGTGTTGAAAGTTTCCTAAAGTCAAGATGGTGTTGAAAGTTTCCTAAAGTCAAGATGGTGTTGAAGTACTCTTGATAATTAGATACTTCCTCATAGTCATGACAGTAGTCTGACATATCAGTTATTCTGTTTGCTTCAACTGGCTGCAAATAGTTGCGTGTTTGGCGACATTCAGGGAGATAAAATAGTTCGTTAGGTCTTCCAGCAACAGTGTCATGTCGTGACTTCCTGATGTAGTGGCTGTTCCAATGAATACGGACGTCGTCTAACTCTTGCTGCAAAAGCTGTGAAAAACAAAACCACAGGCATTCCATTTGCAAGATGTTGGACGTATTTAGCTCATTTGTGTCAATGAGGTCTTTAAAAAAATTTATCCACCAGTTCGTGCGTGTTTTTCTTAGGAATGACCACCAACATTCAATTCTTTGGTTCGAGTGTGAAGAGCCGTATACATGAGCCCTGACACCAGCTCTTTCATCCTGTCCACCACATCGAAAATAGCACTGCATGGATGCCATAACTGTATTTTCTGTTCCGTTGTCAGTTCTTAAGAGAATTGGACAGCCCATCTCGTTTTGTACAGCTTCAATGAAAAAATTACCGGTTACTGCAGGGTCATTGCTTCTTGTAATCTTCAACCAAATTCTTCTTCTGCTAAACCCATCGATACATCCGTGTATGGGAAAGCCATACGGCTTAAGCTTGTCGTAGCCATCGGTGTGCCAAGAGAAATTTGGTCCAGGATTAGTATAATGTCGTCGCTTCAGGGATTTGGCTCTGCGCTCTTGGCAACCGACAGGATCAAGTTGTCGTATGTTCGGCATGGGATTCCCGTTGATGAAATATCATCTTCAGCTAAATCACTCATGTTCAGATCCATAACAATCCAATGGTTAAACTACCACTTCTTTTTGAGTCATGGTCGTGTCGTGAACTCCTGGCGCATGTATGCATCGAACACAATATGACAATAACGGTTAGCCGATTTATTTCACACTTCCTACAAGCCAATGACAACACGATATTTTCAAATATCATTTGTTCGCGCGCATAATTTTTTCCGGCCTTGACTGACATGAAATGAAAGCCGCTTTATTAAGTTTGATCAATCTGTTGTTTACAAAGAATCGTTTGGTATAGCTTGTATGTTTGCATTTATCGGTTATCACTTTTTTCACATTGATCTTATATGTCTGTATTGGATGTATATCACAGTTTTATATAACAAAATATTATTTATATAACAAAAACTTGAGTTCATTGGTTATACAAAGTGTGATATTTTTCCTACATGCAATAATATATAAGTAATATAATGCCCGCGTAAGTTTGAGTTTCACCAGAGAGCCCAGAGAACTGTCAACTGCTTTTCTTTGTCTGATCTTTTACGTAACGTTACAATGCTGCAGGGTAGTAGAAAACAATATTAACAGGAACGGTTCGACAAGGGCAAGTGGTGGTTTATTTCTTCGACTACGGAATCAAGGAATATTTTCATCGAAAGTGCCAACGGTCGTGCAAAGTTCGGCGGCAATATACTCAATGAAATAACCAGTGTCACACCAAGCGCAAGCAGAATTGGTATCTTCAAATCATCACATTCTGTATTTATTATTTGAGGACGAGGCATGATTAAAGAGCCCCTTTTAGGGAGGATAGCATGTCACTATTCCGAATTTCAAAAGTTTGGAGTTCTTGCCAGATAATAAACTTTGCCACAGATATCTGCACTTTTAAATTATTTTGACATTCAATGGCATGCTATTGTGCGCTTCCTGAATATCCTTCACCACAATGTATATGTTGCGTCGTTGTCAACGGAAGATGTTTTAGAAAGTACTTTTCTTAAAACGGGAGCCGCTTTCCATAAAATACCATGCTATTGTGCGCTTGCCAACAAAATCCTTCATAACTATATGCGCACGGCGCACTACATGTGTCAAGTGTTCACAACTGTATATGTTGCGTAGTTCTCAAAAACACCCTGCATTGACTGTACTAAGGTTATGGCATCGTAATTTAAAGATAAATATAAAAAATATCAAATAACCCTTAGGTACGACATTTCAATCGAACAGTAACGTTAGTCCACATGTTTTGGAAACTTGTAACTCTTCAACGGGAGCCGAATTGCCAGATAATAAACTTTGCCACAAATTACCTGATGACACCATATTCATTCATCAGGCAATAACAAAATGCGGATTGATTCATTTTATACGACGCAAAAACGTCTCATCTAATAAATGGGGAAATATTGCCAGGCACTCGTGCGGTGATATTGCAGTTATATATTTTTGTTATTCTACGCTTGCATTCTTGTTGTAGCGCGAGCATTCTAGTTCCTTTTAATAGGCAAACTATTAAGATAAAACCGGCTTAATCCAATTCACCGTGAAACACGAACCCCACTCTGGCCATTCACATTATCACACATCATACTATTCACATTCACATTATCATACTATTCACATTCATATTATCGACAAAATTATATCAATTAATCAATACACTAATTAAATGCCATGTTAGAACTACATTGTGCTACAATAATATGATATCATCATCTCAAGACCAACATTTTCTCAGTCACCCATGTTAGAACAACATTGTATTACTGACAATAATATAATTATATATTATAATTATATTCAACTGACAATAATATAATTATATTTTATATTCTAACATGGTTGGGAAAATGTTGGTCTTCGAGATGTCGAGGACCATGTTAAGATTTAATTTAATATAAGGATTAAAATATGGTCTTTGACATTTGAAAGACAAGTCACTAATGAAAATTATATTGTAGTAGAATGTAGTTCTAACATGGGTGGGAAAATGTTGGTCTTCGAGATGTCGAGGACCATGTTAAGATTCAATTTAACATAATGATTAAAATATGGTCTTCAATATTTCAATGCCAACATTTGTGGTTGTGTCTTAATGTGCATCCAATAAAATTCGGGCAAATTCAACTGGACAGCCCCAATCAAAGTGGGTTTGCAACGCCCCTGATTGAAAATGTTGTTTGTCAGTAATCCACCAAAGGAAAACACACATTTTAAAGTAAAACCTTTTTTGTATATATCTGTATTTTGTACATGTTGTAGAAACGTATAGTTTCCTGCCAGTTCAAAACGGGCCCCAAAACAGATAACTAAAATATTACACTAATGTTGATAATGAAAATGTTGATAATGGTTGATTGAATGGAAACTGGTACATGTAGGTAATTTGTAACATCATAGCAATAATGAATTACGGTTTGTTTAAACAACGTTCTTTGATTATGCTATTATTGTGTAAATCTGCTGCTTGAGCCAAAATACAAAACGGTGACTCATGGAGACAGAACATTCTCAGTTGCTGCACCAAAACTGTGGAACTCATTACCACAGGAAATTAGAAGCATTGATATTTTTAAGTAGTTTTAAGTCAGCACTTCTTTTTTAAAATGAATAGTTTTTTGTTCATAGTGGTAATATGTGTAATCTGTGCGTTTCAAACAACAACTGTATTCTGAAATGCATGAAGACTACATTGTTTTCAACAATCAATTGCAACAATTCACGATAGAAGCAGGGGCGGATTTAGACTACGTCAAATAAGTCGTGCGACGAAGTAGAAAATTGTTGATTTTAATATTGTGGATAACTGGATATTGTTTATGATTATTATATTATTCTATATTATTGTTTTATTTTTAATATTTATATCCAGCTACGCATGGCACATACCGTGCGCAGTTTTCCGTAGCTGACGTATAGACGTTCGGAGATCCCGAGGGAGATCCCCCTAATTATCCGCCTACACGCAGGCTAAGTTTTCCGCGCGCTCAAGCGAATAGCCTGCGGGTTTGACCCTGCACGGGTAAGATGGCCCGCAAAATAGAGTTTTGACTAATTTGACGACTTAGTCACTCGCGACTAGTTAGCCAATTAAAATTTCGTGGTACAGCATTTCCTGATTGGTTAACATTTATTTTATTGCGAGTTATGATTGGTAGAGAGCCTGAAACGTCATTTTGACTAATTTGAGCCCGTTGAATTCGTCATTACTGTTAGCAGTTGCACGCGCAAATCCTGCAAATTTTCATATAAACATGGCTACCACGAAGTAACGAGTATATAGCGCTTTGCAAAGATGAAGCGAATTTAAGACAGCTTTACGTTAAAATGTCCGCGAGACTTCTTCAGGTGCTTTATGCGCTAAAGCTGATCTTGTTGAACGAGTTGGAAATGGTGTAAATAGGAACATCAACGCCGAGAATTTTACACCGGATTTTATACGCAAAGAAGAAAGAAAGCCATCTGATTGCTCTAAGGTAAGACTGCTTTAACCATGAATATATTTAGGATTTTTATGGTAATTGCGTTTACCCTTGGGTCTAGTACTCTCTCGCATTATAGCCGAATATTTGTTATTCATGTTAATATTTGAATTTATTTATGAGTTGTCCACTTGTCTTTGTCTATATTCAAATTAAATGGGCTATGTGGCCCTTCGTCTTCGACTCTTCACAGTCTTCTGTATATGTTTTAGTTATAACAGAGTTCTGGTATATACTTCATGGTAACACTAGACCGGATTTCCATCTGTTTTTTATACCCCTAACCCCAACCGTAACTCTAATCCTAATCATAACCCTAACAATAACCGTAAAATACGGTGGGAGACTATATGTATTGTTACCATGAAGTATATCCCAGAGTTCTATGTAGTAGTTAAAACATGAGCAGTCGATGTTTATGGGCAGTTACTGCGAATATTTTAATGAACTTGTAAAATGAATAGAATGTATGATGCATACTTTGTTTGGAAGTTGTAGAAACGGTACAAACAAATTAGTTTAACTCCGAAAAAGCCCAATTGAGCAAGTTAAGTTTGATAAAACATTGATGTTTTATTAATCAATTTACAAATATTGATTAAATATTTATTTATTTTGAATTTTCATGAATTATTAATGAATTTTACAAAGTACACTTACTATATTAAATATGTTACTAAGATGTAAATACAAATTGGAATTAAACTTTATTGAACCTATATGGTACCTGTATAATAAGTTAATAACTTAGGCTAAAAAAGCTGTTTATCATTGACAGAGCTGATGTTACTGGAAACTGCATGTACAGATCAGTAGCTTTGCTTCTTGTTGGATACTGATGACATCAATGGAGCTTTTCTTGCCTAATGATTACTATTATGAGCATCCTTGTTTCTCTTCTGTCTTTGAAGCCCATAAGAACAACCCATTTAAATCACTGTCAGGTATGGTTGCTATATCTGTGTCCTTTGATGCTATAGATAGATGACCTGGTTAAGGCAGGCGACTACGACGTCCGTTCAGGAGGCGGTAATCCAGCTGCGCACTTCCTGGTGAAGCAATACCTTAAGTCAATACAGGTAGAGCAAGCGCAAGCAAGGATATCGCCCACTCAGGCTACACCCATCTTCTTTGCCAAATTTCAGAAGATTATTTTTCATTTGCGAGAACTTATTTCCAACCCCACCGCGACTGCCATTGAGAAATATATTCATTCACAAGATCTGGCATTCTTCACACTTGAGTTTGTCACAGGACAGCCAGCTTCAGATCTCGGAAGGCTCAAGACTATGGATATTTTGCAGGATCCCACAAATGAAACTATTCATGGTTTCCGGGGCGGTACCGCCATCCTGCTCCGTTTGCTGTGCGCCTCCAAGGAAGATATCGCAGAACACATTGGTTGGCAGTCAACTCACATGGTAGACCATTATACACACGGGGATAGAGTTCTTGCGTTGGTCGACACTTCCGACAAGTTAAGTGTTAGTACTTTGCCAGTGGCTGGGCGCATCCCAGCTGCGGATTTTGGGGCTCGATTCCATCAATGTAACAACTTAGTCGGTTTAAAACCTTTCTTTACCGCCTGGTAAATAGGCTTAGATTCGGGAAAAGGAATGAGTTTTGGGTATGGGTTTGAGTTATGGGTAGTGAGGTGGTAGGGTAAGACCTGGGGTTATTAGGAATTAGCAATTGGGAAGTGTACTCCGGCGACAGGGCTCCCATAACTCTCTGTCTGTGAGCCAATGGGAGCAAGAGGGCAGTTGGATAGATTACTATTCCTAGTGCAATCATGCGGAACATTGGCTATATAAGTACTGATATTCAAATTAGTCAGGGTCAGTTTGTTCAATGTGATCCCGTGAGGGTTTAGTTAAGGAACCTGCAGTTATAAGTAGTGTTATTATAGCATTGTAAGATTTCTCGGAAGGCTCGCAAGTGAAGTTCTTACAATTATGGGAGGATGATTGGTGAATATAATATTGAGTTGGTATAACAAATTAGTATGTCATAGATCGGATGGTTTGTTCATCGTTTTTTCCCCTCCTCCCCTCCCAAAAACAGTCTGCTGCCTTGTTCCCTGGCTCACAGACTCACATTTCCCATAACTCTCTGTCTGTGAGCCAATGGGAGCAAGAGGGCAGTTGGAATGGATTACTAATTCAAGCGTCACATACAACGCCATATTTACCTACAGGTTGTCACGTGACCATCGCCTAGCAATGGGAGAAAACAGATGGTAATGAGCCAACGTGTTAACATTCAATGAAACCAAAAGTAAAAAAATAACATTACCATGTCATTATACTTAACATCCTCTAGCAGTGGCGGCGCCAGGGTACGAGAAGTGCGGGGGACAATGCAACGCCGAAGGCGCGAACACTAGGGCCACCCTGGAATATTTTGGTAATGTAGAGTGTCTGAAATACCATTTCCTGCATTTTGGGGGAGATTTTACAGAATTTTGAAAATTATAAAACGTCATAAAAAACACTAAAAATTACACATTTCAGGTCTTTGTATCGGATATTTCATGGACAATTACTAGATACTGTCAGAACATTAAGAGAGATATCTAACAGTGCCATTCTATAATCTGTCTGACGGCAGGTAATTTGAAAAACAAGTCCCCCAGTCCTCCCCGTGGCACCGCTACTGTCCTGTAGAGTGGGAACATACAGTGGGCTCCAGTTACATGTTTCATAATTTTAGCATCAAACTCTTGTCCTCTCTGTAGGTTTACGGGCACTATTTTATTGCCAACGCTCTTGACAAACTCAAAGCTGTTAAAAATAAAATTAATAAGAATTACTAATTAACATTCATATATGCAATATTCATGAACAATTTCGATATTAAACTTGTAAAGGAATTAGTACAATCACTTTCTACTATTAAACTGTATAAACAGTAACAATTTGCTAACCGGATTTCGTTTCCTTCTGTATCATAAAGAACGGGAAGGGAGACATCGTATATCTTGTTCCTTAAAGGAGCGGTGTCACCTCGTGCGCATCTTTTCTGCCCATTGCAAACTTGAAAACGTCAGGCTGACGTTTTCAAGTTTAGCATATCCAAGATGGCGTCCACATCTGAGGATTGCGTGGCGGCAGACGCGATAATTCAGGGCGAAAAAGAAAGCACGATAGTGTAGAAAGCCGACGAAAGTCATAGAATAGTCAACATAAAATAATATATTTATTGAAAAATATATTTGAAGCATGGAAAGATGCAAAAATCGTGGCAGGATACAGCTCATGTTGTGACAGTGATTTCACTGCGCATCTGTTATCCTTAGAATATCGAAGAAGGTAAGGATAATGTAGTTTTAATACAAGTTTCAATTCGATTAAATGTATAAGACATTGGAATAAACGTATTGAAATTTGTATTATTTAACGATTTTAGATCGGATCCCAATCAATCGTAGCGACAAAAACAAAGCCGAATGACTCAACAAAGTGCAGATCATGGCACTGATATTGGCACGTGTGATGTAAATATTTCTCAATGCATCATAAATATAAATAGCAAGAACAAGTATAAAAAGATAAACGATTTAACAAACCATTAAAATTCTCTAAGTTTACACAAATAAAAGAATATGCAGAAATTCAGCTCATTAGAATCCCTTTTGTTATGTTTGTATAACCTTTTGTTATGTTTGTTTACATTCTGATGGCAGGCATTGTAATTATACAAAACGTTATGTTATCATTTTTTAATTCTACAATATCTACCGATTCACGAAGCCTTTGTGGTGCTTTTGATGACCTATATCTTGCCAGTAAAATATAAACAATTGGTCTATTTATACCAATTTATGGCTAACAACAATGTATTTATTTTAATAGCTCAGGAAACATCCACACCTTGAAAGGTAGAGAAAGCCTGCATCCTCCTTTTCAATCAGAATCTCCCACACTGGGAAAGCAACCAGATGGAAATATCATGGAGACGGATGTCAACTTAAGTTTTACTGGGTCTGATGTACCACTTGGTGAAAGGTACTGATTGTGGACTATTGTCCACACCTTTCAAATAACTGTGTGGCCCTTTGCTGAGATGTCGGCAGAGTTTGCCAAGACCAGATACATTCGTTTATATCTGACATAGTTTATAGTTATACAGATGTGTGTATCGATAATAGATTGCCAATACTTCTAATTGTATATGTCTAGTTCTACCATTGACCCACTTGATACTATGAATGCAACAAATGTGTCAATATTTACCGATGATGAGGAGACTACCGATGAGAGCAGTTTGGAGGACAATCAGGTACAAGAATATATATTAGGATATATACATGAAGTTTCACAGCAGCTACATATTATATATTTATTACTTTAGTTTAATAGAATACATTTCCTTTACAGCTTACACAACCTTACCAAATCAGTCATTGAAGATTTGAATGCCGAAAGGCAAAGTAATTCAGAGTATGAAATCTTATGTGTTTGAAGCATTGTGTGGGTCTTATAATCATCCTTGCAAGTGGGAGCTTAGCTGAATAACGAAAGACACATCTTGGCTTGATCAAGTCAAAGGGTTTTAAAGTCTGCTATTGTGTAACCCATGTCAAATCAGGGAGCTAAATTATTTCCCAGGAAGGGTTAGTTTGGGGGCTTATCCAAACCTAGCCTGTCAACAATCCCTATGGGCAAAAACTGGAGTACCTGAAGAAAACCCACAACGTTTAGTAGACTAATTTCACATAAACTGCAACAAATAATTTTTCATTGATCAAATGATATTATATGCCTTTGTTATTTATATAGCTCCATGGATGATAATAGTGATGGCGATTTTGAAGGTGATGTACCCAATGTCTGATGAACAACAGCCAGATATGGATGATGTACAGCAACCACAAATGGATGATTCACAACAGTCATCTAGCACTCCTCCAATTACCTTTCGTCCACATCAAAAACTCAGCAGAGGGGATGAAATGTATGCCATGAAAGTAGAATATAATATGGTGCAAGAAAGAAAATTTGTGTGCTATCTTGATTTACTTCTTGCAGCATTTCAAGCTAAATGTCAGACACCTGGGTGTACTGCCTTGCCCAATATTAAATATCACTTTGTCAGCATAACCCTTATTGTGAACTGTCTATGTTCATCAGGGCATAAATATAGATTTTGCTCATCCCACCAAGTCAATGAGATTTATGCCAGCAATCTCCAGGCAGCTGCTTCAATTATTCTATCTGGAAGTCAACCTATTACAGATTCCAACGGCTGTATTTGGTTCCAGAAATAAACGAGTGGTGGTCTTGGATGAGGGGTGAAGTGATCAGGGAATTTTCTGGAAAAGATGTTCTTGTTGGTGGTGGTTCAATGCAGGGTTAAATGCCAAGAATCTTTGCTACTTTATGATGGAGGTAGAGTCAAATTATATTCTTGCTATTGAAGTCTTGGATAAGAGGCATGTTGGCCTGATCTCCACAAATATGGAAAAAGAGGCAGTTCGTCGAAGTCTTGATCGAGTTACCAAAGAAATGAAAGTGGTTGAGCTGGTGACTGATGCATCCGCATCTGTGAAAGCATTACTTGGTAAGTTATAAAATTGAAAAATTCAACTTGATAATCCCATCTTCATCTAGGATTTGAGGTAATATATTAATATACGAGATGGATACTGATTTCCTTCGTGTTTTCTTGACGAATCGAGATATATAATACCCTAGATAGCACACATACAGTACAACTTGGTCTATTTATTTTATTGATGAAAATTACTTTTCAATTTCAGAATCCCAATATAAAGATAGAGTGCACAGCTTAGATGTGTGGCACAAGTCAAAAAGTATTAAAAAATGTCTGGCGAAGGTTTGTATATTAGACACATGATTTAGCATAGAAAACAACTTGAGGGCACTCAGATACTGCATACCCATCCCAACACGTTAAGTCAGGTAGTATATAGTATTAATATTAACTTAAAAAGTAGCGTGATGTGCATTATAGTTGGGTAAACCAAAGGCGATACAAAATATTAAGGATTGGTCATCTCATATCAGACATTTCTGGTACTACTCCAGTGAATGCCGACAAGATGATGCCACCTCTCACGATGAAGCACTAAGGTATTTATTTGCTTAATTGTTTGTGCACTACCCAATAGAAATTCACCAACAAAGGTGGTTGTTAATTTTTTTATTTGTTTCATATTTGTTTAGGATAAATGGATTGGATTGCTGCATCATATTTGCAACGAGAACCAGTGGCTTGGGGGTCAATGTGACCATGATGATGATGATGATAATAACCATGATGAAAGTCTCTCCTGGTTTGATTGTCGCGATAAAGACTTCATCGAACTGCAAAAGGTCATTTTGAATCCAGACCTACTTGCCAGTTTCAAGTACTATACCCGTTTCAGGTAAGGTAAAAATGAATTGTCTGCTTTTCTTGTACTTTCACCAATTTTAGCCAATAATGTCATAATTTACATGTACCAAAACCAAGTGAAGTAAATGGAAGTTTTTGATATTTTAACTTTTGTAGGCATACTGGTGGTATTGAGTGCGCAAACAGTCTTGGTTTAGACACGAAAGCGAATACCTTTCAAGTAAGTTTTTGTCCAGCAAAACGTTTTATATGGTCAAATGTTAAATACCATTTTACTGGGAAATATTTAAAATAGCAAATTTTTAGGTATCAAGCATACACAGCAAGGCGACAACTAACAGCCATTGACTGGAATTTCCATCTTGGCCTTAAACAGATGACATCGCAGTCTGGTGAGGATATGGTGACAAGAAAATATAACCTCATAAAAGGTTATGAATATATCCCAGTGCTAATTTCGCATGTGTTAAAGTGCCACTATGTTGAAAATTCACCCCCATCTCTTAGATTTTCTTTAGCATAGAATAGTATTTCAGGGTCGAAAGTGATTATCGATGTAAAAAAAATAGTATTTTGAAGTAAGTATTTTGAGCTCTGAAATCACTATTATTTAGGCCACCATTACTAAAAACGTGTTCCGAGTGAGCCCGCAATTTCAAAAGATAATATTGTTTGTGACGTTTGATGGTGAAGGCTTACATCGTACTGAAGATAAACTTGCAGCCATCTGTGATGCACCACGCTCAAGAGATGTTACTGCATTGAAATCATTGCTGGGACTTATGTTTTACTCTCGTTTTATGGCACATCATTCAACAGTCCTAGCACGACTTAACAGTATGTTGAAAAAGAATTCGACCTGGAAGTGAACTGCAACGCAAGAAGAACTCTTTTACTGAAGCCAAGCAACTCCTAATAAATTCCAAAACACTTGTACATTACGACTCACTGCCGCTCATTCTGGTCTGTGATGCTTCCTCGTATGGGCTGGAGCTGTTCTTTCTCATGTGGTTAAGGGACAATATTGTACATGCAACAAAGGGTTATTTAAAAGAAATAACACACACCTGCAATTAAGCAAGAACATAAGCTATTGTTTTAGTCTTTCGTTCGAGAACCGTGTCCCTTGATGACTGATTGAATTCCTCGTGGTAAACTTTCGATCAATTGTCGCTATATCATCGCAACAGCGAAAAACTCTTTCTTTAAATTTTGGAAATGATTTGTGTTCAATACTCATGCCCAATGCTTGTTGAAAACGCCTCTTTAGCAAGTGGAAAATGTTCTTGATGGTTTAAGTCCTGAGAACGGGCAGGCAGGCGGTGTAGTTTGACCTCAATATCAGTAAGTGCTAACATAGCTTTTTTACTGGTTTGTCAGGACATATTGTAAAACGCAGACTTGTGCGGACTCGACTGACACGAAAGAGGAAAAGAGCGGCTAATAAAAGCCAAGCGAATGGATGCCCATTGTATTTAGTCACACGACACAACATCAGTCAGTATTACAATAACCCACAACTTAACCGATTGGGCAAATCCAGTTCATTGCCAGAATGATGCAGCACAACTGCATTTCTGTACAATACACTGCCTCAATTCGTGAAGGTGATAGAGCTCATCAAACCAGCCAAAAACAAGAGCGTTTTCCTGCCAGACGGAAACTTGACCCCGGTACATTTGTCTTTACAAGACTCTATTCCTTGACAGTTGAGTGTCACGCTGCTACGGCTGTGGAGTGGAGTTAAAAACTGGAGGTACCTACCATCTGGAGACGTGGTTCTGATTACAAGACTGCACAGAAAATATTTTAAAGAAGGACAACTGATAACATTGTCAAACATCTTGTTGGTCTACCTTCATGTGAATTCGTACTAAATCCAAGCTACATATTCCGGGTTTACACCAACATCATGCTTACTGTCCAACGACTTAATTCCATTTCTTCTGCCTGAAATTAGGTATTACTTTTCCACAAAATCCATATTTGTAAAGATTTATGAATTCTGAGATACTTTTCGAAAAATATTCAAGTTGGTTACAAATCTGTACACATGTGGTATGGTGGACTAGGAGTGCCATTCACTTTTTAAACATTTTTTTGGTATATACTTCATGGTAACACTAGACCGGGTTTCCATCTGTTTTTTATACCCCTAACCCCAACCCTAACCCTAATCATACCCCTAACCGTAACTCTAATCCTAACCATAACCCTAATAACCGTAAAATACGGTGGGAGACTATATGTATTGTTACCATCAAGTATATCCCATTTTTTTAGTATTGTTTACGTTTTTTCTTTCTGTTTTAAAATAATAACAAAAAAATAACAAAAATAAAAAATAAAGCACGAAATAAAATAGTTTTATTTTCATATCAAAGTAAATATAAAAATATTTTAAAAAGCAATACAAATTTAATTTTTTGTAATATCATTCAAAAACGAAAGTAAATTTTAAATACCCTATTGCCTAGAAGTGCCACAATATACCATGATGCACTGCGTGCGTCCCGAAAACCGAAAAGACAATCCTTGTCTCTGGATTGTCTATGCAGTAATTAAACATGGCCATGGCATGGTCGAATTACAAAGCAAAAATGTCGAAGAAACGGTGCAAAACAAAGAAAGAAAGAAGAATTAGTTGTTCAACGCTTAAGTTCCTTGGTATCAGGAAAAGCGCAAAAATACAGTCGTGTAGGGGCAAGAGAGTTCATTGCATTTGGCTACGATGAAGTGACCATAACAAACATCAAGCAAGCGTGTACAGCACATTATGGTAGTTTACTCGGCGATGACATGGAAGTAGACGTCTTGGCAGGAGAACAAGGGCCTTCCTGTCAGTCAACGAAACATGTAAAAGATTTACGATTAATTTACATCAGATTTATCAAGCGGGAAACATTGATATCGAACCTAGCACCAGTGTTATGAAATATGATGACGAGCTTGCAGACTGTGCACGTGCCTCCTGAAAAAAATCCAAGAGAATTTTCATTTCCGAAGAGGAGGTAGGGCTAGACAAGAAAGACAATGTATCTAAATATCCGAAAAGCCTTTCGATAGCTGACATGTTGAAACTGGGTAAGGTAGTCAAAGAGTCGCCAGCAACAGTAATTGAAGTTTCAACCTTTTGTACATCCAGTATGTCATCGTCCAAGGTGACACAGAATGTAGAATTCATCATTGACAAAAACCATTGGGACAAGGTGGGTTTAGACAGGCTTTTAAAGCTTCTTGTTCGACGAATTCGGATACTTTCAATGGTAAATCATGGGTGGTTAAAAAGTTTCTGCCGAAAACCCTTGAAACAGTTGAAGCTCTGGAACAAACTCCAGAAGAGCATGCCAGACGTGTTGTGCAAATGCATTGTTTAGCTCGTTATTTTGCACGGCAACTTGCAGAGCGGATTGCAAAGGAAAGTGCGACTGATGAATTTGGAGAAAGTTTTGTTTTCAAGAAAGTCTACCTTGGTGTCACCAACACTGGGGAAGTTGTCACAATTGAAGAGTTCATTGGTGGCGAATTCACCAAATACGTTAATAATACAGAATTTTTATGTGTTCCAGAAGACAATGTGATTGGTAAGAAATCAGAAACATTTGTACATTTCTCTTATGAATTATCCAAAGGAAGGTTAATGGTGGTTGATATTCAAGGCAGCAATTTTATTTTGTATGATCCTGAGATTGCATCAAACCAAGCAGTTATTGATAATGAACTTTTATTTTGTGCTGGTAATTTGAACGTTGTGCAATGTCAAATTTCAAATCCCAGCATAGGTGCAACAAGTTTTGCAAGTTATTACACTTGAATGACTTTTCTCGTTCCGAGTGAACATTGTTATAGAACAACGTACAGTTAAACTTGAAACATTTATATTGAGTTCTTGTTTGTTTTTCTTATTTAACCTTATTAACCTCAAGATGGTGCCCATTGAGACAAACTTAGGGTTGTTGGATGGGTTAAAGTGACATACACTGATAAATGTAATTAAAAAATAGTGGTTTTGCAACCCATCTTCAGTACCAAGATTGTTGTTAATGTTTTATATTCAAGTGTATTCAAGCTTTAATCACTTGACATTGTAATGAACAACTGTTAAGTCTGTTAAATCCCTCTGTTAAATCATAGTCCCTATAATACAGTGTCTGGAAACGCTGCAAACTTTAAAGTTCTTCTAGTCATGTGTGTTGGTCGATGTTGAGGTTGTACTGAGAGTGCACAATTTATCTGTTTTACAAATTTTAATATTCAGCTCCAAGGATTTAATTGGCCACTTCCATCATAATGCTAAGAGAACAATGTGTTTACTGAGCATGCACAAATGTGAGCAAAAACCAACAACAAAAGGTTTTAGATGTGTTTCCAGACACTCTGTTATAGGACTATGGTTAAATTGTATTGTAATATGGTAGTTCATGGAGAGTTCAAATTAACAGTGTGCAATATGCAATTTGCACACTGTTTTGCTCAAACCAAAGAAAACCTGATATCACTTTTCAAAATGATGTGCTAAGATTTCTTAACCCTTTCACTCCTAAACACAACAATCGTCGTAGTTTATTATTTTACTATGTCTAATGCCGAACGATTTTACTCATCAATGGGAGAGCTCCTGGACAATCAGGAGTGAAAGGGTTAACAAGTACATGATAAAGTCGCCACAGATGCAGCATTGTCTAACAATTGCATATCATTTTCCATTAACTAATTCAAACTGAAACCCTGAGTTCATATTATGTTTATAGCTCAAAATATAGTTCAAAATACTCGAACTTTATTATTTTTTATTATTTATATTATTTATTATTATATTATTATTTATTATATCCCGGAAAGCTTATCTTTAAGAAAAAGATAAGCATTAACACAATCATTTGCTGCAATTTCACTTGCATCAGGAATATATTGCTGGAACTGATTACGACAGTCATTTTCTAAAAAATCTTCTGGGCATTTAAGTACACCAGAGTACCAGACTGTGAAGCTGCATCTTCCAGGTCATCTTCTGTAACTTCCAAACCTTGGGTGGTAAAAAACAATACATTACGTGATTGACAAAATCAGCAAAATAAATACATAGTACACTGTAATTTGTTTACACAATAAACTACTATACACACCACATGCTTCTAGATTGTAATGAGCTGGAAAGTTATAAATGTGGTCCGGTATTCCATGTGGAAGAAAAGTCTCTTTTTGTGCTCTGATCCTGTGGGTATTCCCACATATCCATGAATGTTTGCATCTCCCTCTGCAAGACTGCGATGAAGATGAATGCCAATATTTTTCTAAGAAGATAAAATGTGAAATCATGATTAATATATGCTGTATATATTAATATATACTTTTGGGGGGTGTTGCCAAAAAAGCCTGGAATTTAAAATGTATAACTTAAGTATATCCATCTACAGTGAATTGAAAATTGAATTTCAATTAAGATGCAATTGCTCCAGAGTTTTGGTACCCTCATGATAACTACATACCCCCCACAGTATATCAAGTGAAGCTTCACAGGCTAAACAAAAGCTTTATTTATTACATCATTGATAAACCCGTACCTGTGAAGTGCATCTTGAGGTTGATAGTGACCCTGATCTAAAAGCCACCTCAATTGTTCCTTATAATACTTTTCCAGGCGCTCATGCAAATCTCTCCACCATCTTTCTATCTATAAATCAGACATATGTACAAACAAGTTTTTACAGTTTGTGTATGAGTCAATCCAACTATGATCACCCCCCTTTCCCAGGCCAACCCCAAGGAATTTGACATTTCAAAATTTTTTTGTCAAATTCCACATGGTGTGGGTAAAAATATAGTCAAATGCCACACTGTCTGGGCTTCTCAGATTCCCATAATTCCAAAGTTTGAACAATTGCATTACTATGCAAAAAGCCTTCTAAAATGTAATATCTTAAACTTCCATGGGGTTGTCAAGTCAAGTGGACAGATATTACAAATTTCGTAGTGTGCAACCCCTGATCAATTTTGTGCAACTGTGCGACTGAGTCAAATAAATGCCCAGCAGGGCAGATATGGATTCATGTGAAATTCCTGCCTATGTGGAACTAAACTCTGCCCAAATCCTGCGGGTCTGCCTAGCGGGGTGATCATATTTGGATTTGACTTGTACATTGGGTTTTTCCATAAAAGATCCATACCTCCCCCACAGAGGAAATTTGTGCCATCTAGGGAGGGGGTAAATCTACAGTACTTCTAATAATAGTAAAATATAGTAGGACATGGGGGTCAACTTCCATTTTATCCATGGGGGAGGTCTGGACTTTTCTGAAATGATTCATTACTGCATAATAAGTTATGTGCTAGCAAATTGACTGATAATTACTTGATTGGATGTAGATTTCCCATAAATAACAGTGTCCACAGGGTTAACACCATCACCATGATTCCTTCGCAGATATGCATGCAGAGTTGCCATGTCACCCGTTTCTGTACCCTTGTCTATCCGTATTATAGATGCTATAACTCTCCGTTCATACAAATAGTCAAAATACCAACCAACGAGCAACTAGTTTCGGGTTACAATTATCAGTCCACACTCGTAACCAAAGCAACTTCCTACTGGCTGTGTCCAGACAACCATATACAGCCAGTGGAAAGGTGGATCGTTGGTAACCCATAAGTTTACAGTGTCCGTCGAGAGAATGTACCCAATCTACACCTTTAGTCGTAAAATGACCCTTTCTTTTTTTCAATCCAAGAGCTTGTCCTTCCAGGCCATCTTGATCTAGTTCTGTCATAGTTGTGTATACTACGTCTCGAGGTACATTTAGTTTATGTCCTTGCCTTATTTTTTGATGCATTGCTCGGTAAGCCAACTGTTTGCCTGGGCCATCCAACTCTTTCCTTACTGCTTCTCTTATCTCGTTTATTAATTATTGTCAACCCTGAGTCGGTGTAACTGATACCAAAATGCTTCAGTCGTCGACACAAAGTTCGCAAGCTCCAAGTATACTGACTAAAATCTCGCTTCATAAAATCGAGGATTTCTAAACGCTGAATACCTTGGTTCACATAAGTTGATAGTTTCTCTTTGAGTTCCCTGTTTTCTTTTTATTTATATTGCTTTTTAAAATATTTTTATATTTAGATATGAAAATAAAACTATTTTATTTCGTGCTTTTTTTTTACTTTAATTTTTTTGTTATTTTAAAACAGAAAGAAAAAAACGTAAACAATACTAAAAAAATGTTTAAAAAGTGAATGGCACTCCTAGTCCACCATACAGGTTAGGATATTCACTACCTGTTTCGCTTTCTAACAGAAGGAAACATTTTCTGCAAAACTAGTGGTAAAGGCAATGGCGTTTCTACACATTGAAAATATAGTGCTTCAATGTATATTCAGTCCAAAAGCAGTTGTTGGGTTGAGGAAGACGAAGAAGGTAGGATAATGCTTTTCCAGACAAGTTGCGTTTAATGGCTTATTTCATTATCAAGATTGCACTTTCACCTTGTATTGTAGAGCCGTCTAAGGCTTTGAATATGAGCTATCCAGTCCTTCCTCATTGGTGTCATCGGTGACTTTCATAAGCTTGGTTTCAGATGGTGGTAGAAAAATGGTGCTGAACGTGTTCCCGTTCTTCTAGGTCTTTGGTGAAGTTGCATGACCATTTGTCTTGAATTTTTGCAAGCTTTTTTCATAAACGTTTAACTTTTTCTGTGTTATTGACTGAGCGCAAGGTCCGGATAAGAAAGACATTGGTCTAGTTCTTTTTTCGTTTTACTCTATTTAACTTTTAAACTGAGTTGTTTACATCACTTCGACAATGAAGCCAATCAACGTTTGCGAAAGAAATTAAAAAGATTCCTTGTTTGGTTCCATTGTTTCCACAAAATTGTTTGCCTTGGAACAAATGATGTATTACAAGCATTTATTGCAGCAGGGGAGGCTATATCGGTATTTGAGATCAGTGTGGATCTGCCTGAGGCTTTGGTTTACCTTATCTCAGCATACTATGTGTTTGATATCAGCTATGTAGCAATACAATTCTTTCATTTGCGTAGACTATCAATAACTTTGGAATACAAGTTATCATAATCAAAATATGACAAACGTTCATAAACATGTCAGGAAAGTTGCGTATTGTGTGCTTGATCTAAAAATGTTTCGTGTATGATCTCCGAGGTGAGTATAACGTGCGTTGTTATCACAGTTTCACAGTGTTTGGTTATCATTTCTGCTTTGAAATTTATCTCAATATTAAAGACTAATGTATCGCGGAAAATCTTCTCGATACTCAAGAATAACGCGACCACTCGATACTCGAAAGATGTGCGAAAGTTGTGCGTACCAATCGCGCTCGCTCGAATTCGAAACGCGCTCGTTACTCGAAGTTAAGTTTCATGTGAGCGGTACTGTACATGTTACATAATGTTTCGAGATGTCATGTTGTGTAATTAGAAGTCACGTTATGTTGTACAATCTTAAATTATTCACACACGTGTTATAACATATGCGAGGCCTTACAGCCCAGTTATTATTAGTTGAACCTGAACATCATAACAAGTTTGTTATGTCATTAATAAATCATGACCGTGGAGGAGGTTGTATATCTGACACAAAATCCTGCAGATTTGCATAAACGTTTAGTTAAATTCGACTAAGCTAAATGCCAAGATGCAACAAAAAGGTGGTAGAAATTACGAATGTCGCTCTGAGATATTGTGCTTAAAACGTTTTGCTACATTATGAAATATTATGGTATATTACGAGATGGTTACCCAGTGGTTGGGTGCCAGTGGTTCTTCTTCGCTCGTTGGGGGATAACGGGAGGATGCGAGGCGGTAAAAGTGGGCGGGGAAAAATTGGGAGACGAGCGTGAAGAACCTCTGGAACAGTTCGCGGTGTTTTAGATCGTGCCGAACCAATCAAAATGCTTTATTGACCAAACTAGTCCAGAATCTGGACTAAAGCGTTGATTGGTTAACAGCATGATTTTTTTAAAAAAATGAATTTCATTGGTTATATGAAGCCATGACTGTGGCTTTGAGAAAAACCATCATTCAGAATACGTTCGCGATCGGCCTGATTTAATACTCATATTTACATAATTTGCGTTTATTTTTTTCTAATATGCCTTTGATTTCACGAGAAGATTTTAATGATGCTGTTGATAGTGTTTTGCTGGTGTGACGAAGCTGAACGAATATCAGACTGTTCCATCTCTCATCCAGCATCAAGACGTCTTCGGGATATTGCCAACATGTTTTGGGAAATTGCTAGTATTCCAACTTCTGCCAGCATTGTGTCGAGACCTGCATAACATGGGCTACGTAAATTACCCGACGAGCGCAAAAGTGTTGCTTATATGCCCACTGTTGCGCTCATCGAATCTCAGATGAACGCGAACTTCAGATGAGAGGAATTTCGTGTGCGTGTCTCTTCTGTCAAAGACCAAGACAAGCCCTTCTAAATGCATGCATGTTGCATGCATGCAAACAGTTGTGATGAAGCACGGATGCATGCATGCATGCAAAATTGTATTGCATGCATGCAAAGATAAAATGCATGCATGCAAATATAAAATGCATGCATGCAAAATTGTTCAGACAATACAAAGCTCTGAGAGATATTGTCCACTGAAAATTTATTTACTGTAGTTTGGCAAATGAAGTGGCTATTATCTAATTCAAGTAATTTAGAACTAAAAGAAGTACTGTACTGTAAGTTTCAAACAGCAATTGGGCGAGGGATTGTTGCGTATACGTATTTCTAGTTATTATATAAACTTATTAGCAGATTGGTCCCCAGATTGGAATTTGAATCGGGTCTCAGTCAAATAAATGTTCTCTCAGTAACACACGATCGGAACATGTAATAGGCTACCTTATACGGTACGCGAAAATACTATTTTATAAGCTAAGGTGAATATATATTTATATTTATTTTTATATTTCCTATCTTTATGATTGACCATTTATTTCAATCAGATCAACTAAATGAGTTCTTGACCAATCAGGCGACAATGACAGTGTGCTTAATTTAGCAACACACTTCGCAGAGGTCCGCCTGCGGCTCTACCAATCAGAATACAGGAAATTTTGATCCAACACAGCATTGAAGCTCCAATCGCTTCGACAGTCGTCACATGCAACATAGCTGTAACAGTCAACTTCGCGTTTGGATTTGAATAATATTCTTTCAACGCAACCAACACTCGAAATGACAGAGGTAAAGTAATTATCACTACTAAGTTAATATTATAACTATGATTTACTGGGTAGTAATTGCGTCGGGTGTTCGAAAATACTTCGACCTCGTGTGCGAAGATGATGAGGTTTGATTTTAAGTCCTATTTTGTTGTCGTTGCAATATACTCGGCCTCTTATTATAGTTTACAAGCGCAGCGTAAAAACCTGTTATTGTTGCACAAGCTGAATACAGACTTGATAAGAAGGTAGATCAGCTGTTGATCTCTATTCTGTGGAGTCTGCTTGCCACCTTCAAGTCTGTATTCAGCTTGTGCAACAATAACAAGTTTTTACGCTGCGCTTGTAAACTAGTTATTATTATCTAAATTTAATACGTGACCATGTTCCTGTGCACATGTATGCAAATGTTAACAGAGCTTTCCGGTTTACAAACTTGATCCATAATTTTAGCTTTATCTCCATACTGTAATCAATAATACAGCACAGTCTGTCTGTTTTTCCTTGAGGTGTTTGAATGTGCCACGAAGCTCGAGTTAAATCTATTTGTAAATTTGTTTTGGTTGAGAGGTTATTCCAAACTCAGTTTGCATTTGCAAAACATTGTTGACATATATGCAAATTAATTATTTTCTGCAACACTTTCACTAATATATACATTATGTTATTTTTAAAAAACAAATTGACCTTGCATGTTTTGACTTTTGATGCGGAATACCACAGACCAAATATACTGGCGAACCCTGCCAATTTTCGGACTGTTTGAACTTTATTCTGGCATGAGTGGCCTTTTTACCTTGAATTTATGATTGGCTCTTAGGTTAGTCACATAATTGGCAGTTCATCACCTTTTCACACCAATTTATTACCAATTTATCTGCCTATGCAGCACTCAAAACTTTTTGGATAACTGTATACAGGGTGTGACCAAAAATTGGGTACTGGTGAGTCTGTAACCAGAATTTCACAACCAATTGGCAACTGGCAACTTAAATCATCAAACACACATGTGCAGTACTTAATATATTTCAGTTTATACTCTGCTTTAGACTAATAGTAAAGAAGCCATCCAAAAACATTTGCAAGGAATTACATATTTGAATATAATTCCTTTTTCTGACAATTGACATATTATATTTCAGTAAAATGAATTATTTTATACAGTATAAAATGCTATTATAGACAGTGTACCAAATACAAATATTGATAATTTTCCTCTTTTCTTGAAGGTTTCTTAGGACAAATGTTTCAAATGCTATCCTGATGTTAACAGAGTGATTGGGCAAGTGGCCATTGAATCTAGAAAAGGACGCCAATGCAACAGACCGAGACGACTCAGTTATTGCTGCCATGTTTGGTGAAAATTGACATTTGTCACTTATTTAATTTTACTAATCTGCCTTTATTACAAATTACTTTAATTAAGTAACTTAAAATTTTGAGTTTAGTAACTAGTATATGAATATCAAAATAAATGAAGCCTAGTGGTTGAAGTATTGTTTAATAAACGAGCAGCAGTGTTTTATCAGATATAAAACACGAGGGCGTAGCCCGAGTGTTTTAGATCTGATAAAACACGTGCTGCGAGTTTATTAAACGGCTTCAAACACGACCCATTTGATAAGTTCATTGGCATGGTAATTTTGAAAATCGATGTTGTCTAAGCTGAGAAAATCAAAGATAAAGTTTATGTAAATCAGCACGAATCTTTATCACATTTAAAGACACGATACGGTAGTGATTTTCTTTTGTCTTTCCTCATGAATTATTAATGAGTGTTTGAAAAGATTATATTATTGACTATGTTTTAAAGTATCTAAAAAGGTTGGTGTACTACAGAAATAGCATGTAAGTTGTCTAACATTTCAAGTGAAGGCCCTTCGTCAGAGAGTTAAAGGCGAAGGGCCTTCACTCGAAACGTTAGACAATTACATGCTATTTCTGTAGTACACCAAACGTTTTAGACATTTGATTTGTATTTCTACACTGCTTAGGCATTTTATAAGTTTTAAATTGATTTGGCAATTTGAAAACAATACAAATCAAGTTTTGATTGTACATGTAATCTATATTTTAGCACTTCGTATACAAATGGTTTATATTTTAAATGTTGTCATCATTTAGGTAGGGTTTAATAAATTTGCAATTAAATAATTTGCCATTGAATCAGTTTTTGTGTTTCTGAATGATGGGAAGATTTCAATTTGTAAGATTGCTAAAAATATGCATACATGAAATTTTTGCATGCATTTTTACATGCAACGTATGCATGCATGCAACCTATTGCATGCATGCAAATTTGCATGCATGCAACCTATGCAGAATTATACAACCCCTGCATGCATGCATTTCCTGCATGCATGCAAATGGGACAAATTTAGAAGGGGGAACAACTTCTGGCTCTTCTTCAGTTAAATCATAAATAGTGCCCACATGAATGTTTGATAATTGTCATCAGCTCTACACCAATCATCTTTGAACTTTTCTCTAAGTTGATCCACTGTATGAATGGCAATTGGCGGTAGCTCTGGAAGCCCTTGAAACTTTGGAGTTGTCAATGTTCTTCACCATTGAGTCACCAACACTTTACCCCGCATATGTTTGGATTTCTGATCCGTTTTGCCGTTCATTTTTCGTGGTTCATGCTTTCGTTTGACTTTGGGATCTTGATTTTTCTGTTGAAAATTTGTTTTATGATTTGAACGGTAATTCTTTATTTGCGCGGTAAAATCGTTCAAGTAATTATTTGAACACAAACTGTCTTGAAGGGCGGATTGGTTGTCTTGCGAGCTGTCTTCGACGGCTTCGAAGCTGTCTTGAGTGTTTTCGATGGCTTCGACATGAAGTGAAGAAAAACGGTTAGAAGTCTTTACTGTTGTACCAACTGCAGGTGTAGGAGTTTTAACCTTGTTTGAATCATTCTTGACCTCAACTTCGATCCACTCGTGTTGTTTGATATCTAAAATTTGTTTCAACCATATAACCTATCGACGTGGTTCCTCAATATTACGAGGAATTTTATGAAGTTCTAGTGTGTGGTGAATTGTTTGGCTCCATGAAAGGAAGAAACAACCGATCATCTGTTATTCTTGCAAGATGGCATGGGCAGTGGGGTCTTGATACAGAAACCGTTGAAAGAAGACCAGGTAAGGTTAAAGCACTTAACTGTCAATTTTCACGTAGTTCTCGTACCTACACTTGAATATTCTTTTCACGTATGGTATTATTCATGCTAAAATAACATGTACTCTACACAAGCGCTCTGATTGGTCAATACCCATGCTTGGATAAGAGTATCCAAACACCGGAATTTTGAGGTCGATCTTGTACACAATATAATTTGTGAGGGCGACATTTACCTTATTGAAAGTTTCAATAAAACCAAAAAGGACACCACTTTTATAGATAGAGTCCACCAAGAGAACATGGAAAAGGTGTAAAATGTTTATTTTACCTCTCGTCGGGTAGGATATTAATGAAGAAATCATTCATTTTGTAATTCTTGTAACCAACAAAAAAATCACTGAACAACACTTCGACAGTGAGAGAAAACTACAAAAAAGATTCTGTGTTGTAGATTATGCTAGGCAAACTTACAACAATACTTTACATCTGCAGCAAGCCAACATAAAGTTAAACGGCATATTTTCGTGTTTTTTGGATAACGTGATCCAAACACTTGGGATATTTCTCACAACATCCTGTGTGTTTGGATTACGTTATCCAAATACGTAAAACCATCAGGTATTTCTTAACTTTTATAAATTGTAAAAAATTTAAAAAATTAATTAATTACATTAGAAGCAGTTGTACTAAAAGTAACATTTGGTTTATAGGTGAAATTCAACATTTCTTACGCCACACTGTACATCTTACATCTTGGCGTATGTTTACTGGTACAATGCAGAGAATATTTTGGGCTACCAGTGCAAATTTGTCTTGAAAATTACGAAGATGCATCCGCTGCCTCGTTTATTCCACTGGGTAGAATATCTCACAGGTGCGCAGCATCGAAGGTGAAGTACAATTTAAGAACCATAAATCGAAATGAGAACGTTGTTGTAGTTGTGCCGATTGAAAGACAATTTAACATGTAGTCCGGAATCTGGTTATATAGTTATTGTTAATTAACCAATTTTGTGAATTTTAGTGAGTACAGATTAATGGTGGTACATCATTGTTTTGAAACGATATATTTGTAAATAAATCTTTTAAAGTTTGCATGGTGCATGGTAACATATATTTATAGAACATTTGTGGATACTATTATATACTATTATACTACTTGGGAATCTATTGAAATTGCCAAAGCCAAAACCATGGTGCAAGAGGGGGCCGAGGGGCAACCGCTAAACAACACTTTGCAGCCTCTTTTAATATAGAAATAACTTTGAGAAACCTGTTTTCAAACAAATTAATTATACGTAATTATTGCACGTGCTTTACCGTTACGAATGCCGCTTAATGTGACGTGAGCAAACATTCACTTAGTTTTAGATGCTCTGAGCCTCTGATGAAGTCTCGAGTTTAGCAAAATAAATTATTTACATAAATTTGTAACTATTTTAAACGTAAGCATTGTAGTTTTCCCTACAAAATAGCTGCAATTCAATTTCTTAGCCTGAGCAACTCAATTAGTGAAGTTTGTTGAATTACTTGTTCCTTTGATTCCATTGATCTTTAATTGATAATCCTTTTTTGGTTCATCAAAGTTCCCATCATTACCGATTTAGTCAGACCGAGGAACTGAATTGCAGCTATTTTTTAATAACACTTCTGTTGCTACGACAGTAAGTATAGATTAATCTGAATGTATTATTCAGTGATTTATTGGTATAATGCTTTATTAAATTTGTTGTATGAAAATAAAGCATTTCTTAAATTTTCCTGCGAAGTAGATAATTGTCTAGTATCTTGCTTACGTGTATTTTTTGCAATTGATGTTCATTACAGGAATTAGAAGTTAATTAAATTAGTTCATTACTTCCACTTTGGTCATTTTAGCCAACTCAAATTTGATTTTTTTTTAAATCCATAATACATAATATAACATTTATTATACGCTGTATAATGACTTCATCAGTATACGGATCATAATATGACCAGGATTCGCCAAAGTCCTTATACGATCTTATATGGACAGTAAACCACGTGTATAAGGATTCATTTTACATCCTTATACAACTCATTTCTTGCAGTGCATGTTGCCTCATCACATATTGCCGGTAGAAAGCATGCCTCATAGACCTGTTATATGTTGGTGTGAAGACATATCTATCTGCCAAACTTCTGATTGCTGTTGAAATATTATCAGACAAGGCAGATGTTATGAAATGCCTTGCTTTTGCACCTGCAATGGCGTTTTTCTTTGCAGCAAACCCTTTCTTTATCTGTGAGCATTTCACAACAATTACCACAAACACAAAATGGTGGGGTGGTTGCGATCTACTGCGGGGTGGTTGTTCACAACCATTTTGTATGGTGGCAATAAATCCCCTAGTTGTAGACGTCTTGATGTGAATCCTATTTTAGCAACTGCCAAAAGGTTTTCATGAGATAGAGACTCCAACAGTTCCTAAAAAATGTTAAAGTGAAGGTATAAATAAGCACACAGGTCTAAGCAATTTCACAAAGCATCCACAATTCATTGTTCCAACTCCTTTATTCAACTGATACTTTATTCAACTGCATAGTGTAATAACTAGCTAATTAACACACATAGTTGCTTTACCTCCTGACTGTTCAGGTTCATCAACAGTTTCAGGTTGCCTTGGCCTAACATTTATTTCAGGGACTTCAGCCTCTGCCTTTC
Organism: Chrysogorgia sp. JL179-B06; assembly: GCA_035772405.1. Classification (NCBI taxonomy): domain Eukaryota; kingdom Metazoa; phylum Cnidaria; class Anthozoa; order Scleralcyonacea; family Chrysogorgiidae; genus Chrysogorgia; species Chrysogorgia sp. JL179-B06. The sequence continues at coordinate 42,555 of JAYKKM010000114.1, forward strand.
AATATTAAAAACAAATATATATATATATATATACATATAAGATTTTCAATTCCAATAATCACGGAAATTGGTTCCATGCATGGTTGCTATATAACATTTATAGTCAGACTATTTTGTGCAACTGTGCTTGCATAAATAAACAATTTGTGTATTAATACATATACATATACACATCTATATATATACACACATGACAAGATGAGCCCGGAGAAAGTGTAATTTTGCGCTTTGTGCATCATGTGCCTTGCGGTCAGCCTCGGAAAACTAGCTATCGACTAGCCTGATATACTTCTTCTCCCACCACCACCAAAATCTGGCCTTGAGCCCAAACGCCGTATTCGTCAAGAGCTTCGACGGAATTTCCATCGTTAAAACTATTCATTTACTTCAAAATATTTATCGCTTGCTTTGAATAAAAACGTGTTCGCTGACAGCAGTCTTGAGTTCAAGTGATTCTCTGACCGTGAACCATAGAAACAACCTCATTAATCAACCAATCACAGTATCTATGAACACATCCCATCACACTTTGAGAGCATAAATTAGACACTTTCTCCGGGCACATCTTCTAATGATATATACACATATATATATATACACATATATATATACACATACATATATACACACACACAGGCCATAGTCGTAACCAAGCAATAAGAAAAACAAAGACGTTGGAAATTAACAAGCTCAATGATTATAATGTGCTGTTGTTGAATTTGTTGTGGATATTTGAGAAAATTGAGTGATGCGGTGAGTACTGAACCATTAGATACAAATTGTTGTTAAATTTATTTCACGACAGAAATTTTGAGTTGAGTTTTAGTCCAGGGATTATTTTTCCATTCCTTCATCAAGGCTTTAGCATATTTAATTTTGTCCAACAGCAGTTTAGACTCGTGATTTGATAGTAATTCTTGGGAAGAGGGCCGTTTTGTGTGAGAACTGTTGTTGCTCCCAGGCTTTGAGGTCGTCTTTTGCTTTGGTGAGTTCTCGTGAAACTTTTGTATGCAACGCTGTCCAAGTCATTGACAAAAGTATGGTTGCTTGGGTGTTCTTTAACGTTTTTTCGTACTTTGTCGTATCTTGTAACGTCATCGCTTTGACCCAAAATGATAGCCAGTGCCCGTCCATGCTTGGTTAAGTTGTTGATCCACGACAGTTTATCTAGGATTTACAAGAACAAAAATCACTATAAATACTCCTCGTATTTTATTATTAGTAATACAGCAGATCAATTTAAATGCCCAAATACAATGAGAATAATGCAGTAATCACATAGACCTATTTTACCTTGTGTTGTGTTTGTTATTGATTGGGTAATTGAACCACAAATATCAACCACACTGCCAGCTCCATCCTTATTGACCACACTATCATCTCCATCAGTATCAACAACATTTCCAAAATCATCTTCATCAGCACTAACCACAGTCCCACAAACATCCCCAATATCATCTCCATCAGAACTATCCATGGCCACAGTTCCAACATCTCCACCAACACTAACCACAGTTTCAACATCATCACCAACCACAGTTATGCAAATATCATCTCCATCCTCAGCAACCTCATTCACTGGGATATTGTGAATTAATTTCATGCCCGCGTTGCCATCCTCTACACGGAGAACTGAAAGGCAGGTATCTGGATCAAATACCTTTCCCAGCAGTCTTTCCGATATTCCCCTTCTGATTCAAAGTTGCTGGAGCAGAAATGATGAAGCCATGGGCCATTGTGAACTGTGTGTATGATAATTCTATAATAGCCTTAAGTTCAGAAGCCTCCTTTTTTGAAAGGTGTGCAGGGAGCTCTGTCAAGACATTTTAAATATGCTTTCCAATGTCACGCAGAGGCTTAACCCCCAAGATTTCGGAATGGCTACAGTTGATGGACTCCAAGGATGCTGTTGGATCATTGTAGAGGAGGGCAGAAACTCTCTGGACACCATGCATTCCTTCTTTGAGTAGCACTTCCAACTGATCCTTATTATTGCCTTCATATATGCCTCTAGAAGATAGTTCTTGTCAAACTTGCTTTGTCTAGGTGGTGAAGTGGCTTATTGAACTTTTCCAAGTTATGTTTCGTTCCATAAGACCCTTTCAACACCAGCTTCTGCCTCTCTTCCAGGGACATGTATGTGCAATGGAAAGAATAGACACGATTAGCATAGGCACTGCATTTGGAGCAATAATAGTTCCCTCCTTTTTGTTGGCCACATTCAAATTGCCTGGCAGGACTGTTGCCATAAAAGAAACGCATCACATCAGGGTACAAATTAACGTTTCAAAAAATGCATCGCAATAATATTTTGTCGAAATATCGTCCCCCCGATTTTCGTGTAATCCCCCGTGGATACTTTAACATTTCTGGTATTAAAATACGACACGTTTGCAAAGTTTTAATTACAATCTTTACTTTCTCAACTAAAGTTTTACTTGACCTCCTATCATTAAAATTAATCATTTGCAGTTCAGTGAAATAGAGTCTATCTACAGTAGTCCTGTATTTAAATTAGTACAAACAACAGCAATGCATGAACTGCACATTTCTTACACATATAAATACCACACTAGACATTGTATGATTACTAAATCTAAAAATTACATGTAATATACGTAATATAAGGATTTAAAACGGATTAATCGATTTGAAGGTAAGAAGTAAAGAGTTATTTGCTATGTTTCATCGTCAGATTCCAGATCATCATTTTCCAAATCTGACATAGTCAGTTCGGTGATGTCGATCACGCCATCTTTGAACGAGGTTGTTTTCCGTTATTTTGGATAGCTATGGTTGGAACAATTCAGTCGTCGAACTTTGGCATTAAACCATAATTTGATCTCTGCATCTGGGCAGAAATCATCGATCAATGAACCACGACTGTCTTCGCTGACACGAAGACTCGCTTCAAGTCTATCCCTACCAAGTCGATTACGCCAATCTGTCTTCACTCTTCCCACAGTGCTGAACATTCGTTAAAACTTCGCGTTGGAAAAAGGAGTTATTAGCAATAACTCAATGATATGCAGGACATTCGCGCACTCTTCCTGAAGTTATACATACATACATATATACTTTATTTCAACACGGTAGAATCATTCAGTAATTACAAAATTATATACTAGGTTAAAATAATATTAAAATATTACAAATTTAAAAATAATACTGTTTTACAAGATTGCCGTGTGGGAGTCCAACTAAATATTATTATAATGTTGATCAATATTTCAGTTTTAAAATTTGTCAGTGAGTCCATCGTACGTAAACGTTGGGGCAAGTTGTTCCACAGGAAAGCCCCACTATAACTAAAACTTCTTTTAAGATAGTTTGTACGTGGCTTTGGTAAGTTCAATTTCTTATCTGCATTCCTTAGGTTGTATTCTGTGCTGCGGAGCGTAAATAAATTTTGCAAGTACACCGGGGTAAGGTGTTTCATTGTTTTAAACATCAAGACCGCCTTAAACTTTTTCCGGCATGTGGTGAGATTATCCCAGTGCAGCTTATATCCAAGAGAAAACTAGCACTAGTGTCATAACTCGACTTTGTAATGACCCTGGATGCGTGATTTTGTAGTTTTTGCAGTTTTTCACTTAATGTCACGTTAAATCCATCCCAAGCAGAACTGCAGTAACAAAGTGTGGTTGAATTAATGCTTGGTAAATTTGGAGAGCAGTGTTTATGGTTATAAATGGTCTTACGCGTTTAAGTACAATTATGGCCAAAGAAATTTTCTTGGATTTTTCATCTGTGCTTTGACCAAGAGAGATGTTCGTCAATCAACAAACCCAGTGATTTGGCTTCACCAACTCTCTTAATTTCTTTCCTGTCAATTTCAATATTAATTTTGTCGTTAACATGATTACGAATTCGTTGGCGAGACCCAATAACCATAAATTCTGTCTTGGCGATATTAAGACTAAGTTTATTAGCTTTCAACCAACAGTCGAGGTTTTGTAATTCCGAGTTTATTACACTTTCTAGGTCATCCAATGTATTGGCTGCAAAACTTATGTTTGTATCATCAGCAAACGTTCTCGGATAAGCTACACTGAGGCACTTTGGCAAGTCAATTAATATAAACTAAGAATAGTAAAGGCCCCAAGTTACTTCCTGAGGGACACCACAGGTAACTGGAACAGAATTCGACAAATGACATTTACACTACATTTCTGGCTTCGATCAGAAAGGTATGATTCAAACCATTTAAGACTACTCTGATCCAACACCATAATTTTTAAGCTTCCGTATAACAATATTGTGGTCAATAGTGTCAAAAGCCTTTTTGAGGTCGATTAAGAAGGCCATTATCGATATTAACTGACCAGTTATTTGTGGCTTCAATCAGAGCAGTAAGCGTACTATGTAGTGGCCGGAAACCCGATTGACAGTGAGTCAACAATTTGTTATCATTAAGATAACCATAAAGCTGTTTAAATATTATCTTTTCAAAGATCTTTGCTACTATTGGAATTACGGATATCGTTCGATAATTACTTGTGTTAGTGATAGAACGACTATATCGGCCGCTATTTTCAAGAGTTTAGATGAAATCTTGACTAGGCCAGACTATAAAAACGAGTAGATTTAAGGAATCCTTTATTATGCATCATGCTGGACGGGCAAAACTATGAATATTATATTTACACCTTTAAATTGCAGACTTTTTAAAATTTGTAGTTATTACTTAAATTTATCTTGATAGATGACTTATCTTAGACCCCGTTTGCACGGGACCGGGCTGAAATTCGTCCGTTTACACGAGAACCACGTTATCGGACGAATTTTAGACCCCCTAACAGTACGAATTCGCGACCCAAAAAAAGCATGTCTAATTTTTGACCCGAGCGGTTTTAAATTCGTCCGGTGCCGTGTAAACACCGGAACCGGGCTTGTTTTTGCACCGATAGCGCGGTAGAGGATTGGGTATGAGAACACTATGCTCATTTGGTTACTTTACATGAAGTATAACCTCTCACAATTTTGTGAGTTTTTTAAAACAAACCAAAACAAGCGAATTATTTCGCGAGTTTTACACATGAATAATGAACTAGGTCCCAAGGACAGTGCAAAGTTTTATAGAATTACGTATCATATTAAATAAAACAGTAGCATATTGCATGACACAAGTTTAATGCTGTGCAGGATTTTAGATTGCTTGCTTATTATTAATAGTTAATATACTGTTTGTTAGAAAAACAATTCTTGATCTTTATTATTGTAATGACAAGGTTGATAAAGGTGATAAGTTGGATCCACTGTTAATCTGAAGGAGTTATTTTAACTCCAAAACAGGAGTTAAATAAAAAGGTACAGAATAACTCCTGTTTAGGAGTTATTTTTTACTCCAAACTTTTAACTCCACTGCTGGAGTAATATCAACTCCACCAAGAGTGAAATTAACTCTGAAAATGGAGTTAAAATAACTCTTGATTAGGAGTTAAATTTCATGCAGTTGTTTACTCCATACTTGTTTTCATGGAGTGAAACTTCCTCCAGTAACAGCGCTATAGATTTGTGCTCACAAAGCACTTTAACAACAACAGTATTCCAAGATATCAAATTATTTTTATTACAAATATATGAACTATACAATGAATATGACTATAATATAATAAATATAACTATAATATAATAAATAACTATAATATAATAAATAACTATAAGGCTAAAACTTATAAAAAGGTTGATATATGTAAGTCTTCTAAAATATACTGCTTAATAAGTATATACTGTATATAACTTCTTATTCTAATTCAAGCATAAATTTATTAATAGCAACCCTCTTTTTTGCCTCACAAGGCTTGTCCATCACCACAGCCTCAAGGAACATGTAAACATTGCTTAGTGAGGCTGGGTACTCAATGTTATAGACATAGTAGCAGGCGATAAGAATTGCCAGTGCTTGGGCTGGCTGCATCTTTGGGTTGAGCCGACACATACATGCATGACAGCGTTTCCATATCCCCTGAGGCAATCAGCTCTGGGACCTGGGCCTTTGCAATCAAGTCATCAATTGATTCATCTTCCTATAACATATTTTAAGTCATTAACAATCTGTCACTTACTCGCCATAACCATTTCCAGCTGTAGTCCTGCATGGAAAAGGGTATACACCACTTTCATAATGGCGGCCAGTCTAAATATTCTTTTATATGAATGCAAATTAGCCTTTCTGGCCTCGTTACAAAGCAAAGATTCTTTGGAATTACAGACACAAGAACGAGGTCAGAAAGGCTAATTTAAATGAATATAAAAGAATATTTAATTTGGGTGCCATTATGAAAGAGGTCTATAGCAAGAAAGATAATAGACAGAATCAGCCTCATATGCAAATTGCCCATTTCAATGTTTATTTATACTTTTGAGAGATGGTTTCTTGTCAGTACAATGATATTCAGGTACAAAACAATGCATCTAATTACAATAATAATCAAAACTACAATTTGCATCTCTCAAAAGTATAAATAAACACCGAAATAGGTAATTTGCATATGAGGCTGCTTCAGTCTATTCACTAGCCTGGGAAAAATATAAAAATAATATTAGAACAGTGAATACAGATACTTACAGTGCAAATTTTTAGAAGTTGCGCATTAGAACGACCAGAAGAACGATCTTTTAATAGACTTGGAAGCAGCATCATGGCAGCAATTTCTTCAACTGCTGTAAAGTCAAAGAAGTACACAATATTACAATTCTGTAGCCAGTTACCATGCAACACCTGCATGTTAGTAGACAACCAAATACATACAGGCATGTAGAGCACTTAGAGTATCAAGGATACAAAAAGAACCACATACAAGAAAATAGTTACTGAATTTGGTTTCTGCATGATATTCACTACAAGTGTGCAACAAATAGGTTGTAATACTTGATGGAGGTAATATCTAAGGACTCTCCCAGTGACAAGTAAAATCATCTAGCGTTAGACAGAGTAAAATACTATAAAGCCTACATTGTTCATCTTGGAACGATACTGTCATCAAAGGGTTATGGACTATATAATATTATGGACTATATAATATTATGGACAATATTGAGTCACAAGGGAGTGCAGTTAAGCAACATAAAAGTATACCCCCATTCCTTATGTATTTTAGCCTGAACCTTTTGCCATTCATCTTAAATAATATCTAGATGATTTTACTTATCAGGGGACGGCAGTGCCGGCTGTTTTGTATACTAGTAATGCCAGATGATTTTACTCTTCTGGGGGAACCTTCATCCATAAATAGCTAAGGAGTGTTAATACAATGCCAACAATGTATATAATAAGAAACAAACTCCGAAAAAAAGCATGTTGAGAATTACTCGATATTCATGTCAAAAACAAGACAAGATAAACAGTTCAGGTGATATTTCGAATCTATTGCAGAATCATTGTCAAACCTGAAATATAAACCTGAAAACCTTAATATACATACATGATTGGATGCCATCCGTGCTTTGTATAGCTTCTTCCATGCTTTTTAGAACATTGCATGATGGGTTCTTTTTCCTGGCCAATTTTAAAACCTTGTGTTTTACGAGTCTTTGAAAGCACAGGTCATCTTCCGGATTAAGGAGGCATCATCAATGATTCTACTGAATTCCGCTTTTAACTACACAGAAAGAGGAATACATTGTTTATTGTATGATTGAACTAATTAATATGAAATTTGCACATGGTATCACACTGCGGACAAAACTCATCATTAACATGAAAACATTTAATCTTGACAAAACTTGCTAATGTAATACATGTCCTGAAAATATTTAACAAGCAATTTTACAAAACTCTTCAAAATAATTCTGGAACTAAAGATTTAACTAGGATAAGTGAATTGTAGGTTGCACTACAGATAGCTCAAAATTCAAACAATGGCAGAAAGCTTGATCTGACCAATAGAACTTCACCTCTCGGAAGGACGCCTCTGATTGGTAGTTGTAAATTGAGGGTTGCGAAGGTTACAACCAATGGCTCGTAGTTATTTCGTCATGTGGTTTTAGGGTTAGGATTAGGGTTGAGATTGGAAGTAATAATTCATGAGCCGAAAACAAAGGAAATCAGTGGCATGACGGAGGTTTGATATCGTGGCAAAGAACTTCCATAAATTAAGCCAACTTTCAGCTCAATTTTCTCTTTGAATACTGATTTGTATAGGTAATCGCATGGGGTCGAGGAAAATTAAGGTTTAATTTCACGCGTGTTTTCAAAGTTTTACAAAAAAATTTACGAGGAACCATGTGATTACCTGTTATAGAGGGCAAAATGTATTCATAAATACGTTAGCTACGCAAGTAAACAACATGAGGAATACAATACACTTAAAGTAAACAGTACATTACACAAACTTTATTGAGTCAAACATTGACTTAAGAGAACATGGGAGCTTGGATTTACTGGTAAATCGACATTATAACTTAAGTGTTTCCTGCTGGCGTCTCGATCCACCAATCAAGTATAAGTAATTTTGCCCTGAATTTAGGAAAAATGCCCTCATTAGCCAATCATATTCGAGTAATTTTGCCCTCTATATGATTAGTTTGAGAAGCTATGTCAAGAACTCGAAATAGTTCGTTACCACGGTCTCAAAACACCTCGAAGTTGTTAAAAAACTCGACTTACGGCCTCGTGAACACACTTCTCGGTGTTTTGATACCGTGGTAAAGAACGCTTTCTCGTTCTTGACATATTAGTGTTTACACCAACCACATGACGAAATAACTCAGAGCCATTGGTTGCAACCTTCGCAACACTCAATTTACAACTACCAATCAGAGGCGTCCTTCCGAGAGGTGAAGTCCTACCCGATCTGACGCCCTGCAAACTAGTTTGAAATGTATAAATATTTTGTTGGGCTGTTGTCTTGCAGATGGAACTGTGTAGGCAACTTAATAAATTGGAGTTATCCAGAACAACAAAAAGGGATTTTTGAAGGTATACCATGGAAGTTGACTTGTAATGGCCTATTAAGATTAAGATTAAATTACTACTCTAAACAAGGGGACTGAAGGAGTAGTGGTAAATACCTGATTATGGTTGTCTTTGTGGGCTCGAATTCCATTTCGCAATCGAATAATCTGCCCCACTTTGATGCCACACTGCTTGAACAGGCTATCGCTCATTGCTTCAAGCAACTCCACGGTATTAAGCTACAAGACATGAAACAAGTATCTCAAACTCATTAATAATTCATGAGGAAAACACAAAGGAAATCATAACCGAGACGTGTTTGTAAATGTGGTAAAGAACTTCCATAAATTAAGCCAACTTTCACCTCGATTTTCTCTTAAAATACTGATTCGTTTGAGATGTACAGTACCGCTTGCGAGTAAGGTACCCTCCACTCGCGCGTAGCGAGTCGCGAGTGAAAATGACACTCGCGAGTATTTTCCGGTAGGCCGATTTTGTCTCACTCGCAAATTGCGAGTGGATTTTACCCGCATATATATATATATATATTTTTAAATTTATTTTATTTTTTTAATAAACAAAATTATTTGTTTACAAAAATTCAGAACAAAAGAGAAAATAATAACAAGAAAATACAACAAGAATTCAAAAAAAGTAGTTACCCAATCGGACGGTGCGAACGGGACGCGAGTACCCATGCGAGGCACCTCTCCGACAATATTCTCCGACAGTAGTTTACCCATTCGCGTCCCTGTGACAGGGACAGTCCCTTGCGATTGACCAGGTACAGGTCCTATCCACGTCAAATACAGAGAGCAAAAGTGCTGAGTAATGGCGGGAAAGGAAACTCTTAAATATAGTTACACTGGAGAAATTAATAGGTGGAGCTACTTTACAAACACTGTTCCACAACTTTGCAATGCGGTTAAAGTAAGAGGCCTGATACGTACTAGTTTTACAAGATGGGGTTTTTAGCATGAGAGTAGGATTAAGACTAAGTCGTGTTCGGTCGTGAGTAACAAAGGAAACGTAGTTGTGCACATTTAAATCGGAAATACTATAAAGAGCTTTATAAAAGAAAATCAAGTCTTTGATTTCTCGAATATTGTAACATAGAGGTAACAGTTCAAGAGCAGATAATCGTTCCCTGTACGAGGATTCTCCTATCCTGGCTTTTAGCATCCATCTTGTGGCCCGCCTCTGTACGCGTTCTATTTTGGCCTTTTGCGAGCTTTTCGGCGGAGACCAAACCTCACTGGCATAGCAAAGATGTGATTTCACCAAGGACAAGTACAGTGTTCTACGAACCTTCACATAGGTAAAAAGGGGGCAAGTTCTCTTCAGTAGCCCTAGTAACTTGTTGGCTTTGGCTACAATACTGTGGATATGATGATCCCAAGAGAGATTGCTGGTAATGACCACCCCAAGATCTTTTTCTTCTTGGACACGAAGTAGATTATCTGAGTCAAGTTGGTAGGTGAAGGGAACAGGTTGTTTCTTCCGGGACACTGTTAGTATCTTACACTTGGAGACATTAAATTTGATATTGTTGCTGTTGCTCCACGTGGCCAGTTTGGACAGGGCTTGTTGTAGGTGTTGGGCATCGTCTTCAGAGGTGATGCTCCTATAGGCTTTGGTGTCATCAGCATATAAGGCGATACTCGCGAGTAAGATGACTTAAGAAAGACACAGTTCGCGAAATTATTCATTGAAACTTAACAAACCAAATTGTTAATGGAGGTTTTATTTCTGATCTGCAAAGCACTGAGAACTGACAAACAGCACGAAGAAATATAAACACTGCTGACAAAACTTTTAAACGTTAAACGTCAAAGATCCTACCGTGTTTGTTTCCAGAATCCAGTGGGAGAAATCCTTCGTTTGGTTATGTTAAAATCTTTAGTCAGTATACCCAAATAACCCGCCGATGAATGGTGAATATAATTTTTGACACGCACTAACGAGTAATTCATGTGTAGACCGAATTGTGCCAAAAATATGTTCCATGTTTTCGATTTTACCAGCACTTCATAGGAGACGTTGGATACGAGCTTCTCTTGAAAACAAAAGATATTTTTGGCATCCACTTGCGAGTCGAACGACAACAACATGAATAGCAACATGAATATAATTATCATGATTCATGTTTTGATTGAAGTGACAGGAAGTTGGCGAGATATGTTCGCGCTTCAGAAAAATACATTATTATACTCTTTGTTTGTTGCAAATTGTGTTTGCGATGACTTTATCCCGATATAAACGTTGGAGACGAGCTTCTCTTGAAAACAAAAAAATATTTTTGGCACACACTCGCGAGTCGAACGACAACAACATGAATATAATTATATGATTCATGTTCACGTCGTTTCGATCATAGTTAATAGCAAGTTGGTGAGAAATATATTTTTCTTGTGTTCGATTTCAGAATAATACGTTTACGTTATATTCTTTGTTTCTTGTAAATTCATACAAAGCGTCAGATGCGAGGGTCTTTTGAAACAAATCCCATCAGTTTGGAACTAATATCGACGATCTTTTTGACACCCAGTCGCATGCACTCGCGAGTCAAAAGAACTGTCAGTGTTTTGGCGATGAGTCATCGTTCATTAGAAAGTGCAAAACAAAGCACGTTTTCCAACAATACTTGATACATGTCGACAACATGATAAATCATTTTTGAAAACAAAAAAATATTTTTGGCACATCGCACTCACTCGCGAGTCAAACGACAACAATTTGAATTGATAATTTTATGTTTACACGACAAAAATTATCGGGATTGCGATCGCGATAGTCCTCGATCGCAATCGCAATATATCGAAATGTTCCTTGCTACACCATATTTTCTTGTCTTGCTTCCACCACTGTAACTTTCTAAATTCAACAACGCAAGCGCTCGGATCTTTCACAGACTCGCAATACTCGCGCGAGTCATTGCGAGTATTATGCACCTATCAATGTCTTCCTCCAACGGGGGGAGTGCGGGCATACCCAGGGGCTATTGACATTTTCAAATTTTTTTGGTCAATAATCCCCACTCAAGAGCTGCAGGAATTGTCAATACTTGTCAAATGTCCCCAGGGAAAAGTCATGGCAAAAGTGCTGTTTAGTGGAATTTGGAACATTCAAGAAGCTACATATGCAGCAACAGAAAAAAGCAATTTGTACATGTAGAGCAAGAATATGAAAACTGAACAGAGCAAAACACTTTTATTAATAACAATATTGCTCTATTATGCTATAAATGTCTCTTTGTGCCATATTAAATACCGGATATACTGTATGTTATAACACATAGTGTATATTAATTAGTACACGTAAAGTAAACGTAAACATCAATCTTTAATCAAGCATTCTTCACAGCACCATACTGCCATGTCTGAATCTTCAGTTATACCAACGCAAACCTGGTGGTGCCAGTCTGAGCAACCGTCGTACATTACCCATAATATATCGGACATCCCTATAAAATGAAGCTGTGGTTCCCTTTCTTGGCATGTTGAACAAATGTCGGTTTCTGAATCAGATTCCTACAAATTAAGATCACTCTATCAGCAACTCCTTAAATGTAACATTGTCAAACGTTCTTAGTTGCAAATAGAATAAGCGACAGTGAACACTACGGTTTTTATCTATTTTTGAATTATCAACCTTCTTCTGAGCAAATAAGCCATCATCATGTGCCATGATTTGCTCTGATGAAGACCTAAGTCAACAAGATGAAAGTTCAGCAATAAACATGTTATTTCCATATACGCTGTATCATTCCAAAAACATTTTACCTCAATGTTTTTTTTCTCTCTCGGTTGAATCCTCTTCTCCGCCTCCTTGCTCTTCTTTTTACTTCCCCTTTCCTTGTCTTTTTCTTTTTCTTTTTCTGCTTTGTTTTTTCTTCGAGTTTCTGCAGCTTTCTTTGCCCCTGCTTTACGATGTTCGCGAACCGATTGTAGGTGGTCAAGCCACATGTGCACCTAGTATATGACAAATTAAAAAAAACCCAGTTACGTGATGAAATTTAAATCTGAAACAGCGATTAGAAAAATAAAACCAGTAAATAACACACAATCATACTATTTCAATGTTCCATTTAATGATATGTAAACATATTTCATACTATACAGTACAGTACCTCTGAACCTGATAACATGACCTCATCTGCCAGTTTTTTAACCTTGTTTTCTTCTGGCTTATTTCCAAACTTGTTGTAAAACTCTCGAAGGACTTCATTAGGAGGGATACGCGATGGTTTGTAGCCTGGATCACCAGATTGGTACAGCTTTATTGCCTTGCTGGCTGCTAAGAAGTGACCTGCACACTTACCAGTGGGACAACTTGTACAGTTCTTGCCACCATAGGGCATGTCTTTGTCTGGTACTGGTAATAGAACAAATGTATTAAGCGGTGGGCCACCTTCATACCAAATCGGTTCACTATCTGGTTGACCCTGCTGGCAGAGTGGATGTGGACATGAGTCCTCGTAACAGCATATCAACTGAAAGACGTACCGCAAAGGAATACCATTCTTTTTGAGGTGTCTTCTCTTTATATCCAAAACCTTGGTGATCAGTGCATACTCATTTGGGTATTCCTTTTTAAGCTTGTCCCTTTCTTTTGCAAAGACCCGGTAATGTTCCTTCAGCTGTTGATTTTTTACAGATTTTTCACCACGGAATAACTTTATCACAGTATCTCCACAAGACGCACCATTTACTCTGGAAATGTATACATCAATGGCGTCAGACAGGTTTTGTTCAAGTTTCGTGTTATCTATCTCGCCGGCATCTTTCTGGAAATTTGAACCATTGAGTGTAGAAGGAACAAATAATCCAGCACGTCCCTTGGTTTCACAGCCATTCTGCAGCTCAACCCTATTCAGACTGCTGCCCCCACTATACCGACTGGTGACAAACTGCATTCTTGTTGGTCTTTCCATATGTCAAAGGGTCCACCAAAACTGGACTTCCTCATGATAAAGTGCCTCATCACCACCTGAATCTACACGAACACACTCGATTTCTTTCGGTTTACCCGTTGTGGCATCTATGAATATATGCTTAAGTTCGTTATTATGCTCTAAATTATTTAGATCTGCTGAATGTTGACCTGGACTCTTTGGGTGTAATGCGGAACTCTTAACTACTCCAACACAAATTTCTCCTGTGTTCTTAGACGCCGTAAAATTGTAAGATGTAGTTTGTAAGGTGTTCGGATAGGATGCTTGGTAGTCCGTTTTAGTCGTTAGGGATGGTTTACCCTTGATACAATGGGTTGTCGCCTTATTACTCGTGAACATTGTGTCTAAACGAAATACTGACAGATCATCTCTATTAAGGAGCAGTTTATCCCGTCCATCGCTGTACTGTACCAAATCCAGGCCCTTATAGAATGCGTTTGACCAGTGACAGTCAGGGTTGTACTTAATTTCAAAACCTTTCCGAGCTCTTCTGCATATAACCTGAGCTGCTCCTTTATAATAAGCTGATGACTTCCTCCTGCGATTTCGAGCAACACACAGTTGTACGACTGTTCCAAAGGCGAATTTCCTACTATACTTCTCTTCTAAGAAATCTTGTATTCGGGAAAAGGTAACCTTTTGCTCTACTTTCCTATTACCATCGAATGTCAAGACCCCAGTGCGTCTCCACGCTTCAACGCCAACACCGCGAGATTGGACGAAACTTTCTATGTCCTTTCCAATATTAGGAAATTTCCTCAATATTGTGCCGACTCGTTTACTTCTTTTCTTTTTGAGAAAGTTCTCTCTTGCTATCTTCTTTGCTGCTTCTCTTGCCGCTTGTTTCTTAAGGCATTTACGCTTTTTTGCAATAAGTCGTTTCCCTTTTTCCCCAAGTGGGTCATCAATACCAACCCATCCTTCAGGATCTGCATCGTCGTCAGACTCAGAAACTATCATTTGCTCTTCATTTTTCCGATTCATCTCTTCCGTTCTTTTTTTCTCCAGGTACAATTGCCTACTTTGCTTTATTAATTGCTCTTCATGATCATCTAGGTTAAGGAATGGCAATTGTGATGCAAAATCAAGAAGAAGTTGGTCCAATCCTTCCTCAGTTAGGCCAACAATTTCATTCTCAAGTGACTGCGTAAAAGCAAGCCAGTTAAACCTGTTTGCTTTCAGTAACTCTAACAGTTGTTGGGTATTCATCAAAACATAATCTTCGGTGGCTGATGTTTGCTTACTGGTTGGAAAATTAGTTTCATGGTCTTGTTGGTTGTTATCATGTAAATCTTGGCTTGGCAAACTTTGCTTTATATCAGTCCCAACATCAAACTTGTTGTATTCTTGACTAGCAAAGTTCTCCTCATTTTCACTGCTGTCACCTCCTGTATCACTCTCTGATGTAGATTGCTCACTTTCTGTGTCTGAATCTGAGACTTCAACACCAAGAGAGAGCAGAACAGCCTTTTCTTTTATGCTTGCAAGTCTGTAAACAGATTCCCTAATTTCTTCTTGTTTCTTCAAAGCTGATTCGACCTTAACTTTCCTTGTACCACTGCTCTCAAATCCAAATTGCTTTCTGAGACTTCTTTTAGTGAAATTAGTTGCCTCAGCTATGACATAGCGTAAACGTTCTCGTTCAGGGTCAGAGTTACAAGACTTCATAAGTAGCGAAACACTAGCTTTGTCAAGAGCGCTTGCGGGTGATTTCCTTTCATATATCCGTGTAATAATGCTTTTCATCAGAGAATAGTTGCTATTCTTATCTACCAAGAAATTGACGTTTTGCTTTGGCCCAACTTGTATTGCAATGCAGGCAAGAGGCATTCTAAGAAATTTTCTTTTTGCATGTGCTGAAGAATAGTTTTTTATTGCTGTTGATTGAAATACTGTGGTTTTCTCTGAGGGTGAATGTATCAACTTCTGGTACTCTTGGCATGGTTGTTTGTGCTCCATACTGCAGTAAAAAGCTGATTTTAACTTCCAAAACCCATATTTGTTTACAGTATCAGCTACATGAATCATTGCCGCACAAGATTTGCAATCTTTATGTTCAGTTTCGCAGATATGTCTCCGGACTTCAACATACTGTGAAATGTTCATTCCTTCATAACATGAAATTGCTAGTTGACTAGTCTCACTAACATAATTTGACAGTTTCTTCCTGCTTTCTTCCAACTTATGAATTCTTATCAAATACCCTCCTTCAAGAGAGTCATCACTGCAGAAGGAGGGCTGCTTCAAAAATCCATATCAGAGGTCTCACTCTCAGGGCCTTCTTGACAAACAGAGGTTTCAGGGACTTCTTGACTTTGACTTGATGGCAATGGAATGGCTGTTTCGGTAACATGTTCCTCTTCACGTTCTACATTCAAGCTCAGGGTAGTTGTTATTATTCCTTTGTCTGTGACTAAACTTGCTTGGGTGACGGTTTTACTGGTTTCGTCGCATTCCATGGATGCCTTTGCTGTAACATGTGTTTCTTCACTGATTGCGTCACTAAGAATATAATTTTTACTGGTAGTTGTTGTCGCCTCTGCTGTCACAACATCTGAGCTAGCACTGTATGTACTTTCATTTTTTTCAATACTAAATGCACTTCTGATGTCAACTGTCGACTCTTTGCCTTGTTTACTTGTGGTAGTTGTCGACGTTGATGTAGTCGCTGCTGATGATTTAAATTTTTTCCCCTTATTTGTAGATGTTGCCGATGACTTTCTCTTCTCGTACCACTCAGATTTCTTCTCTTTTCTTCCAAGCAGCAAAACTTCTCTTTCCAGTTGGCCTTTCTGTGACAACAACTTAGAAATATCACTACTTAAAATCTCGCATGTTTTCCACTCTTTCACGGAGGCACACTTATCGCGTCTTGATATTTTAAAGGAGATTGTTTTCTTAATCTCGGATATTTTCTCATTTAGCTCTTTCAATCTCATTGCTCTTTCTTCCTTGAACGTTTTGTTCTTCTTCAATGGTGCGGATTCTTTTGATGGGTTATCAGCTAATTTGGACCTGGAAAACCCTTTCTTGAAATTGTATGAATCCCTGACTATTTTCTGTGCCTGAGCCATAAGTTCATTTCTGTTAACTAAAATGACAGGGTCTACCTTTGCTATGTTATAGGCTGCTTCGTTGACTGCTTTCTGATACTCTGTCAGATTTAAAGCATCATCTTTGTTTTTTCCATAAATTCTTGATTTGAACTGCAAATCGTTGTCTTCCTCCATGTGATCCATAACCTTTAAATGCAAAAAGAATGTTTAAATTATAACTTAAACCTATCCCCCAAGTCAAGTGTTTAAAAATTTCTACTGGGGCCAAAAATGTTTATTATATGGCCAATGTAAGTTGATTTTGTTTAGCACAAGGAAGACACCTGTTAGGGCACTAGCTCAGTATCATCGATAGTTAAGCCCGGGCAGACAAGGTTAGTACTTGGATGGTGGGTGACTATCTGAGAATAACCCCATTCTCGAGCTTGGTCTCTCCTGTGCTTTGAGGGTTTTCCCTGGGTTCACCGGTTTTCCACACCCACACCCCCCCCCCCCCCACAAGAAAAATCCAGCCAGTGTTAACCATGGAATGCTTCTAACATGAGCCCCTTAGTGGCTCAGACAAATGGGCAATCACTTCCTGCAGTTATCGACATAAAATATATTAAGTTTAAGATTATAGTTTAGAAATTTATAAAATACTCTTTCTGTTAGAGTGCCACGGTTTTCTCTTGCAATATTTAGTCGCCGTTTTCCATGTAAATTCTAATGCAAATTTTTGTACAAATTTACAATTGTAATGACTGTGAAGTGCCAATGTTTTTTATTCATATTTCAACAAAAAGATTATACTCACATCAACCTCTAGAGGTTCTGTTAGTTTCATATTTCCATCTTTGAAACATATTCTTCTTTGTACCTTCTTAACACCAGGATTACTGGGCTAAAAAATACAGAATATGCTTTAATACTTGGATATCAATTTACTACAATAATTGATTTGAAACCATAAATATTTCATTATACATTAACTCTCTCTCTCTCATATATAATATATATATACAGTATATATACGGTATATATATATATAAATATAAATTTATGCAGTGTGGTATCTTTGACTGTGATGAGTATATATAAATAAATATATATATATATATATATAATTTACATATAAAATTTGCAAATAAATTGTGTGGACATGCAGACATTAAAAAATGAAATTATATATGCTTACATTTTTAAATATCATTAAAATACATATGAACTTTTCATACCGGTTTTAAACTTGGTTCAGTGTCTGGACACTTGACGGCTTCTTTGGACACAACAACTACATGCAGTTTATCTCCATTTGATAACTCTCCATAGTCATCAACATCAACTAACTCCCCAAACTGTGCATCATACTTTTGAAGAAGAAAGGTTGTTGAATCAAACCCAAATAACTGTTTTACTGCCTTCTTCAAATCATGGAGAGATGTTGTCGAAATAATTTTTTTACTGTCTTGATACTGAAGCAGAACCTGGTGAAATAGATGACAAAGTAAGCTTACAGTTTTGCCTTTGGGGTTTTATAGCGTTTAAACTAATATTGTCTTTATTTAAAAACACACGCACACGCTTGACTACCCAAGTGAATCCGAAGAAAATATGAGGAAAAAGAAACAAAAGGATTTATCTTGCAAAACAAATACATACAAACTATTATGTGCATCGCATAATAAAACAATTACAGAAGCAGATGGCATGGATATAATGAAGATTCTTACCTTCTTTTGTTCGGCGTTAATAGATTCCGCTTCAGCCATTTTGTGGCGCCTTCATGCTAGGATGTCAACAATCCCCACCATACCCCCTCTACGGGAATACTCTGTTGTCAATAGCCCGCGTATGCCCGCACTCCCCCCGTTGGGGGAAGACATTGATAGGTGCATTATTTGTCGCTAAAGTTGCGAGTACGCGCGCGTAACGAGTCGGAACGCGTGGAATTTTCACTCGTTACTCCCGAGTGGAGGGTACCTTACTCGCAAGCGGTACTCACCCCGAATTCGGTTAAAAAACTCGGCCTGCGGCCTCGTTTTTCAACCTACTTCTCGGTGACTGGATATCGGATGAAACACTCTTTCTCGTGTTTGATCTATTACTTACAAAGCTAAAGAATATTTAGCAAAAAGTTCACACTAGAATGAATCTGTGATTGATGAAGGAGTCTAAGACAAATCCTACCTCGTCTTCACGTAAACTAGCAAGGACGTCTTCTCTGACACCAGCTTTGACCAAGCAGTTGATCAGTTCTTCTGACATTAGCTAAAGTAAGATATATATTGGGTTATATACATGTATAATCAGTATATATAATCGTCGAAGAGTGAATACAACGATCGATTGATTTCCGTCGTGGCCAATGATGCTACATATACTTAGCTATTTTGTATTGATAACTAAGGAAAAGTTTGAAAGCAGTCAGGCGAGATAATGAAGATAGCGTCAAAGAAGTAATACCTCGATAGTCTCCTGCATCAAATATATCCTTTGTTGTGCTGCTCAGGGAAAAACTGTTGAATAATTCACAACGAATGTCAACGATCGGTTCTTTGAATGTTCGTCCAATGGTGACCAAGGAGAAAGGACTCGATTTCAATGTTGCCATGCAAAATCGCATGCTGCACATTCACGTGACGTATAACTTTGTGATTGGCTGATATATTTATTTTCCCTGACGTAGCTCTGATCTAGTGACGTACCGCTGACGTAAATACCTGATTACCAGGGCCCTTACATGGTGGTGTAATGAATCTTGCAAAAATGAAAGTAAAACATATTTTTAAATAAAAAAAATATGAGTTGAAATTGTTTAGTTATATTGTGTGTGTGTTATGGCTTATCGCTGTAGTATGTGCGTTGGTTTCATGGCAGTGTCTTTAAGACTGCTTTTAAGCCATATGCGAAGAAACCATGCTAGTGATGCTAACTTTCATGTGCTCTGTGGGTTGGATGACTGTTCTCGAACATACAAGCGATTCGTGTCATTCCGCAACCATTTGATTAGAAAACATAGCTTTGAACTCAGGGATGAAGAGGCAGAAGAGCAACAGGATAACTATATGAACGGCTTAAATGAAGATGATGGTCAGCCTGGTGAAAATGGCTGTGGTTTGCCAGAAGGGAATATAATAAACGACCAAGACCCTCAAGAATCTAAGCAACGCCATAAAGGCACAACGTGAACACATTACCTACCAAACCCTTGTTTATGAGTACGTGTTTTTAAAATTGCCACAAACAATGTGTTTTTTAAGTGTGCCACACATTAATTTGTGTTTATTTCAATTATTTTCTTTGATATTGTGTAGCTGGCTCAATAGTAATCTCCATCATCTCCATCAATTTGTAATTGCAGGACAAAGTGGGTTACTTTACATGGGATGAAATATATAGTTGGTGCCATAATTCATATTGGACAAAGTGAAGATGAATTGCCATTATTTTGGTTGATTGAAAAGATTGTTGTCGTAAACAGATCAATTCGAGATATAATGTTTCTCGTTACACAGAAGACCACTGTTCAATTTAGCCAGCATTTGCAGTCTTATGAAGTGACCACTCCCAATATTCCAGAGAGAAAAATGGTTTCTCATTCTGACTTTTCATGTGCTTTGCCTCTCAATCAGTGTAAGGCATTTGGCTTGAATAATACACGCAGCAGATATATCTGTCATAGATACGATTTAGAATTTGATTAAAAATGCTTGAGTATGAAAGATGTTAGGTAATAACATGTAAGATAATATATTTATATATACACCTGTATGAAGTGGTTAAACCTGTACACCTAGAGACAGTCTATGTTAAGAAAGAGAGAGCTTATTATCATATGCCAACTGCTACCTTAGTTTTTGTTCATATTGATTCTGTCTCTGTAATTGTATAAGTATTAGTAAATATTATATTACCAATTATATTTATAATCCTCATGGATTACCATTTATGAGCAGCCTTTACTTTTAAATTTCCTATGACAAAATTTTTTACAGAAATATGTACTCCTTTTTAACTCTTGCTGGAGTTAAAGATAATCCTATAGTTAAAATGTTGGAGTTGAAATAACTCACATATTTTAACTCTGTTAGGGATTTTACTCCTCTTATTTAACTCCTATGGGAGTTAAAACTACTCCTTGAGTTAAAATATTGGAGTTGTAATCACTCTCCTATAAGATACTTATATATACTATAAGAGTTAAAATAACTCTCAGTGGAGTTAATATAACTCCGATTTTGGAGTGGAAATAACTCTCAAATTTTAACTCCCCAAAAAGGAGTGATTTTAACTCCTTCAGATTAACAGTGCAACATTATGCCAACTATGTTTATGGATAACATTTCACTGCTATGATTATGCTGTGATTATCGGAACGAACAAAAAATACTAATAAGAGAGTTATTGGCTCAAAATGATGAAAATAAATGAAATAAACGATGATGAACAAACATCATAAAAGTAAATTTTAGTATCCAGACAAGAAAGAAACAATAGAAAATAATGCTAGTCCGGCGTTTTGACAACGTTAAAGGAAGCGAAGTCTGAAGACCAAGAAATACAACATTGATTTCATATAATAATAAAAAGTGCCATATACTGGACTACTTAATAACCTTGACTGTTCGGTACAATAAAATACCAAACCTTTGCCGCTAGTGCTCGGGCACTACAGGAAGATCTTGGTTAGATATTTTACCATAAAGACTTCACTCTTGGTCATTAAGTAGTTATTATTATATATACTGTATGGCACAAGCTACTTCAGATTAAATGATTGGCTGAGACACGTCATGTGCCGGTCCGTTATTTCCCGGTAAAGGACCAATCCGGATTATGGATTTTGTCAACCATTTTCTTTACAAAAGAACAAGCCGAAGAATGATAGGAAATTTTGAAAAGCAGCAAAAATTGAACAAATTTAGTAAATTAAGCACTAAATCATGTATAAGTCGGACAATGAACAATCTAAAAGAGAGTCTTACTATCATGAAAACAATAGAAGAACAAGATTGAAAATGATGATTTTGTCATTCAAAACGCATGTAAAGTACAGTATGTTGATTGTTGTTTAAAAAACAATATAATAAACCTCTTATTATTCGACCGCGTGGTTATTACGGTTATTAGTATAACCTACATATGGGCTCGGTCCGTACTTTCAAGACCTCGGTCTGATATTTTCCCGTAATGACCTTGTGCTCGGTTAATAAGTTAGTATTAACTTATTTTATTAACTTAGTATTAACCAAGGATGGGGCATGTCTTTATTGGGCATATAGACCTCTTTCATAATGGTACCCAAATTAAATATTCTTTTATATAATTTAAATTAGCCTTTCTTACCTCGTTTGTGTGTCTGTATAAATTCCAAAAAAAACGAGGCCAGTATGGCTAATTTGCATGCATATAAAAGAATATTTGAACTGGCCGCCATTATGAAAGAGGTCTATACAGTAGAGGAAATTTTACATTATGTTTCAACAACAGGAATAAATCAACTAACAGTGCTTTAATATGGTAAATTGTTTGCTACTCAAGCTTTTAATGCAAACTCAGAAAATGTTTCTGAGCCGCAAACGGGAATCGAACCCGCAAACTTCATGCCCAAAAACATATCTACATATATTTCTATTAAGCCTAAGAATATACAATAAAAATTTCAATGCTGATAAAATTGCTGATAAAAATGCTGATAAAATTAACACGAAGTTAGGAAGTATTAAAATAGCGAAAGTGCGAAACTACAGAACGTAAATAATACGCTTTACAAAAGTGCTGGTGTCTAATTTCTACCAAAATAATCTCGCAGGTTATTCTGTGTCTATTGTGTTCCATTAGGCATTATATTAATCGGAAGACTCGGAAGACAAAATGCTGTGCTTACCTGACATATTGACTCATGACAACGTGGCAGAAATATCCTGAATGTCAGAACTTTATTTTATATCCAGGCTCGTCTTCGCCTAACAGACAACGAATCCTTTCTCCTACACCATATTTAATACTATAAATCCACAAAATCCCTGTTTCCAGAACAAATATTATCACTTGCTCCTTGCCGGCCATGTTGTTAATATCAAAATTTCACAGATGGCCACAGCAACATGTTAACAAAAAACCCGGGGGACACAACTTATATTCCAGACATATTATGAAATATTCAAGATATCGAAATCTAACTGCATTACACCTTGATACACGTAAAAAACCCATTGATAACTCACTTAACGGTTTGCCCTCATTGTCCAGGAACTTTAGATTCACTTTTCCACTCAAAAATTAAGTAAATTAAAGTATCAAAAATACTACGAAATAATGTCGCCACCCCCCGGATGTTAACATATCGGTCACTGACTGACTGACTGACTGACTTTATATATATATATATATATATCGTGTGAATTTTCGCCACTCATCACAACACTGCAAAGTTTTAAAAACTTTGCACTAAAAAGGGGTTACTGGCATCAATTCTTCTAACTTTGCTGGCAGGGGTGGCTGGTGTGATTCAATTCACCCTTCTTCAGATGGCAATTTGTTCGGCTATCCAGCACAAAAACAGGGCGATAGCTGCAAAGTCTTTGGTTGATTTATCAACCTGTGCATTTGTCGAAAGACGGAGAAATAGAACCAGTACATTAACGATAGCACCAAGAAGACCTGGTAGAACATCAACATGGTGGGACAATTTTGTTAATAATGTGATGATAGACGAAGAATGGCGAGAGAATTTTAGAATGTCAAAAGTTAATTTTTTGAAGTTATGCAACGAAGTCCGACCTTTCCTTCTGAAGAAAACAACAAACATGAGAAAACCTGTGTCAGTGGAAAAGCAAGTCGCTGTGACACTGTATTATGTTGCTGATGAAGGAAGGTTTCGCAAGGTAGCCAATGCATTTGGGTTAGCAAAGTGTACTGTGTCAGTAGTTGTCCGGAAGTTGTGTTTAGTAATATCAACTGTCATGGGGCCTTGATATATTATGTTTCCCAAAACAGGAAGATGTCAAGAAAGCAGTTGAATGCTTTTATGAAAATCATGGATTCCCTCAGTGTCTTGGGGCTATTGATGGCACTCATGTTTTTGTCAAACAGCCTTGTGAAAATCCAATGGATTACATCAACCGAAAAAACAGATACTCTCTGAATATACAGGCTATGATTCCAGAATGTTCTATAATTCGAAAGTTAACGAGATGTTAAATAATGGTACAATCCCTCCAATGTATAAAACAATTGTGCCAGACACTGTACCAGTTCCTGTTTGTCTTCTGGGGATCCAGCATACCCACTACTTCCTTATGTAATGAAGGAATTTTCAGGAGGAGGAAGCACTGTTAAGGAACAATTTTATGGTTATCGCCTCAGCTCTGCGAGAATGGTGATAGAATGCTCATGTGGAAGGCTAAAGGCAGATTTATATTAATATTAATGACTGCCTCAGGTAATACATGCTTGCTTCATCCTACATAATTTTTGTGAGATCAACAAAGATCCATTGCCACAGAAATATATTGATTGTGGAATGAGATATGAAAGAGAATTTCAACCAGTGGCAGTTACACCAGGCAGACAGCAGAGCAGGGAAGTTCAAAGTAAGGAAATTCGCAATGCCTTTGTTGAGTATTTTGACTAGTTATAACATGGTTGAACATCGTTGAATGCATAGTCAAGAGTTAATATTGACTTTCTTGAAATGAGTTAATTGGAATTATCATGTTACAGTCTTGGCAATGGAAGTGTTGCTAATATTAGAGTGGTTCAGATTTGTGTTCCACTGCTGCTACCACTACCTCTCACTAGCTTAGTAAGTATCGGATTGGTTAATCGGATATATCAACCACATCTGATTGGTTGATGATCCATTAATGACAGCGGTACTAGAAGTCAAATCTGAACCTCTCTACTCCACCAATTCATTTCCTCACACGAACCAATTCATTTGCAACGTCATGTATTTGATCCTTTCTGGTCGCTTCCTGCCTCTTTAAAGTTAATGAATTATGAAGGAAATTATCAAATTTTCAAATAACTATGCAAATGAATTGGTAGAATATTAGGAACATTGCCATGACTAAGTATTTGCGTTAAATTATTACTTGAAATTGTGTACATAATTTTGTAAAATATTATATATAATAATGTATATATTGAATTAATTATTAATTTAATTTATAAAAATTTGCCAAGTAATTTACAATACAATTTTTGTAACAGTTTTATTGAACTAAATTTTAACAAAATTTAAATAAAATTTAATGAATATGACATAGTGGAAACACTGCAAGTTCATTTCACTCAACATAAAAAATGTTCAGTCTAATAAACTGTCATGCTTTTTCTCCTTAATAACAAGGTTAAAAAATGTTCATAGGTTTATAACTTTGTCAGATTGTTACCTTCGGTATATGTGTGTTCTTGTGTGATACCGTCGGTTGGGAAATCTGGGAGCATCCCAAAGTGAGGCTGTTGGAAAGCGTTGAACCCATAATAGCTTGGAGCTGCGTGCGGTTGATTTAACAAACTGCCAACCATTTTGAACCCACCATTCAGTGTTGTTGTTAGGACTTTTAGCCCTTCAGCAAACGAATCCATCGTTTTTTTATATTTCTTTTCAGATTCCTCCATTTTTTCAGCAACTTTTCTTTTGAGTGAAAGTTCTTCGTTTGCGATGGCTATAAGTTGTTTGTCTGTTGACACCTTCTTGTTGAGTTTTCCATCTTTTTTCTCATTCAAAAACTTTAGCAGGCCCCTTCTGGTCTCATCTCTCGTTGTCTTCAATTCAGATAGGTCTTCTTCTGGCTCATCCATGCCCATGTCTAGGGAAGAATCTACATCTTCTGGTTCATCTGCTCCATCTGCGCCTTGTATTGAACTCTCTATGCCGTTAATCATAGCTTCAACAGCTGGAGAACCAGCCCAAATTTCCGAGCATTCATCGTAAAATGTTGCCATAATTCTTCCGCCTCCACTTTTCCTTCCGGAGTCGACGGCTTTCTTGTAACCGGACCTAATTATTTTGAGCTTGGTAAATAATTTCTCACACTCTGTCTTGTGGGGGAACTCATTGCCTGGCCCGTTTGGATATCTTTCGTGAAGTGTCTTCGCGAGGTCATCGAATTTGTTTTTTATACTACTCCAATCCTTTAGCTGCTTTTTCCGCCTTGTAATCAGTCACAATACTCAATAACAAGGTAACTTCTTCATCTGTCCAAACAAAAAATTTTCCGCCATTTTGAAAACTTCGCGGGCAACGTTACGCGCATGCGCCCAATAACAAAATTCAGTCTGAAGGAACTGGGTTCTAGGTTAGGACTTCACGATCTACAATTCGTCCGGTACCGTGTAAACAGGGTCTTAATAACATTGACTGTTTAAACCGCATTTAAAGGCAGAAATACAAACCAGGTTGCTCTAAAATCTCTTTAAATATAATTTCGTAGGTTTATATTGTGTGTACTTGTTGATAGTTATCAAATTAAATGGTGTTTTAAAATAGAATGAAGCAATTGTATATGAACTTTCCGTAATTGGACCTTTTTACTAACTGTCAACAGACCTATCAATGTTTACCAAATGATACGTAAATAACAGAGCAATTCCTTTATACCATCTTTGTTGTTGGTCAGGAATAACGACATGCAACAACGCTTCTATAATCAAGCTTGCCAGAGCCTCTAGCTCCCTCCAAATTTGGCCAGCTTTAAACACCCAAGATACCAAAAGCCCCTTAAAAAGTATAAATAATATAAATTTACAATCGTCAATTGGACGTTGTTCTTTTACAAATGGTGCTGCTAAAAGTAAATAATTGGAGTATATGTTTGCATCAGTAGAAGTCATAAAATAAGATGTTACACAAATGTTTACCTTGATCTCAGCTATTAGAGATGCTAATTCAGTGTGGATGATGATATCGTTTGCCACAGTATAGTTTTGACAAATGACCCTCCTTTAATTCTGTAAATATGAAATAGAATAATATAGTAAAGTATATCATATCACTATAACTATTTAATTATTTTAATTCTGAAATATCTTTATCCACATTCATATTGATATAATCAGGCGTCAGTGATAGATAGATCGAGTGCAGATGCACGCAGCTAGTTTATGATATGCATATAGTTACAGTATACTTGATACTGCAATCAACCACTGAAAACCCCTTAGGTGTAGCGGAATAACCACACCACCGTAACATCAATCATTACATTATAAATTCACTTCTAACTGTTGAACACTTATTGATGAAGAAGTTTCTACTCCAAATTACCTGTCCAATTCTTTTTCGTTGGATGTCATATGGACACTCCCCTTTGGTGCACTGGTTCCTGTCTGGTTAGAGCCTTGCACCAATCAACCATGTGCTTGCAGAAGAAACTCAGCCAGTGCATTCGCATCTTTGGATCATCTATCATTGAAGAGTTCATTTACCTGTATTATTTTTCTCCAATGTGGTTACACGAAGAACCCGCAATAATGTAAAAGAAACAGCTAATTTCAAGGCGACTGCGTTTTGGTCAAAATTCGTTGACAATTCCAAAAGCCTAATATTCTAATAGCCCAATATAACCTCAATATTCGACATACATATTCATATACACATGCATACATACATAAACACATACATATATACACATACACGCGAGGTGACGAACGAACATGCTGTACTTGTTTGCCGAGTTTCTAGACTATTCTCTATTTAACAAATAGATTGCATTCTCCTGTTGTCTGTTCAGTTATTCGATGCATAGATGACATCACAACGTTGATGTTTCATAGTATCATTTAACTACGACAACCAGAACGCTTTGCACGAATTCTCTATCATTTAATCAGGATACTGGCAAAGAATTTTGGTAGTACTACCATTAAATGATACCAGGAAACGTTATAATGGATTAAGGATCTATTGAACCACAAGCTGCAGGCTAGTGGAACAACACTCTTGTTTTTACAACGTTGTGACGTCCTCTATGCATTTATAAATAAACAAATTTATAAATAAAATGCAAATTATTTGCAACATTAATATTAATGCCACCACTAAAACATATTAAAAATATTTAATTTAGTTTTTGTGTTCTTAAGTTATTCTATTTATTCAAAGCTAGTAAAAAAGTGTAGTGCAGCATAGGCAGTTCACAACTTTTTCCTAGTATTCTATTCAAATTCGGATCTGACGATTTCGGATCGGATTTCAAACGTTAGCCAATCGTTGGATTGTACGTGTCCGATCCGATGCACACCTTTATTCTTTAACAGAAGTCACGTCATTGTATAAATGACTACTATTTTTTACATGTATTTGAACCTGATACAGGTTTTCGCACTTTTTTTTAAACGACGCTCATTCAAAAGCCCGGTGGATGGCACGAAGAAGTTGGTAAAGAGGGCGACTGCTATTACCAGTTTAAAAGATCTTGTATTGAGAAGGAAGATCCGCCCTACAATGCTGAGAAAATTACAATACCACCAAGTTGGCATACGTCTGTCCAAGCTCATATGGATGTTTTAAAACAGCGAATTTGGCCATAAAATTTAATGTTCGTTCGCTAAAGTTTAGTACTAAACTGGTTTAAAATTTAACGGTGTGTTGGGAAACAATTGTAGCTCATAGTGAGCTGTCTCGTATTGTAGTAGATACATATGTTCATTTTGTTAGTTACAAACTTGACCATCAAGTGGTCAAGTTTGTTTATATTTAGTTGTAGCTGCGTTACAATAAATATCAAAGTGGACCCCTGATGAAATACTACAGGTCCATTCTTAAAAAATTTAACAGAGTATATTATTCACCTGTTATGTGTTGCAACAGCATTAAGTCGGCTATCCACATGACCAGTGCATTGTACCAACCTATATGTATGACATGGGGATCAAAGACCTGGGGACCCTCTGATTAAACAGACTACTTACTAAGGTCCAGGTACCAATTAAGAAGAAAGAAACCCCAACTATGATTAATAACATTATATAAATGCTATAAAAATGTGTCAATTTGCAATATTATGTCCATGTAAGCTCTTGGGCAGTCAATACATACAAGATATTGACAATTTCGGTTTCAATTTATATATCTAATTAATTTCACTATCGTGGGACAACTGGAAAACTTGGTATGGTCAAAATATTATTACACACATTCAAAAAATCACAACCCACAGTGAACCAGTCCACTTTAGGGGACCAAAACAAATATTAAAGCTGTCTTATTCTCAAACCAAGTATATACAATATGAAAAGAAGAAATAAGAGAACACCAATGAGTTTAAAAATACTTAAGACCATATATAAATCTAAAAACTGGAGTGACTGACTGTAAATTCCCTACAATATGAATATAACAACCGCTTTTCGGCAATCAATTTTCACAAATTAACCCCAACCACAATTTATCACTGTGCACAAATCATTAGCTAAATTATACTTTCCCTTGTACAGTACGATAACACAACTTGCTGTAATTTGATCTCCAAAATTCCTATATATTTTGTAAAATATATAGGAATGTAAAATACAAAATATATTTTGTAAATATATTCCAAAATTTTAACTAAACTGTTAGTGAATCTGTAAGTAACTTACTGGAAACCTAGAAACATCGGTCGTCCATCAGAGCATTGGTTCCCTCTCTTCTCGAATTATACGTCGTCCACATACCCACTTGCCTCATAATTCCCACATGGGCTTCCATCCGTAATAAATCCACAAACTGTAATTCAACCGAATCGAATACCATTCATCCACAAACAATTTAGAACGATCAAACATGAAATACTTCATGACAGATCTCACCATTTAAGACACCTTCAACCAATTATCCATCACGGTCCTAAACTATCCCATACAACCACTGACCACCACACGTTTCCATAACAACGTTTATATAGTCTTTCTGCATCACGATCTGTACAGCTAACTTCCCAGTATTATCGCGTATGCCCTAAAACCTGTTTCTCAACTGAATTCGTAAGTACAATTTCCTATTTTTTCATATCATCCAGTTTTTGCACCGTCACACAAACCAACACGCCCAAGTCAGGAATTTCCAATTATTTTCGCCCACAGTTTTGCCTATTTTTTCGCTCGTCTTTTTTCGCGCCTTTTCGTTTTCGACCAACAAAACTTTTTCATCTCTGACCGACAAAACTTTTTCACAAAACTTTTTCTACTTTATTTTTCCTCTTCCACTTCTACATGCGGGCACGTCGTTCCAAGACCTGCTAGTAGGTTAGAAACGTGCTTTCCCTGTTCATGCTTGGAACCTGACGATTCATGACCTTTGTTTTTCTAAAAACAGGCACAAGGTCTGGGTGGCGAACATCAGGCATTCACCTCGGCCTTGGCATACATTTTCATTCACCGTACCCGGGTTTTGCAATTCCTCCCATACCTTCCATGTCCCTTCCCTTTTTTCTTTCTCCTCTGTTATTCACTCAAACACACCATTCAATTTCCCTTTTATCAGATATGTCATTCCACCATCCCATCACACCATCAGCCCAGGTATTCAACACAGTTAGACTGGTCCACAAATTTATTCACAGGATCCAAATACTTGACTTCTTTTATTTTCCCTTTCACATTGTTTACTATTTTTATTTCGATATTTTGGTATTTTTTCCGTTTTACAATAAAAAATGCCAGCCACTTCCTCGTTTTTCCTTTCCTTCCCTTTTTGTCTTCTCCTCTGGTAGTTCCACGGTTTCACACAGACAAATCCTATTCATCCAAACTATCAGACCAAATTAAATCGATCAGATATTATAATAATAATAATTGTAACAAAGTTATTTCATTTCATTCAATTTTTATTCCAACCCCATACATGTTGCAATAAACTTAAACCTCAGACTCGGGTGGGTCCAATTCCCCCAATCACCACTCTTGAATTTTGATATCTCTACACCCAAATAATTTCAGATGAAAACTATTATAATAACAATTCATTTAGTCTCATATTCATCTGCATAGTCCATATTCCACCAGCAGCAAATTTTAAATGTTGACCTCACTCCATTTCGGCCCATCCATCATATAAGAAAATAAGAGTATAAAGTACATCCGAAATATAAGAAAATAAGAGTATAAAGTCAGGTATTCAGATCCTGGGAATATAGTGGTACCCATGATGTAGTCATCATGGGTACCACTATATTCAAAGGATCTGAATACCTGACTTTATACTCTTATTTTCTTATATTTTACTTACATTTTACTCAAAAAGCGGACAAACAAACCAAATTTGACTCAAATGATTGCAAATGAGCTATTTTATTTTGTTATGGCTGCAAGAATTGTGGGTAAAAGCGGACAAACATCGATGCTGACGTAAACAAAGCTGCCGCTCATACATGCATATGTACTTCTAGTACGTATTCCATATAAGGAAGTGGCCGACGAGCAAATAGAAGGCATTGACGAGCACATACATGGCACTCGTACCAGCCCACTGAATGTGGGATTGTTAACACGTTATGATATGTTCGATTATCCGCTATTGTTAAGAAAACTACATTCGCTAGTCTGATAAGCTGTACGCATATTGTAAACAGATCATTTATCTTTGTTTTAATATATATTGTAGCTTTGGGAGTTGATTATCTCAAGAAAACGTTCGTCGAAGACAGCCGAAAGTTCGTGTTTCTGTTTACAAAATGGTATCCGTATTGCGAAAATTATATTTTAGGGCATGTTCGATTGTCCGCGCTTTTAAAGATAAGTAAGTTAGCTACCGGAATAAAGCTGTACGTATGTTGTAAATAGATCATTTAACTTTCCTTTGATTATATTCTATACTCCAAACATATTTAACTGAACTAATTGAAGCCGTCTGGCTTTCTGGAACTGTTCCTGATGAATGGAAGAAAGCTTGCACCATATTAATACACAAGAAAAACGATACTAATCTTCCCGAAAACTTCCGTCCAATAACTCTTCAATCCGCACCACGTCTCCGTAATGCAATGTTCTCTTACCTACTCGCCAATAGCTTTGCCGAACACGGAATTCAAAAAGGCTTCACCCCTCGTATATCGGGATCATTTGAACACACAGCACAAATGGCTTATATAATCAATCAAGCACGAATAAGACAGCGATCTCTCGTTATAACCCTCCTTGATCTCAAGAACGCGTTTGGTGAAGTACATCAAAATCTAATCCAATCTGTTCTTGGCTATCATCACATGCCTGAACATATTCAACTCATGATTAAAAGTCTCTACACAAACTTTAAAACATCAATCATCACATCTGATTTTAGCACCCCATTTATAGAAGTAGGTTGTGGAGTTTTACAAGGAGATTGCATCAGTCCATTGCTATTTAACCTATGCTTCAATACTTTTATCCAGCATATAAAATCTGAGAAATATCAACAATTTGGTTTTTCATATAAACTTCTCAACCCAGTTCATTGGTTCCAATTCGCAGACGACGCAGCCGTAATCACCGGCCAAGAATCTGAAAATCAACACCTACTAAACCGATTTACAATTTGGTGTCAATGGTCGGACATGATTATTCGAATAGATAAATGTAGCACCTTTGGCATCAAAAAAGCTCTCACCAAATCAGTTCAATACATCCCTAAGTTAATTATTAACAAAACTCTTATTCCGGCTGTTGAAATTGGAAAATCATTCTGCTATTTAGGAAGGTACTTTAATTACGAAATGACAAATAATGAACATAAATCGAAATTAGTCTCCTTACTGACTGACCTCATGAAAGAAATAGATCTGAAGCCGTTACATCCGAAAAACAAGATTCTCCTATACAGTCGTTACGTTCTTTCAAAACTCTCATGGCATCTCACTATAGCAACAATTCAAAAGACCTGGATTTCTGAAAACCTGGATTCAGTTTTCAAACAATACATTCGAAAATGGTTTGAGGTACCTATTTCTGGATCGCTTAGTAACATTTACCTAACCCCATCAACTAAATTAATACAGTGTCAAACAATCATCCGCAGTGTTTTGAAATCTCCAAATGAATCAATAACCCACCTATGGAAATCGTCGTCTAATCATACTAACATTCAATATGATCAATATACATCGACAAAAGAAGTAATAAAGTCATTCTGTGAAATTCAAGAAGAAAAATTGGAAAATCAGTTAAAATGTCAAGGTTTATTCTTCGCCAGCATTTCAAAATTCTCTCTACCCCAAATAAATTCGATTTGGCCAACCTGTCAATCCAAACTACCAAAAAATATTTTCAACTTCACCATTCGTTACATAAACAATTCGCTACCAACCCGTAAAAAATCTTCAAAAATGGGGACTCTCGTCGTCTTCTGAATGCTCATTCTGCCTTAAACCTGAATCTTTGTTACACGTTGTTGCTGGCTGTAGTTCCTATCTTGATCGATTTACTTGGAGACACGACTCAATCCTAAATTTTATTGCTAATAACCTCCCATCAGAATATATTCAAACCATTTATGCTGACTTGCCATCATTCTCTAATCCCTCTATTATTACTGGTGATGACTATCGTCCTGATCTAATAATTTTGACCAAAGACAATTTTCTGTATGTACTCGAACTAACCGTCGGATATGGGACTAACCTAAGAAAAAATATACAGCGCAAACACTCAAAATATAAAGAGATGATCATAGAACAAAAGAAAAAAATTCCAGTCGGTAAAGTTCGTAAATCTCTCAATCAGTGCACTCGGTGTTTTTGAAAAATAATCTTCGGTTTTTATAGAATATATAATATGTAATATATAACCATTATAGTATATCAAGTAGCCAACTGTAAATTTCCTTTAACAGTGAGATTTGCAGTTGTAAGTATATAAAAAAATTCAATAAAGTTTTCATTATTATTATTCGTATTATTTTTGGGGTTCCACAAATCTGCAAAATTGCGCAATAATAGTTCCCAGGCCTTTGCGAACCGTGAGGCATGTTGCAGGTCAGTTGAGTCAAATTCGACATTTTTGCTTTTCGTTGAGTGGTTCTTTGACTCTGTTGGTAGATTTTGAAAGTGTGTTGATTTTGAATACGCTCAACATATGCTTACAACTCGCTGGTCGTGGTTGGTAGACCTATACTAAAAGATGACGAGCGATTTCGGAACGGGTTGGTGCGCAATCTTGATAACCGTACGCTGTGTGTACTCGATGAAATCTATGTTTACATGTTTTATTGAATCGAAGAACATTGATGAAGACTCTTTGAGAACTTTGAAGTGACAGGTAAACATGCTGTTGTTGTGATATTACCCGAAGTCGACGAGACTCAACATACATTTAAATATAATGAACAGCATTCTTCAAACACCTTACAAACTACTGAAAATAGTAAAGTTTGAACTCGTTGCTAGGGACATGGTTGAGAGGTGTATAAGGTTACCTATTGCTACCATGTATTATTATTATTATTATTATTAAAACTTTATTTAGTGAAGGTATAAACATCTTTACATGAGTGTATTCCGCCAGTGGCCTTCAACTGTATAAATATAGATTAGTATCAATTAATTAATGTGTAATACAATTGCAAGTTAGTCTATATTTACAGGATGCGCATGCAAATTCCTCTAAGTGGAGTACATCATTATTTTGTTTTAAAATATATTTTTTTAATTCATTTTTAAATGTAGATATGGTGGTGTTTTCAGTGTTTTTTAAATAATCTGGCAGAGAGTTAAACAACATGGCTCCACTGTACGAAATTTTTGTTTTTCCATACTCAGTTGTGACTTTAGGAATTTTCAAATCTGTTAATGACAGTCTTGTGTTTACGCTATGTGTTTCTTTAACAAATTGAAATAGGTCGTACAAGTTCGATGGAGCTTTGTTTTTTAATACACTGAATACCAAGATTAATTTTCTTAATTTAATGAAGTTATGTATCGGAATCCAATTAATTTTTTTGAAAAGTTCAACCGACGAATCATCAATTGTTGCTTCCAGTATAACACGTGCAGACCTTTTTTGTAATTTTAAGAGATCGTGCAACTTTTCGTTTGAATCACATCCCCAAACCGTACAGCAATATAGTAGGTGTGGGAAGATTAACGACTCATAGAACAAGATACGAGAGTAATGAGGTAAATTTTTTCGTATCCGTTTAAGTAGAAAAAGTCGTTTATTTATAGTTTGAGATATATTTGCTATCTGTTCGTCCCATTGCAGAACCGTATCAAAATGTACTCCAAGCAGTTTAAATGTTTTTACTTCATCAATTATTTCGTTGTTTATTGTAGTAATAAGTTTTTCAGAGGTGATAGATTTATATTTAGAATGGATTTTCATGCTTTTGCTTTTTTTGCAATTTAAGGACATGAGATTTGCATTTACCCAATTCGATGCTTGGTTAAGATCATTTGTTAGTTTCAGGTTTAAATCTTCTATTGATAGACTGGAAGCTAGCAGTGATGTGTCGTCAGCGAAAATAAACGGTGTTGTATCATTTTGGAAAAGTGGGAGATCGTTAATGAATATTATAAATAGAAGCGGTCCTAAGATTGAACCTTGAGGGACACCATACCTAACCGGTAATGCATCAGAGAGTGAAGTTTTAAATTTAACTTTTTGTGTTCGGTTTGAGAGATATGAGTTGAACCAGTCGATTGTCGCTGAATCAAAGTGATATAATTAGGGTTTTTTAGTAGTATTTTATGGTCTAATACATCAAACGCTTTTGAGAAATCAAGTAATGTTAAACCATTGATTTCTCCCTTCTCAATCGAGTTGGGTAAGGATTCTTGTAAACAGAGCAGCAAGGTTTCACAGGAGTGGTTCGTTCTGAAACCATGCTGATGTTTTGTCAGGAGTTTATGACATTGCAGAAAATTGTACGTGTTATTGTATACATGTCTTTCTAGTATTTTTGAAACAATAGAAAGTATAGAAAGGGGTCTGAAATTCGTTCTATCAGACAACGAGTCACTCTTATGCTTTGGTGTAACCCTGGCTTCTTTCCACAGAGATGGGAAAATACTACTGATTATACTGATGTTGCATAGTTTTGTAACAGATTTAGTAAGGTAAGTGCTGCCGATTTCAAAAAAAATGCATCGATGCCATCCAGTCCAGTAGCTTTATTAACATTTAAGTTATTTAGTAAATTGAAGACTGTTTCTTTGGTAATTAGTGGTATATTAAAGCTAGTACTTTCGGAGATATGAGAATTAATAAACATTTCAAGCTTTATAAAGTAGTTTGAGTAGTAGAAGGTATTTTTTCTCTTGTTTCTTTGACAATGTCCACGAAATAGTTATTGAAGATATTACTGATCTCGCGGTGGATTGTGTATTTTACACCATTTACAATTAGAAATTCAGGAGTTGGATTAGTTTTCACTGATGCAATTTCTTTGAGTATTTTCCACAGCACTTTTGGCTTGGAGATGTTTTCATTTAGTAGTTTAGTGTAGTAGTTTGCTTTCAATTTGCTAATTTCATTGACTATTTTATTTCTACACTGTTTATACAAGGTCCAATCTTTTTCAAGGTTTGAATTTTTGGCTTGTTTCAAATAACTATCTCTTAACTTTATATTATTTCGTATTTCTTTAGTAAGCCACTTAGGGAGACGTTTTGATTTAACTCTTTACAATTATCAGTGCATGTTTGTTTAAAGTATTTGAGTACATTGCATTCCACATATCAAGGTAAATATTCGGATCATCGATATTATCAAGAAGGTGCCATGGTAATTGTTTTATTTCTTCATTGAATTGGTTTGCATTAAAATACTTTAAGTTCCTATATGTTATTGACTGATGTTTGGGTATTTTTATTTCTTTTGGATTGATTTTTCTAGTCGCGAAAATTGAGTAATGATCGCTCCAGTTTGGATCACTCCTGATTTTAATATGGACTGAGGGTGTGAGGTATATATGTGATCAATTGCAGTTTTTGATACAGGTCTAGTAATGTCTTGAATTAATTGTTTGTATTGGAAAGATGTCATTAAGTGTTTTAATGGTTTATATTGGGTTTTATTTAAGGCATTTATATTAAAATCACCGAGAATAATTGCCTCTTTATGTAGGGTTGCCCAACCCCAAAGTTATCTCAGTTTAATTTTCAAACAACAAGGATGTCAACTAGCACCGATATATATACCAGGGGACTGAGAGATAAATCGCCTCATGTGAACAGGCCTACTTTAAATTGTTCAATTGTGAAATTAGAAAAAAGACATATATAGATTCATACCTACAGGCCCATACAAGTTGGCTATAATGCCATTTGGTAAAGCTACGGACTGATATTTGAGAGCATGAACCCTTTTGTGTCCATTGTAGACTTGCCTTTGTTGCTTATTTTGTCTACAGATTGGGCGAACAGTGCCGTCTATGAACCCGAAACAATTATCCAAAGCAGCTCCTTTGGACGTGATTGCCTCAGAGTATCTTTCGAGAGCATTGGCATTAAGAAGAAAGTGATTCCATTCACAAATTCTGTCCACGCCGTTCATAAATAAAGTTTACAACTTCGTTGCAAATCAGAGAGAGTTCAGGAACTGGCCTTCCAAACTGTGGCACCAAATCGTTATAACGGCAAGGATATGCCATTCTTCTTAACAAAAGACAAAGAGCTTCTACCCCTTTGCAAACAGTTCCTTGTTGGCAGCTGAAGACTTTAGGAACCTGCAAGGTGGCTGCGAGAATTAGGATATCTTCCTTCTGAAATCGAAATTGGGCAATACATTCATCCTCATCAATCGTATCCAACTGAAATTTTGGATAACTCTTAAGGCAACTCCAGGTTCTTAGAGGTATAAACTTCGTTGAGAATTAGGAATTCTTCCTCGCTGATGTCTCCAAGGGCGTAACAAATGGTGAGCAACTCGCGCATTTCTCGAAAACTCATTTTGATTCCTATTTAGCAGATTATAAAATGAGACGTCGTAAACATAGTACGTCGTAAATCTTACAAAACGAAAAGCGGAAGCCGACGGCGTCCTCTGGCCAGTCCCCTCTCCGCCATGACGTCTCGATTTAGGTCGCTGTGCAGCATATATATCAGTCGAACCAGTACATCATTGACCTTCGCTCTCCAGCTGAGTCTCGTTAGCTCAATGGTTAGAGCGTCTCACCATCAATCAGAAGGTTACAGGTTCGATTCCTGTACGGGACTCAGAATCATTTTTCTGAGGATATGAGCTTGACGATCGTCCACGTATCGTCTATTTTAGGTTCATTGCACAGCCCTATCTCTTGAGTAAATATCCTGAAATTTCAGAACCTAAGGCTTTTCATTACAGAGCTATTGCTGCTGGCATGGTCACTAAATTATGGTTGAAAAAAGGTGTGGCCGGTTTCCATGGAAACTGATTATATAGATAATTACCCAGTGGAACAATTTGTATTTGTAGCTATATTCATAAGAGCAAAAAGATATTTTGATTAACTAAGGTACTGTACCACCTTAACCTAAAATGATGTTCTGCAACAAAAAATGCCACACTTTAAACAAAATCACAAATTATAACATTTCAGGAAACCAAAGATCAAAATTGTGATGCCGAATTAACTTACTATTTCCAATTTCACGATTTTCTAAAAATGTTTAAACATATTGACGTCATATTAAATATAACATAATGTATAAAGTATGGAAGAAATGTAAATTGATTTATTTTTCTTTATTTTAAAAGTTCCTTCATATAAGATAAACGTTTCACATCATAAGCACTTTACACTTTGAAGCAAACTAAAATTGTTAATAACAACACTTTAACCTAGCCAATGTTACACAAAATGTGTATGTGTAGTTCAATGGAACTTCAAAATGATCATCAAAAATGGTGTTCCTTAAAACAATAACACTTAACTTTAATTTGAATTAGTCTCCCTGTTCTTGGAAACAACAGTTATTCTTGATAATATAAACCTAGAAATTTGTATTATTACTAACATCACGATGTTTTGGAGCAGTTACTTAAATTTCTGAGAAGCCAGTTGATCCATATTTGAGTACTGTGTCCATGTTCTCTTTAAATATTGCATATTCATTACAACTGCAAATTGTATTGAAAAATGCCCTTGCAACTGGAAACACAATTCAGGTCGCTCACAGACAACAACTGACAATGCTTCACTTCTAGGAGGTAAATGATGGGATGCAGTCCAAAAATTAACAAGGTCATTCAATTGTAGATCTATATTAAACAAAATTTATATCAATTAATTAACTAGGATTTGCTGTCTTCAAAACAAATCTACCAGTTTAATTATTATAATCATATCATATAAGTTGCAACATGACATAAGGGGAACAGACTTAACAGTGAATAAATTACCCCAAAGACCATGCAAATGAGCTATTACACATGGGAACAGTTGGTCAATGAGGTCACCCAAGAGCATCTGCAGAACCTACTTCTCACACAAGAATTATAAATGATAAATTAGAAATGCAAAATTATAAATTCAAGAACTGGTTGTTGAGTAAATTGATGTAATTAACATATTTTTAGAATAATTAATAACACTGGAGAACTTGAAACTTAGTAGGTAATAAATGTTTACGTAATTTAATATTGGGGTGTGGCCCACTATAATGGTTATACGAAACCTTGTAACCAGTGAGATTGAGATTCGAGGTCAGCACATTTGTAAGCGTTGAGGAATAAATGTTTTAAAAAGATAGATACAGTCCCTTTGAATGTGATCATGCTCATTGTAAATTTTGAACCTGAGTGGAAGGAATATCCACGACACTGGTTACCTTTTTTGATGAAGTTAAGATAAAAAATGTAGCTTAATAGTGAAGAGATTACAGGCTAACGTTCCACAGTACTTTAAGGAGAAGCTAGTTTTTATTGCTAGTATTCACTCGATTCTCTAAGCTAAATCTCTATTGTCCAAAGTACAAAAGAGAGACGGAAGGTGGATGTTGCTTTATAGTAAAAACTACAAAATTATGGTACTCATTTCCAGCTTTTTTAAAAGCGTTGTGTAGTACTGTACATTAAAGCGGTTGTCATTTCATTTTGTATGCCTTATATGAAATATGCTGTTGGCAACACCACCGTTGCATTAGTTATTCAAACAAACGGTTATAAGAGCACACAATAAATTACTTGATAAATTCTCATCACTACATTTTTAAAACGTCGAGGCGGTCGGTTTATCTTTTATATCAAATATAAAAATATTCATG
This sequence comes from Chrysogorgia sp. JL179-B06, assembly GCA_035772405.1. Taxonomy (NCBI): domain Eukaryota; kingdom Metazoa; phylum Cnidaria; class Anthozoa; order Scleralcyonacea; family Chrysogorgiidae; genus Chrysogorgia; species Chrysogorgia sp. JL179-B06. The sequence goes on from JAYKKM010000114.1 coordinate 82,593, forward strand.
AAAATTTTGAAATTGGAGCAAGAGGTGTTTTTATATTTCCTTGTTTTCAGAAATATTCTCATCTTGAAGTTACGGTAGTGCACACATACTAATTAGCATAGCTTAAACGGTAAAAGTTGAAAGCCAGTTTAGGTATTCTTTTAACTCCTTTTCCATGTGTAAATCCAAAGGGATCAAATTCCCTCGATTTAAAGAATATTTTACAAAAATATATAAAAACCAAAAATGTCCTATTTTATAATCAGATTTACGAATAAATAATCCTCAGATCAGTGAAAAATTAAAGTAACTTTTAATATATTAAGAACAGTTTGTAGTGCTGTAAAATTCGGCTGTATTACCTGTTCGTACATCGACTATATCAACATTTGCAGCACATTTATATTTTAACAAAATAAAAATGTGGATGCATGCTTCAAAATAAGGTCGGGCAGTGATGAGAATCAAGTAATGTTTTTATGTGGCCTAACTGACGAATTTGGCAGTTGCAGTGGAGCATGGGTAACCAAAACATACTCATGGGTTCAACTATCTCATTTCCAAATAATTCAAATTTGTCCTTACCACATGAGCCACAGCTGATTGCCCCCCTCTATAAGTAATGTTTTACAAACACGATGCTGAGATGGGACTTATTTATTAACTCCAAATTGGTGTGAACAACCTAAATGTTGTTTAGGCAAGAACGGCATTATCGCATCCATATAATTTAACTACTCTGCAAAGCCTGACTAATTACTATTTTGTAATTATAATATATTGCTCTTGGGCAAGTAAACGTTACAATGAGGCAAGTACTGGGTAACTGGAGTATAATTTTTTCCTGTCCTCTTGTTTTTAGGATTGTAGCTTTTATCTAATAGCATAACAATGTTATATACCTATACAGGACCCACATTGATAACAGATTCCTTTTGTATTTACATAACCTATCTGAAGTGATAATCCTGTATAAATATTCGTACAATAAAATAACATTAATTGTAATAACATTGTCCTCCATTTATGAATGATATTTAAAACAAATTTTAAACTTATAAGGACCACAAATATTTTTGAGAAACTACAGTTTTTATTCAGAACTATAATTTTCAGTTTTATTTCAAAAAAATATAGTTTTGAGGAGGAAAACTATAGTTATTGTGCAGAACTATAGTTTATGATGAACTATAGTTTTTATCCAATCATCTATTCATTGAAACTATTATTTTTATTTTCAAACTATAGTTTTTGGTCAAAAACCATAGTTTATTTTTGTAAGGACAGGGCGAATTGCAACCTCTGTTTCCTCAAAAACACGCCATTACACATCTTTCTGATGTTCTGATAAACAGCTTCACTCATATTCGTTAGTGATAGTTCAAATAATTCTCAAACTCATTTTTTGGAGAACGAAACGACCTGCCTCCGTCTTCGCTCATCCTCAACTGAACAGAGTCTGTTAATTTTCTGAATAAATTTTACACACCCTCGTGAGTTCAGTCCCATGAGGGTTTGTTCTCAAATGCGTTTTAAGTAAACATCCAATTAAATCCGTGTTCGATTGAGAAGCCATATAAACAACTCGTTTATCGTGGATATTCAATTTGTTCTTGACGTGTATGCATGTGCAATGTATATTGTTTTATATATATCTGAAGCTCAAAAGGAATGAGTGAACTACTACGAACTGAAACAAGGGAGGGAAATGCTAGTATTAAGCAGCAAGTGAGAGACATAGGAAATAAATTTAAAAATTTTTAAACGATGTTGAAATTAGTGCTCAAGAAGCTGTGTACATAGTTCTACAATTGCCAATGAGAAAATCCTCACAACAAGTTGTTTTCATACCCACCTCACCACCTAGTGAAAGAGTTCAACTGCTAAAACCACTAAGTGAAATTGAAAAAATGCCAGATGAATGTGAAGAAATACACTTTGGTGGTCTGCTAAAGAGGTACAGTGAACGTCCTGTTAGCGTTGAGAACATAACTTTGGCAGACTGGGCTGCATGGTATGATAACTCTTCTGACAAACCTTACCAAAAGAAATCAACAAAATTGGACATTGATGGCAACAATGATGATGAACTTTGTGATGATGTTAATACAGTTACATGTAATCCTAAATACCAAAAATCAACCAAAACAAATCAACCAAAACAAATCAACTAAAAAAGCGAACAAAAGCAAGAATCATACGTGTTTGGTTTAACAAAGAAGCCTATATCCAGAAAAACATCGGGAATTAATAATGCTTTTTACACCATGGCGAAATGAAGACATCGATTTAATTGGTAAATATTCTTCTTATCAAGAACATTATTTAACATTACAGGAATCAATTACAGACCAAATGAGTCTTTATTATGTTTGTTATGAAGAATTAAATAATGCTCAAGAACAATTAAATGCTGCTCCTCATGACAATGAAGATTAATTTGATTTAATTGCACCAATTACCCAAGACATTGAACGCCGGGACGAAGATGAGGGAATGGAAAATTTACATCCCGACTTCAATGAAAACTATGATCTGTCAGGTGATCTTGGTATCCACTCAGCATCGACAAATAATGAACCACTTATTCTAAACGAAATACCTGATCAAGAATATAGGGAAATGGTACAAAAGGAATTCTTCTATCACACACTTCATCAAATCGAAACCTGTGATAAACCATTTCTCTTTTCTCAGTGGTGGAGGAGGTGTCAGTAAATCACATCTTACAAAATCAATATATCAAGCAGCATTGAAATACTATAACACCAGAGCATCATGTAAAGGTCATACTTTTAGCACCAACAGGAAAAGCTGCATTTATTATAAAAGGCAATACCATACATAGTGCTCTTGCTATACCTGCATGTCAGTCACTGAAAATTTACAAACCACTCGACTCTAACAGATTAAATACCATAAGGTGCCTACTTGGAGGTCTAAAACTCATATTACTTGATGAAGTATCTATGGTTGGAAACAGTATGTTTAATGTCCAAATCAATAATCGGTTAAAAGATAAGGAAGCAAGGAAGATTTTGGTGGTGTAAGTATAATTGCAATTGGTGATTTGTTTCAACTAAAACTAGTCATGGATGGTCTCATATTCAAAGATTTTGATAACTCAGAATACGGTGTTTTTACTCCAAATTTATGGAAGAAACACTTTAGAATGTTTGAACTAAATGAAATAATGCAACAAAGAGAAAGTAAAATATTTGCAGAAATTTTAAACAGATTAAGAGAAGGAAAGCATACTGAGGATGATATTTTGAAGATCAAAGAAAGGATGGTGCCTGAACAAAACTGTCCAAGACAAGCACCTCATTTATTTATTCAATGTTCAACTCTATATGGTTGATGAATTCAATAATCAAGTTCATGAATCATCAACAGGGAGAAAATTAACAATGAAAGCCCAAGACAGTGTTATTGGTGCCAACTCTGCAGAGCTCAGAGAAAAAATAATGAAGCAAATCCCAAATGACCCACGCAAAACTAAACAGCTAGCTTCAAAACTCCACATTATCACGTGCCTAAATCTGCTCTAAATCTCGCTCTCATAGTTTTTATCACATTTTATGTGAAAAAACCATCATTTACTAGTGCAAACTCCGTTTGTTATTCATTCCATATGGAAGAAGCTGTGGACGTAAAAGATCTACGAATAACACAATCTTTATGGGTTTACAATCTTGAGAAGGGAATCTATCCAACTCATCAATCGTATGCGGCACTAAAACTTCTACTGCTTATAGCGGGTGATGTGGAAATGTGTCCAGGTCCTAAATGTAACGTCTGCTGCAAACAAATTCGTAAACAGCAAAATTCTGGGTCATGCTGTAATTGTCAAGCTAAGTTCCACTTACGATGTGCATTCGACATACTGGAAAACTATGGTGAAAGATTATATTGTGAGGCATGTCTATCGGATGAACAACTAAGCCCACAAGCAGAATCACACATGGAGGCGCCTGTTTATGAGCGGATTAAAGAGTTCCTGAAATCCAAAGGAATAAACTTATTTCATCAAAATATAAATGGCCTGGTCAGGAAAGTAGAGAATATTGGGATATTGTTGAGTGAGACAGAACATAAAATTAACATATTGGGTCTGAGTGAAACTCATTTACACAAAGACATCACAAACGATGAAGTGTCAATCGATGGGTACTCTTTTGTCTGTAAAGATCGATCAAATGGACCAGGCGGAGGAGTGGGTTGTTACATTAATAACAACTTAGAATGGCAGCGACGAGATGATCTTGAAATTAATGGAATTGAAGCTATATGGATCGAAATCTTTATCAATAATTCGAAATCCGTTCTTGTTAATATTATTTACTGACCTCCGAATACATCAAAATATTTGGACCGTGACTTTAACAATAAGTTTAATGAAATGCTGAATATTGGTGTCAATGAAAATAAGGAAGTTATTGTTCTTGGTGACATCAACTGTGACTATCTGCGTAAACAAAATAACCCAGATATTAAACGTATTATTGGAGTACATGGTCTTAAACAAATCATCACCGAACCAACTAGAATAACCAAAGATTCAAGCACACTTATTGATGTGATCGCAACCACACATGAACAAAATATCCTAACACATATCGTATACGGAAGTTGTTTAAGCGATCATGAATTAACAGGAGTAATTATCAAAAAGAATTGTCGAAAATTCGATCCGAGAAAAATATTCACTCGAAATTTTAAGCGATATAATACAAATAATTTTAAAGAAGACCTAAGAAACATCCCTTGGCATGAAGCAATAAATGAGCCGGATATAAATAACGCATGGGATAAATTCAAACTGTTTTTAAAATCCGTTATCGACAAACACGCGCCATTGGTACAAAAACAAGTTCGTGGCCGAGAATGTCCCTGGTTCACCCATGATATCAAAACCAAGATTAACGAAAGAGATTACTATTTGAGAAGAGCACGAAATACAAGAAAAGAAATCGACTGGTCTACATATCGCCGACTAAGAAATATAGTTACAAGATTAATTCGACGAAGTAAGGCAAATTGTACAAGAGATGCTATTAGAGAAAATATAAATAGTCCGAAGCACTTTTGGAAACAAATTAAAAAAGCCTACCCAGTAAAAGAAACAAAAATTAGCCAGTCAAAGATATTTAAAGTGGACGGTGAACTATGTTCCGATAAGAAAACCATCACCAACGGTTTCTGTGAATATTTTACTAGTGCGGGAACAAATCTACAATCAAAACTTCCTACACTTGTAAAAATGGCTTGGAGATATTTTGATCACTCGACCTTAGAAAATATCATAAATCCACATCACTGTCGTTTTAGGCTTGTCAAAACATCTGAAATTACCATATATCGTACCCTCAATGGATTGAAAAGGGGCAAGAGCCCGGGCTATGACGATATACCAGCATCTTTTATCGTAGATGGCGCTGAGGAATTAGCTGGTCCACTATCATGCTTAATAAATAATTCTCTTGATAAATCCGTTTTTCCAACATCCGAAAAGCTGGCTAGAATCTCACCAATTTTCAAGTCTGGTAATGGAAAATTACCAACCTATCTTTATCCTCCCGGTCCTGTCCAAAGTGATTGAAAGCATTGTACATGAACAATTGTATGCATATCTTGAGAAGAACAACCTTCTTTCTGACAAACAATTTGGTTTCCGGCAAGGATCTTCCACCGAACATGCTGTTACTTACTTTACAGATTATATAAGAAAAAATATGGACAAGAGTAATATGACAGGAGCAGTGTTTATTGATCTGAGTAAGGCATTTGATACGGTGGATCATGCATGCTTACTCTCTAAATTCAAAATTTATGGCATTGAAGGTAAAGAACTAGCCTGGTTTGAAAGTTATCTCTTCAACAGAATGCAATTTGTTCTATACGATGATACCAAATCTAAAGCTCAGGAAATTACCTGTGGGTTACCACAAGGATCAGTCCTTGGACCACTTTTATTCGTTATATTGATAAATGACATTGTATTCCAGCCACAGATATGTGAAGTCATCTTATATGCAGACAATATTATCATATTCTCGGCCAACAAACATTTTGATGAAATTGAGAGTGCATTGAATGAAGATAGTGATCAACTTGCTAAATGGTTCGTTGATAATAACCTTGTAGTTAACATGAAGAAATCTAAAACAGAATGTATCCTTTTTGGAACTTGCCAAAAATTGGCGAGTAACTCTGCAAACCTGAGAAGTTTAGATGTTAAGATGAATGGTATCAATATTAACGAGACAAACACTTATGAGTATCTTGGTGTCAAAATTGATAAGAGCCTGAATCTTGCAGAACACCTGGAAAAAATGTACAAGAAAGCATCTTCGAGAGTTAAATTGCTTCAGCGGATCCGCCATAACATTGGACCAACAACAGCCCATACTATTTATAAAACTATGATTTTACCTGTCTTACTTTATTGCAATAATATGGTGATTGCTGCCTCAAGATCATATAAAACACAGATCGAGAATATCCAATCTCGTGTTATCAAATTCATTAACAATCAAGTCATCGCTATAAGGTTACCATCTGTAAATCATATTAGGAACAAACGATGTGCAATTGAAGTTTTTAAATGTTTAAATGGTCTTGCACCTTCCAGGTTCAGCGGATACTTTACCAAATTATTGCACTCGAAAGGAACACGCGGAAACAATCATAATCTCGTTTTACCAAAAGTTAGAACTGAAGTTGGTCGCAAAACATTTGCGTTTCAAGGATCCTTAATATATAATCAACTTCCAAGCAAATTGAAACAAGAACAATCCCTTTTAGCTTTTAAGACTAAATGCAACGATTTTAACTTTGATTTGAACCTTAATTAGTCGCAAAATTTATTTTTAAACTTTTTAGTGTATACTAATAATACTTTTTATCCTATATTATTTAATATTGTTATATATATTTAAATGTGTAATATACTACCAGTATCAGGTCTCTTATTGATAACAGCTATTATATAGCTGAAAAGACCAACCTGTATAAATATGGATGTATTATTATTATTATTATTGCTGAAGGTGAAAGAACAGAAATTGCAATGAACGTAAGAACTGATGACGGTCTAACAAATAGTGCAAGTAATAGTATTAAGTTAGTACAATTACATCAACCTGACAAACCATCTGGTATAATATGGCTACAGTTTGATCAACAAGAAGTTGGGAGAAAAACAAGGCACGAAAACAGGCAGCTTTATCAACAAATTAATATTGAGCAAACATGGACTCCAATTAAACCAGTCACCACACAGTTCGCTGTTGGTAGAAGGGCAATTCCATGGTAGAGTTAGCAAAAATAAAAATAAAAAATTTGTGAAATTTGAAAAAAAATCAGTGATTATAGTAGAAAATAGACCTAAATAACATGAGCAAAATTCTTGAAAATATTGATTAATGTGAAATTTTTAAGGTCCGAGAGGAAACAAGAATATTTGTACTTCTGGTGAAGTAATTATAAGGACTTATTTGATGCCACAATAATTGTATATATTAAGGCTACAAAATAGTTCTATGCTTATTTCTAAGTACAGTAGGCATATATAGGTAAGAAAAAATGGTTTATTGGTCAGTAAATATTTTTGAACCTATAATTATTTAATTAAATAGAGTGATATAAAATTCTATGTAACATCCGTCACAAAATATTACCAAAGTTTATCTATGGTGCAGGGTAGGACTCCAAATTAATGAAATACAACTAATTTTGTTACTTAAGCATGAATAAGCATAATAAGCTGGTTAACCACCCCAAAAGTTACAAAGACGATTGAATTGTGTAACGTCTGTCACATTCAAAATAGGCTAATTATGTATTCCTTTCACTGAACTGTTTTTGAATTCATAACGAAAATATTATATCGGAGGTAAAATATTATATACCTGCAGTCAGTAATACTGCTGGCCTATTTTAATGCTGTAGATTTAACGATTTTGTCTGAAATTCTAATTGGAGAATCACAACACGTGCAAATTGTAAAATTTAAAAACGAAGAATGCCGCTTACTGCTTCTCAAAGACAAGCTAGGAGAAGGCAGAAATTAAAAGATGAGAATTCGTACGAAGATTACAAGAAAAAGGAAGCTCTTCGAAAACGTTCGAAGAGGGCTGAAAAAAAGAAGAAAGAAGCTGAACTTCCGGCAGGTGAGCAAGCTAAGATTCAAGCGGTACAAAGAAAACAAATCCGAGAACGTGTTGCTAAACACAGAGCATCGAAAAACCAAAATGTTAACACTACAACTTCACCAGCATTTAAGAGTACACAGGCTCTTGGAAGAGCTGTTTCTAGGGTAAAACGAGCCCTCATTCCAGCCAACATTACCAACGACACCAAAGCGAAAACAAGCTGTATGGCATAGCTTGTCCAGCAAATATGGTGAATCACCAGTTGCAGAAACCACACCAACTCGCTCGAGCGCAATAAGTGAAGAGACAAAAATAACAGTGCAAACATTTTACCAGCGAGACGATATCAGTCGCCAAGCACCAGGCAGAAAGGATGTTGTGATTATTCGGGGTGAAAATGGTGAAAAAAGCAAAGTTCAGGCTCGCAATCTAACCACTTCTGTGAATGAAGTATATGCCATGTTCCACGAAATACATCCGAATGTGAAGATTGGCAAAAGTAAATTTGCTGAACTGAGACCCAAACATGTTTTGCTCAGCAGCCAGTTCCTACGCAACGTGTGCTTATGCAAGTACCATGAAAACTTCATTATGGCTGTAGATACTTTGAACAAGGCAATTCCTGGATTTCCAAAGTACGAACATAGCCTTCCAAATGAATTGGTCTGCGCAGCCGCCACCAAAGATTGTTGGCTCAACCAGTGTCCAAATTGTAAAGATGCTAAGCTACTTCAAAGCAAGTTCTTGCCAGAGCATGGAGAGTCGAGCACTGTAACTTGGTATGTTTGGGGCAATGATGCAGGTGAAAGAAGGCACAAGTGATGACCTCTTCTCCCACATATGTGCCATACTGCCAGAGTTCCTCCAGCGCAGCTACACCAAAAGAAACCAAGCTAAAAGCTATCAGAAAGAAAGAGAAGCTGTTGGTGGTGATGTTTTCGACCAATCGTTTGCTATGCTGCAAGTTGATTTTTCAGAAAATTACACTTGCATGTTTCAAGATGAGATCCAAAGTGCTCATTGGAAACAGGATCAAGTCAGCCTGTTTACTGCTGCTCTTTGGTTTGATGGAAAGCTCCACCCGAAGGTGATTGCATCTGACAACTTATTGCAATGGTTGATTTTGTAACGTCCGTCACATCATATTTTGCCTCTGCTCCCCCCGGATGAGAGAATAACAACAAATGACATTCAATATTTAAAATTTGATGTAATATTGAAAGTTATGCATTGAAAGTTTTTTCTGAGATGCTATCATTTGAAGACAAAATTAGTTGCAAATTTTGGGGTGAAAAGCCTTGTCCATTTTGTGTAACGTCCGTCACACACATTCACATAAAAATTGTAGCTGACTACTACAGGTTTCAATTAAATAGACTCAAAAAATGATTGAAAACATCCAATTCAGAAACGTCAACGACCAGTTTATGAGCACCTTGGAAAGTGACAAGAAAAAACTAAAAGCATCACCAAACGTTTTTATTTTCGCCGACAAGACACGAAATATCTATGAAATGGACACAAACAACTACAACAAACTGTTAACTGAGAATGTTACGAAGACATACAAATTGGCACAAGACGGCGCAAGCGACAGCATTAACCACGAACTGAAAGACAGCTCATGCGCTGAACATCGCAAACCGCATAGAACCGATGGCACAGACAGACTTTTATTTCGTTAAAAGACCACAAAGAAAACTTCGAGACCCATACTAAATGCCGCCTGATAGCTGAACATCGCAAACCGCATAGAACCGATGGCACAGACAGACTTTTATTTCGTTAAAAGACCACAAAGAAAACTTCGAGACCCATACTAAATGCCGCCTGATAAATCCCGCAAAAAGCGACCTCGGCAAAGTCAGCAAAATCATCTTGGACAGAGTCAACACGGAAATCCGAGCGCAAACCAGTGGCAAAATTCAGACAAAACCATCGCTTGGTTCAACTCAATAAACAATAAAGACAAACACACATTTTTATCGTTTGACATTGTGGACTTCTATCCATCCATTTCTGAAGCCTTACTTGACCGTGCAATCACGTGGGTTAAACAATTCACTTCCATTTCCGACAGCGACATCAGAATTATAAAGCATGCACGAAAATCACTGCTTTTTAATAACGGCCAAGCATGGACGAAGAGAAATAACACTACCACATTCGACGTAACAATGGGAAGTTTCGACGGGGCCGAAGTTTGTGAGCTGGTTGGGCTCCTCATCTTACACTCGCTAGAGGAACGATTCGGAAAAAATACCAGCTTATATCGAGATGACGGTTTGGCCGTCATTAACACTAAATCGGGAAGATTGGCAGACAAAACAAGAAAAGAATTAATCAGCATTTTCGAGAATTTCGGCCTAAAGATCACGGTGCAAGCAAACCTGAAAAGTGTCAACTTCCTCGATATAACATTCGACCTAACAAACGGAACATTCAAGCCATACCGGAAACCAAACGATGAACCGCTTTACATCAACAACCAATCTAACCACCCACCTCCAATCCTCCGACAATTACCCTCATCGATAAACAAACGAATCAACAAACTATCATGCAACCAAGAAACGTTCGACGCAGCCGCCCCACTATACAATGACGCCCTTAAACGAAGCAACTTCGAAACAAACCTAACGTACGAACCAACTCAAGAAAACGAAAATATCAACAGAAACAATTCTCAAAAACGAAATAGGTGACGAAACGTAATATGGTACAACCCACCTTACAGTAAAAACGAACGTAGAACGAGACTTTCTAAAACTCATTGACAAACACTTTACACCCTCAAACAAACCACATAAAATATTCAACCGCCACACAGTACGGATCAGCTATAGCTGCATGGATAACATGAAAAGCTTTATCCACAAACACAACAACCGAACCCTGACTAAAAACGCTAACAAAACCACACAGCAAACAACGAATCCCGTATCATGTGCAACTGCCGACAAACCAATGCATGCCCAATCGCTGGAAATTGCCTGACAAAGAGCGTAGTTTACCAAGCCGAAGTAACGACAAACGACAACGGAGACACAATGAATTACATTGGAGTAACGGCCAACGAGTTTAAACAAAGATACCGCAATCACACGAAGTCTTTCCGAAACGCGAGATACTCAAACGACACCGAACTATCAAAACACATTTGGAAATTGAAGACGGAAAACAGAGACTTTATCATCAAATGGTCTATAATTAAGCGAGTAGCGGTCTATAATTAAGCGAGTAGCGGCTTATAAAGCACAATCAAAACGATGCAATTTATGCATAGAAGAAAAACTTATTGATGAAAGCAAAGAAGAAACACTTTTTAAATAAACGATCCGAACTCTTTTCGAAGTGCCGACATGTAACGAAACACCAACTCAATTAACTAGTGACATTAACTACACCAATATGATATACCTTAAGAATAGTAGAACCTAATCTGCCAGTTGCCTAAAGATAGCATATAGCGTGAAACTCAGTAGCAACAGCATTCAACCTAAATTATACTAGAAATACGTATACGCAACAACCCCTCGCCCGCTTACTGTTTGAAACTTGAAAAGCGCAGTACTGTACTTCTTGTAGTTTTTACTAACTTTTAGTTGTACTTGAATTGGATAATAGCCCATTCATTTGCAAAACTGAATAGACTTTCAGTGGACAATATCTCTGCAAGCTTTCTATTGTCTGAATTTATATGACAAAAATAAACAACTAAATACATTAATGGTAATAGTTAGTATAAACAGACACTATTGGCTGTTGAAGGAAGAAAGTGCATCTTTATCATAGGCCGGGTACATACATAGTGCAAATATATAGGGCCCATTCAAATTGGGTTTACTAACACACATATTAGGGTCTTTCCATGATTGTTGGTGTGGATAGATTATATACAGCAATTTGATAATTCTACCCACATTGGACTACTGCGATGTTGAGCTAGCTAATGTGGATAACTTAATATTGATTTCTCTCGAGAGGTCTCAACGCAGAGCAGGGAAACTGATCTTTCCTAACTCGGGACTTGAAACTGATTGGTTAATAGAAACCCTAGGATTGGTTCCTCTTGTAATTAGAAGAAAGTTACATTGTGTAATGCTAGTTAAGAAATTCTGTGAAGGCCTTTTCATATCATATCTAAATAACTAATTTCACCTCAATGATGTTTTTGCACCTTATCAATTGCCTTAATTGACTTAATTAATTTTTGACTAAAAATAAATGATGACTAAATTAGTTTTTCTAACATTGTACTGAACATATATGAATTATGTTTTTATATTTGCAATAACTTTAATTTATTAGGAAATAAGACTGCCATTGATACCAGTGTTAGCATTGAAGGGGATATCCTGTATAAATATTATTGTATTATAATTATTATTAATAATAATGCCTAAAGCATATCATATTTTGATGGTAATTAATGCAAAAGCCATATGTATGTGCAACAAAGCATGGCATAAAACCTATATATTCAGGACAACATGCCTATAGCCTGCTTGTTGACAATGATCTAGCTGACACTACTTGTTCAATCCGATTTCCTAACAATTTCTGCTGACATAGTGATCAGTGTCAACATCCCAATGTCAACATAATCCTATACCGGTAAGCTGTACATGTATTTTACATTGCAAGTCTGGGACCAGTGTTGTCCAAGCCTATTATCAGACACAATAAGTTATGGCCCACTACGTCTGCTACTGTAGGCCTAACGTGTTTCATAATGGATAGAGTAATTAAGTAAACACAGATTGTTTATGGAATACAGACCAGTATACAATACATACAGCCGGTAGACGATCGTCAAGCTCATATCCTCAGAAAATTATTCCCTTCTGATTACTGGTGACTCTAACCATTTGAGCCATCGAGACTCAGATGGAGAGGTAACAATGATCTACTGGTTCAAATGATATAAGTTCCTATGCGGCAGTTACTATACATCAGTAATTTTAATGTGTTAACTGCTGTAGTAAATTCAACCCGCATAGAACATATATCAATAGAATCAGTATATACATCATTGTAACTCAGAATCATTTTTCTGAGGATATGAGCTTGACGCTCATCCTCAAGTGCGTTAATGCGTGGGTCATGCTGTGATCACCTCATTAATTTGGCAAAAATATTTTAAAAATTCATAGAAAATGAACCAAAGCAATGTCCTAGTACAAATCAAGTTTGTTCAGTGTATAAGTTTCTTGTCTACATACTGGTATATTTTTGGTTGTCATAGAAACAAGTTACGTGATGTTAAGATTATTTAATGCGTCAATTTATAGTCTTCGACTTTAATGACGTTGCGTACAGGGAAATCATCAACCAGAGATCAGCTTTTTATGTCTACAGTTTAGACGCATGTTTTTAGTTCGTTATGCTAACTTCGAAGATTAATTTAATAAAATACCACACTGTTATTTTCAAGGAGTTGTTTTAACTCCACCACGAGAGTTAAAATTACTCTCTTGAGGGTAGTACTTTTTTTGGAGTTACTTTAACTCCGAAAACGGAGTTAAATTGACTCGCTGTTGGAGTAAAACAATTTTTTACTCCCCCCAAAAATGCTCCTATTTAGGTGTCATTTTTACTCCTGTTTTTGGAAATGTGGAGTTAAAATAACTCCCTTTGTGGAGTAAAATTTTAAGAGTTAAAATTACTCTTGTTCAGGGTAGTTGAATTTACTCTCTTGCGGAGTAAAACCTTCCCGAGATGGAGTTAAATGTACTCCTCTAATTGTACCCTACAAAGGAGTAATTATTTTAGGAGTCACGCTTGATTATGCTAACTAAACATACATGCGAATATGACATATCGCGAATATCAAGACATGTTCGATATTGCGCTTTTTGTATCTACTGCACTTGCGCTAGTAGATACTTTGCTATCGTGCGTGTAATGTAATGTAAGTAATGTAAGTTAAGACTACGTTCACAAGAGACCGGACGAATTCGAGACCGGACGAAATTCGTCCGGTACCGCCTGTTCACACGGAGCCGGATTAATTCTGACATGAAAAGTGTTCACACGGAACCGGATAAATTGTAACCCTGAAAAAGTTATTATAACTTCAATACCTCATGTTTAGTTTAAAATATTGAGTTAATATTTCTAACCCCAATCCCCTACCGTGCAAATGGGTTCTGAAAAAGACCGCTGTTCACACGGAGGCGTTAAAGTTTGGAACCGTTTCGGTAAAAAGGGAGACCTAAATTTTTTAGGTCGCGAATTCGTCCGGTTAGCGGTGCTCGAATTCGTCCGGTTTAAGTGGTCCCGTGTGAACGCAAGCCGTAATCGTGCAAATATTCGTCCGGTCCCAAATTCGTCCGGTCTCGTGTGAACGGGGTCTAAGTTAACAAAAGAATGCCTTCGGAGCCAATCCAAACGCCTATCCAAACGACTGTCGTCCGATTATAATATGCAAAATTCAAAATGGCGGTCTATTTTTTATTGGAAGTATTACTGAACGAATTGTGCTCCGATATCAATTGGAAATTCTTTATAATCTGAAGTATTTTGACCTGAATACAGAGAACACCTGTAGTGAAAATTGGTTTAGTTATGAAACCATGTGATTCGGTTTGAAAGCGTGAATGAGTACGAAAGTCGAAGTGTATTCAAGTGGACACTGCAAGTTGAAGTTGCCATTATCCCACAGCCAGGCTAAGCATTCGCACTGAAAGTAAGTACTAGTATCAGTCACTTGTTCTTGGAAGCTTCTTCGCTTTCTCATGGTCGCGGGTTCAATTCCCAGCCAGAAGGCCTTGGAGTTGCATTTTTCGTTTCCTTCATCTGATTCACCGAGTGTAAATGCCAAATATTAACTTTAATATACCCTATGTATTGTATGCATTGACAATCTTTTGAGTACAGAAAAG
Organism: Chrysogorgia sp. JL179-B06; assembly: GCA_035772405.1. NCBI lineage: Eukaryota > Metazoa > Cnidaria > Anthozoa > Scleralcyonacea > Chrysogorgiidae > Chrysogorgia > Chrysogorgia sp. JL179-B06. The sequence goes on from JAYKKM010000114.1 coordinate 97,615, forward strand.
ACACTCACAATAGCCAGGCATACATTTCAGGCTTGGACTGGCCATTGTGCCATCTTGTGCCACAACAATGGCATTTTGTGGCAGCACAATGGCTGGCAATAATGTTCTGGCACAATGGTCAGTCCAAGCCTGATACATTTACATGTATTGATGTACTTGTATGTACATACCATTCCTAAAATCTGTTGTCAACCACTACTGCTGTTGTATGCCAAGTCTTGATATCAAAGTGGTGAACAAATTTTCAATATTATAATATTGTGCCTGTTTTCAATGTCATTCAATGTTTCATTCAGTAATCACACATTGCCTGAAGCTACTATTGCTCATTCCATTTACTAGCAGTTGTTCAACCTAAATAAGTCTAATACTGTAAGAACATGTATATGGACTAGTGTATTACTCTCATCTTTGATGGCATTGTTAGCTAAACTATTCTGTTCAGATAAATATTAGTGACTTGCTGCTTGGTTATTTCAAGATAGTAAATTGCTTACTACTCAAGCTTTAACGCAAACTCACAATCTTCTGATCTCCAGTTACACAGTTACACGCTCTATTAAACCATTGAGCTAGCAGAAATTGGATGGCAGAGTGAAGGCTATATTGTGTACTAGATCGTATATGCGACATCCGCAGGGGTGGCTAAAATAATAATTTCATGCAGACTTACAGAGTATATTTGTGTTAATATTTCAATTTTAAAAAATATCCTGCAGTTGTTTAAAATTTCCTGCAAGCAGCGCTTGTGTGCTCGACTATTTTTTCCACCCCTGGACATATGTACTGCTGATTAGAGCATGTAACCAGAGATCAGATGGTTGTGGGTTCTATTGCCATCTCAGAATCATTTTTCTGAGTTTTCATTAAAGCTTCAGTAGCAAACAATTTACTACACTACAGTATTCTGTTCTTTAGCAAAAATGAAAGCACCCTAGGGGGTTCAATTAGCATGCACATAAAAGAATATTAAATCAGCCACCATTTTTGAATAAGGTCTATAACTAGTAGATATTTGTTATAGAAAATATAGAATGTACCATAATTGAATAGCAATCATAGTTATGATACCTGTATGGTACAGGCTGTACTTATTGCCTTTACTTTTTTATTACCGGTACCTATTGCAGTAGATACAGTACATGCATGCAACGCATGCCTATTTTTTGATGTTGAAATTACCAATTTTTGAATTACCAATTTCAATATGAATTTGGTTGAATGAATTCATTACTTGGGAGTGTCAATTTCATATGTCAGGCAAACAAATTTTGACCTGGTTATTAACCCTATTTGCTTAATTTGATTAAGTGGCACATAACATGTGAAATCCTTGGAATAGGCAATCTTAAGTTGACCTACTGAAGGTGTAACTACCTCATAAGATTGGTAGTGTTCATTAAATTGAATGGTTTCTTTTTTTGAAACAACAAACATAATGTCTCTAATGTTTCTGTTGACAACACATATCTTTTTTGCTTCCCAAAATGCTGGAAAGTCATTGTCATCAAAACCAACATGCAGGGTCGCACCAATCTTGTACTTTGTCCCCAGAATAGTCACCCATTTAGCCCTAAAACAGAAGGTAGTTTCACTGAGTAAACTAAGTTGACTTTTTATGCTATTTTATACACAAATTGGTTTGATAATTATTTTCTACATACATGTACCTATAGCGGCTGCTATACCATATACTTTATACAATACCATAACCATGCTAATTTATACAAACATTAACAACTTACTCATAAATAGGAGTTTGCAGATCAATGTCAGGGATTTCATCCCAAAGAAGGTTCTGGTAATCTACATCACCCACAAAGGTGTCTTGTCCTGTAAAGAATGCAATAACTATACTTTTCAATAACTTTTGCATGATATGAAAATTATTGTACAAAATAATGTGAAAGAGCCAAAACAAAAGAAGTAAGATACATCATCACTTTGAACTGCAAGGGATTTACAATGTGCTGAAAAATGTTCGCCTTGGAAATCCCAAGCAACTTCATGCTGTGAGACAATGAAAAGCATTCATGATGTAGTTACCTGGGCCTAGCTCAATTCCTTTTTCAATAAATGATGTCAGGGCTCCTTCTGAACTCTGAAGCCTGTAGCACAAGCCCTCTTGGTGACGTTTGGCAAGAGAGAAGGGCAGGTTAATCCAATTTCCAATAAGAATGGCCAAGCGCTTAAAATAATGGTGTTTTGCTTCAAATCGCATGCACCAACTTCTTACAAGTGGCCCCAATCTATAGACAAATGAAAGGGAAAAAACTTGAATGGACAAAAAATGTAAATAATTAACAATTATTTGACAAGGCTGAACAAAATAGTGATTTGTTAGTGGTGAGCAAATCAATTATGTACCAATGCTGAAGGCAGAATAGATGCATGCTCAGACTATTATTTCTAGGCAGTGATTTGCATCTGACATAGCAACTTCACAGCCAATCAAAATTGAGAAGAAAATAAATTTAAAATTTAGGAAAATAGTTTTAATCACCTGTGGAACTAATACTAAAAATTAGAGGTAAAACTGTTTACTTTTCATAAATGAAGAGAAATGAATCCAAATATTTTAAAATGGCAATACAAAATGGCCATCCATCAAATGCACCAAATATTTCATATTGAAGTGCTTTTCATTCTACCATGTCAAATACATGATGCATATGTTTATTACAATTTCAAATCACTTACTGAAGAATAGTTCTTGGCATGTGTACCATGTAGTGTATCTTGGGAATTATCGAACATTGTGGAAATAGTTGTTGGAATTTCTCATGGTGGGTTTGAATAAGTACTTGTAAATATGGTAGTTGATCCTTGTTTATTGTTGGGGAAAACACAATCCTAAGGATTTGTAACAAAGTAGACAGTAGCTCCAAATGCTCATCCTCATCTGGTACTAAATCTGCTACTACAAGAGGCAAATATAAACCAAGACACCACATCTGCTTTGCTGAAAATATAAATAGAATATTTGATCATATTAGCAGGATTAGTTTTAACCAGCCGGGTCATGTGGAACTTCCAGGGAAAGAGCATTACACGCACAGAGACACTGACAACCACAGATGAACACATCTATCTATCTACAGACTAATACATAGCAAAGTGAAAAGGTGGTGAACTTCCAAGATTTTAAACGAGATACTGACGTTTAGAGCGGAGCCCTTCATTGGTGTAATTGCTCTGATGAAGGACTCTGCTCAAAACGTCAGTATCTCATTAAAAATCTCAGCAGTTCACCACCTTTTCACTTTGCTATATATCGTACACACTGCCTACGCAGCACTCAATGTTACAACTACAAAAATGTTACAACTATGTTACAACTACACAACTTTTGAATACAATTTTTTGTCATACATTACTACCGTTAGGCATTATTTGTGTTTCAAGTGAAAAATATTTATAAAGGCCCCATCATATTTCTCTGCAGGGCCTGTTTCAAGTGGTATACTCTTCATGTGCTGAATCTAATGCAAATGAACTTGAACAAATAATTTTGCTAATCTACATTAGGTTTGGCACATGAAAAGTTTGACGTTTGAAATGGGCCTCACACAACATTATTTTTTTATTATATACTTTATTATATTCTTTATTATTAAAAACATTTTATTATATACTTTTTACAGTAGCAGTTGCAAGTATATAGTGCCGCTATAATAAAACAATAAAAAGAAAAGGATGGTTACTGTACATACCATGCTGTTTCAAACTGTTATCATTTGATGCAAGTTTTTGTGACTGGATCTGGGCTGGTCTGTTGGAATCATTGTGGTAACCATAGTCAAATGCTACAAGTCTCTTGTTTAGTTCTTTCAATGTAAAGAAGTGCTTTTCATTGATGAATACTTTAAGCACTTCCTTTACACAATACTGAAGGACACCTTCCAAAATATCGTGCATAGCATCTGCTGGTAGACCATCAATTACATGGTAGTATCTTGAATCATTCAGTAAACAGCGCTGGTTCAGTCCATATGCCTTTCTGAAGTGTTCTTGATCTAAGCGTTGGCACTGGTAGTCATAGCTTCTCTTTGTCCGCAATGTAAAGTCATCCTCATGAAACTACAACATGACAATAAGAGTTTATTAATTCTTATTTATTTTCACTGTAGTAATGACACAGTACATACATGGTTTTTCATTCCCTGTTCATCAGCCATGCACACCCTGCACATCCTATGAGCTCGTGACCCTTGCTTGAATCCTCCAATGAACTGAGATCCAAGGTTGTCACCTGAAATATATGCTATTGTTCCCCTGAAATTCCGTTGTTCCCCATTTATGACAAATTCATAACCATCATCCTGTTTATAAAACAAAATTTCAAACAATAATAAATAAATTAAACATTGTAAGCCTCTTTTTTACTCATTGCAAACCGCAATATGAGCAATATTCCAAATGCAGTTACCTGTTCAAGTTGGGAAATATCATTCATAAAGGCTTGCAAGATGGGATCTACACCATACTTTTTGAGATGCTTGCTTGTAACCAGTCCAAGGAGCTGTATGGCATTCATGTGCGAACGGTTTTCAGGTTTGATATTTCCCAAAGTAAAATAAAAGGCAGCTGCAAATTTATAATAAAATTGGAAATGAAGATGAATCATTGGTAATCAGGGCAAAATTAAAAAGAAATACTTGAACCTTGTCAGTTAAAGATCAATGTTGTCAGTTACAACAAGAAAAAGCAATACAACATTTACAGTATGTGTAAAATTACCTAGCTTATGCTTGTTTGTTCTTGAACCAAGAGGATTACACACTTCAACTTCGTCGAAATACAGTAGCAGCTGTAGGGCATGGGGATCTGCTTTAAAGAGCGGGTGAGATTTGAAGACAACTCCATCACAATAATCACTGAGCACATTATCATTTCTGCAGTGAGGGTTATCTATCTGTAACAAAAACAAGTGTTCAACAATTTTATATATTTCACCATATAAGGAAAATTTATGGTGAATAACGAGTGTCGAATAATATATATACATTCACCAACCAGGACCAGCTGCGAAAAATGCAAGAAGGCCTTGAAGTTGTATTTTTCGCAACGTGAAATTCCCAGTAGCTGGTCCTGGTTGGTGAATGTATATTATTCAACGCTCGTTATTCACGATAAATTTTCCTCATGACATGTTATTCACCGAGTGTAAATACCAAATATTAACCAATATGTATGTGTATATATATATATATATATATATATATATTATACCTGCTCTAGGATGGAGTCATCATTAAGAAGTTGCTGCAGGCTCTCTAAAATTGGAATGTAGTAGGCATCATCTGTTTTTTCAATTTCTTTCATTCTATTGCACTTTCTAACCTTTACATGATATCTGCCAAGAACAATCTTTTGAGGCTCCTACAAAATAAAATAATCATTAATTTCATTAATTTCCCTTTTTACAATACATTGTTCATTACTGTGGAGGAAAGAGTGTCTAAAACACACCATATATAACATAAAAGCTTACCACAAGGTGAAAGTTGTCCTTGTAGTATTTGTATTGCAAAGGTTCCTTTTCAATACCACTAAACGGGTTGGTTATGAGGTTTGTTTCACCAAATAGGTCTCCAAGTCCCTCGATAGCTCCGAAATCGATCCCTGCGGACTGAAGTTTACTTTTTACGCACGATTTCAAAACTTCGATACTAGTCTTAACGATCTGTGTCGTATTCTCAACGAACGAGTCAACCACGGTTTGTGGAACGCGTCCCTTCTCCTTAAATTTAAGCAAACAAAGTGCATTGGATTTGTGTATATTTTCCTGCTCTGCTAAATCAAATTGCCGTATGTCACAATCATAAACTCTTCCGGCGTCCTCTTCCCGAAATATCGGTTCTTCTTCTGGTGGATCTGCAGTCTCGTTGCATGCTGTTATCCTGGTCACGTCGTGTTTACGAATTAAATGGTTTCTAAATGAAAGGAAATTCCTGTACGTTTTGGAGCAACTATCTATGCCACAGAGTACATGGAAATTAGGATCACTCCTGTGATGTCGACCGATGTGGTTCAACAGAAGTAAAACATCTGGTGCCAAATATCCAAGACAGAGATTGCATCGATAAGGCATCGTTCTGATCAGACTGTTCTGATCGAGGCACAGAATAAATATTCAACTTCGAGGTTTGATGGGGCCCGCTCATAGGTCAGTGGGCCCGCTTCGCAGGCTACGCCGGCCATCGCGTTACTAGCTAGGAGTGGGTAAAATTAAATAGTCTCATAGAATTCCTAAAAACGTTCTTATAGATTGAATGGATTGCTGTATATTATGATGCACCACCTTAAGTCGTGATTCATAAGGTTTTGCTTTATATATAAAGCTATCTGGTTTAGCAAAATTGGATTTTACAATCACTTTAGCCATACCCGGTGGGGATATTTTTGCTCAAGAGGTCACGTGGAAAATTTCAAACGTTAACGCGCGTCCCCATGATGTGCTGGTTCTATTCGCCATCACCAACGTTCAAGACAAGACTGTGTTTTTTTGCTGTTCAATTATTACCAGTTATATCCTTGTTGAAGTGAGTATCAGAGCATAATAATCGTATATAAATGATAATTGACTTGGGGACATACGTCCGAATTAGCTGAAGCTTTTTAAATATTGATTTACATGTAAAACGCCAAAATATATAGTGGCGTTTAATCTCACCTTTGCTATATATTTCTTATAGAAATTAAGAAATGGATCCAACTTTGTTGAACTGTTTCATCAAATCTGGTGTGAGGCAAGATAGTATCAACGTTCTTTTGGATGAAGAGGTAAGCACTTTGACTACGCTATTATTACGAATCCCACCGATCTGCGGAATGGGACCGAATTTTCGTATCACTGCCACGCCCCATTTCGTTGACGAATTTACTCGAATTCCTTCCTATCCTCGCCTTCATGCACTATTCATTTCACAACGAACTATAAACGAATTAGATTGTGGAGTTCAAAAATGGAAAGATACGAATTCAAAATAATGGGCCCTGGAGGATCAGAACGTGGAAAGTGGATTAAGATTTTTATGCAAACAGACGAGGTTAAAGCCCTTACAATGGAATCCCTACGGCTACGAATTATCGAAAGATTTCCAAACCTGAGAAGGCGCGAAATAGGTCTTAAATATATTGACGATGGCGACTGGATTGACTTGCCATCAAATGACATTGATTTGTTCATAGACATGATCGAAACAGCCAAAACAGAAAGAGAAAATTTAAAAAGAATAACAATTCAAGTAAGCGAGCTTGCATTTTCGTCCGAGTCAACTGATGTTAACTCTCGACAAGAAAAGCGACTTAGATCAACACTGTCGCCCAGTCCTGTTGGCGAAAGCAAAACAGTTCCCACTGAAAATGTTACGAAGAAGCACAAAGTATTCACACAGCCAAGGCGTCTAGAGGGAGAATTTAATCACGTGGGCGTCGATATACTTGATTATCAGACACCAACGCAAAATTTTTTTTAAATGCTTGAGAAAGAGAAGAAACAACAGCGTGAAATAGTGTTACAAAAACAGAATGAATTGTCCGAACTCGAGACGAGTTTTAAGGCGCCAATCGCAGTAAATAAGAGGCCGTTGTGTTCAAATTGCCACACCTCTGGTCATAATAAAACAATGTGTTTATTTGCAAACTGTGTGTCTGCTACGATTTGTAAGGACATAAAAAGACATCCTGATGAGGAAAAGTATTATAAATCGGTTGCGTCCGACTGCAAGGCTGCGAAGACCAAATTGAAAAAAATTGAAGATGACATTATCTCTAAGAAGGGAAGTTTCGCTTCCAGTCTCAACACATATGCCGCACAAGTACAAGCGGATTTGATAAACAGCAACCATTCCAAATATTTGCGGGAGACAACATCAGGTGTCGAAGTTCCTAACTGGCTTGTTGTAAACACGGACATCAGAAAGCTGGAGCGTATGTGTAGCGGCAAAGTCCCTGCCAAAAGTGAAATGCAGAATATACTAAGTAAATATGATGACAGTTTTGTTATAACTCGAGAACAATGCGTGGTTGATCACCGAGTTAATCCTGTACGAAAACTGTGGGAGCGAAAGGGCATTTGTTTTCCCGGTAAGGGCGTGCTTCCAAACAGCCGTGTAGATGAAAGTGCAAGCTCATTAACTTCCGCTGAATGTCGCGTTGTGTCGGATGAGCCGATATCTTTGGAACAAGAAAATCATTATCTAAATTTGGGAATAGATGAAAGTTTGAAGACATGCAGTTCTACAGTTCATGAACGTGACATCGAACCCGAACAAGATAACGGTCTTTCTTTATTGTTGGAAGCAGCCAATTTTGTAAGCGATGATTGAAATTGACACCATATATTTATATTTACATTAAATGTAAACAAAAAAGGTGAAGAACAAATGTATTGTGCTTTCGCAGCTGAAGAAAAAAACCCTGCTTACTATTATTTTTACTAGTATTCTTACAGCTAGATATGTTGTGTTATTGTTTTGAGTTATTTTTTTACAAAATTACTGTAACTCAAATGATTGAAATATAATAGTTTTACATTTGCGTACACATGGGTCATCATATTCTAAAAATAGCGGCGTGGGAAAATTGTAAACGTATAGTATTATAGTAAACTAGCCATGCATACTTCTATCTAGCTCTCAGTACTTGTTTCTTTTATTTAAAGATTAACTCGATCAATATATTATTACAAAAAATAAACAATACAATTTTAGCCACATGTTATATGAATTGTATATTTTTTCACATCTGTTTTATTGTATCCAATTATACCTATATTTTAATACAGTAAGCAGTTAGAATAGTATTAAGCAGTCAGAATAATGGAACTATATTATTAATAACGCTAAACGTCAATGTAACCTGTGTAATTAAAGAAACCTATCATATCCACATGCGATATTTCCTTTAGTGCTTCATGAACACCGACATGTAGGCTGTCCTTCAAAAGTTCTCGGTATTCAAACCGTCTCAATATTGTCTTGAGTTTGTTAAACACAAATTCAACAGGATTAAACTCGGGCGAATATGTCGGTAAATAAACTGCGGTGCAACCGATGTCATCAAGCCATGACCCAAGGGCTTGGCCAGCTCGGTGATGATGAATTGCAGCGTTGTCATATACTATATGATCTCCGTAAGTGAACGCTGGTTTACCATCTGGACGATAAATTTGAGCTGCTTCTTCAAAGAAGTTGAGAAACGAAAGCGCATTACTCGAACCTTCAACTGTATTTGCATACACTACACCGTCAATATCACACATTAAATTAAGAGTAATATTTGCAGAATTGGCATATTGCAAAACTTCAACAGCCGGGGTACCGATTAATGAATGACCGTAATTAGGCCTACCGACATCAGGAAGCTTTATTCCAGATTCGTCAAAAAATTTTAACTTATTAGGATCAACAGTAGACATGTAATTTATAAACTGCTGACAGTAATTCAAATTGTCTGGGGTGAACTTTTCTGCAATGGGCCGTGTCAGTTTTTTATATGTCCATTTTTCGTCGTTCATGTTTTGTATCACTCGATGAACTGCTGATTTCGATGTTCCGCCGGCAATGTTGCAATGTTCATCCAGGTGCTTATAAAGTTCACCAGTAGTCATTGACGCTCTGTCAGTCTTCAGGAATCTTACAAGCTGGACATCTTCCTGTTGAATGTGCTTCACACCAGCAGCGTGTCTTACAACTTCTGTATTAATATCTCCGTTGGAAACCAAGTCTTTCCAAATTTTTCGTATCGTGTCATATTTCACTCTGTGTTTTTCAGCTAAAGTAGAGAATCGTCCTGGAAAGAAACCTGTAACAAAGTCTCCTCCCTGTTCAACAATATCTTGAATTATTTGTCTTCGCAAGTCAGTCTGAATAGCCTTTCCCTGATTATACAACCTTCCACGCTTGCTTAATTCTGCCATACTTTCGCAGCAAAAGAACTTCCAGTCCCAAGCTGACCCGCATCACTGCCCCACCCCATTTCGTCAACGAAATGGGGCGTGGCAGTGATACGTAAATTCGGTCCCATTCCGCAGATCGGTGGGATTCGTAATAATTACTTTGCCTTTGGCGCACAACATGCAAATTATCGTAATGTCCTGGCGCCCTTTTCAAAAAATCGCTGTTGGTAATATTAATCACACAATCGTGTTACATCAAATTTAGAACATCGTTCGATGTTATGTCAATACTTTCTTTGAATTTCCTTTGGATTTATGAGTCGCATGTTTGCGTGCTGATCTCGGAGACTTGAATAGACTAGCATAAATAGATGTATACTCTAAAACAACATTGAAAAGAACCTACGATTGACCGCCTTTGCCACAAATAACCAGTGTAGTCGACAGAGTAAGTATTTAACTTGCATATAAATGTATTTGACACTTCAATAATCTTACGATGGCAATAATATTCGGATGGATTCTGTAAATACTGTGATTGGACTTGAATGACGGCCGGTTGGCGCGCGGCAGCCATGTTTCCTCAATAACACGTGTATTTGTCAATTTGTGTAAATCATGACATATTTGCAAGTTTTTATAAGTTTATTTATTTTTATTGAAGAGGAGTTGAACTGTTTCTATGTTCTTCACTTGCAGCTTGATACAACAGAACGTGGTGCAGCTTGATACATAAAGAACGTGGGTGATGAACTTTTGAGATCCTGCGGCTTGTCGGCTTGAAAGCTGGTCAAATTGCCAGAATAAGGAGTGCGATTGACGTTTTCAAATTGCTTGACAGAAATGAGGTAATATACAGATTCATTATATAAAATAATGCCCATACCTGTTCATAACATTTCATCAAATTAAATATTATGGCTGTAGCATGTAGGTATTTGTTAAGCCTTTCATATAACCAAGAGTGCCTTTAATTTTACTTGTCAATTGGAGACCTCCTGGGTCATAAAGGGTTAATAAAGTAATTGATTACAAGCAAAGGTATGACTTATGTTGGTGGTGGAAAGAAGACTTGTGATACAAAAGTAATTACATGTTATCTAAAACAAATGTTTTTATATTTTAGCTCAATAGATCTGATTCTGATTGTGAATCAGGGCCAACATTAGAAGTTGATTCAAGATAAGTGCACCAGCCCTCGTCATCAAGGTCATCATCCAGCCAGTTATCATGTGAGATGATGCAGTCCCCATCTTTCGCGAGTTCATCAGTGGGGTCATTATCATGTACAGGATCGCCATATATCTTATCTTCCCCAGCAGAGAACCTACATTCCAAAGAACCTGCATTTGTTCTTGAACATCATCCTCCTAAACAAAACTGGTTGATGACATTCAAACTTCCAAATTCAGTAAGTTGTGGTGATTATCCTTATAAAGTTCTTAAATTATCGTTTTGGAAAATTATTCTAAGAACTCAAAAGTCATATTTTCCAAATTTCTGACAATTTAGAGTCAAACCGGATGTTCTCTTGCATGCTACTTTGTAAAATTGCTCTGCAACATTGCAATGTTAATTGTCAATTTCACTTGAGCAACTTGCAAACGTCTAGTACAGATTCTGCTCAACAGATTACTTTAAAGGACATTGGCAATAAGTTTGTCTAATGTGAAAGAACTCGTAAAATGATAGAGTAACACCTTTTACAACGTTTCTGTATTTTACTTCGTTTTTGAAATATTTCAGTTTGTTTGATATGTAAATGAATGGTTTCTGATGTCAGGTGTAGGGTAGAGAATTTTCACTCATTAAAAAATGTCTCATATCTCAGTGATTGCTAAGTTTATAACGTTCATTAGCATGAGGAGTTATTGTACGCACATTTTCAAGTAAATGTGTGGAACAAACTTGAAGATGAAACTAATATTTTAATGAGTGAAAATTCTCTACCCTACACCTGACGTGAGAGACCAACAAACTGAAATATTTTAAAAACGAAATACAATATGAAAAGGTGTTACTCTATCATTTCACGAGTTCTTTCACATTAGACAAACTTATTGCCAATGTCCTTTAAAGTAATCTGTAGGCAAACTTAATTTTTGTTGCCAATGTCCCAAGCTTGTCTTTCTTTCAGGAAAATACAAAGTCATGTTTAAAATATTACTGTTGTTGCGTAGGAAGTATGTTGTATCAGGTAAATAGTGGGTTGAATAAGGAAATTTTGAATTTCTGGTATGAGCCTTGCCGAAATGTTTGCAAGTTGCTCAGACCAACTCATCAATCAACATTGCAATGTTGCGTGGGAATATTGCAATATACCATGCAAGAGAACATCCGGTTTGAATGTAACTGCCCACTGATAAACCATATGACAGAAAACTTTGAAATTCAATTTGTTTAGTGGATGTCTGGCTAACATTAATCCTTATACTGTATACAAAGCTTTGCACTAACCCTCAAACAACTAATTTTCTATGGAATTTTGACTTCTTGAGTGTATACCCTGTACTAAACATAAAGCGTTGCTCAGTTTGTTCAGAATCAATAGCAAGCAACCTTTTTGACACCATCAACCGGATGTAAGTGCCCACTGTTTTGGTGGCTTTTGGACAGTGCACTGCCCTTTAGCATTGTCTGGTTTTGCTTTTAGTCTTATCTGAGATTGTGCATGAGAGTGCAGGTGTTGGTAATGAGGTACATTGCAATGTGTATATATCATTATAATTTGCTTTATTTTAGTATTCTCCAAGTGTCACAGAAGGGCTGAAGGCTGGAAGTCTGTCAAGTAGCTTAACTCTTTCCTTACGGCTGAAAAACATCAAAAATTGAACGACCACGTTGTTCTATTGATATCTCTTGAAATAACCATAACTGTTGCGAAAGCTATACATTTTCTGGAAGCCCAATAAACCGGCTTTTACTTGTTCTTTTAAATTTCCCGAACAAAACACATTATGTTAATATAAATTAGCATTAATTATCATAAATCAGGTTGAAAAATTTACATTTTTCCAGAAAAGGCGATCTTGCACGCCCGCATAGCATCTTGAAAACTCAAAATGCCACCAATCGCAGAGTTGTTTATGAAATCAAATCAAACTTGGCGTGTGCCTGGATTTCATGTTCCTGGCGCTTGTCGAATTTCAATTTTTAATGTTGCGTTACCGTGTGCCGTGTTTTTCGATTGACGACTTTGCGGGTCATCAACGACCCATTTTAACTGCGCCCGTAGGGAAAGAGTTAATATAGAATGGCCGATATTTTTTCGCATCGATCAATTTTATATTTTCGCCTGAATTTTTCATCATCGTTGTAAGTCGGCTAAACAACACACATATCAAATTTTAAGCCAATTTGGTGAATTATTTCCTACATTTCTAAACACGGTGAATTTTGACCTTTTTGACCCACATGCACAGAACGTATTGTCTTTGTAGTGTATAGATAGCTTGCGTATATATTTAAAAGTATGAGCTCCCGTGCGGGTGGACCGGTGCGGGTGGGATCTCTGCAGAGACTCTGCTTCGGGTAACCCTTACATAATTCCTCTCATTGAGGGGGGTAGGGGGGAGCAGAGAAGGGGGTTCATTTTTTGTCACTGACCATTTTTTTGCTTTGTTAAACTGTATTTACATTGATTATTTTCAATTCAACAGATAATAAACTGCTTTTCCTTTCACGCTTTTTCTTCGATTATTTTCAATTTACCTATTATTGCTTATTAACTCTTTCCTTACGGCTGAAAAACATCAAAAATTGAACGACCACGTTGTTCTATTGATATCTCTTGAAATAACCATAACTGTTGCGAAAGCTATACATTTTCTGGAAGCCCAATAAACCGGCTTTTACTTGTTCTTTTAAATTTCCCGAACAAAACACATTATGTTAATATAAATTAGCATTAATTATCATAAATCAGGTTGAAAAATTTACATTTTTCCAGAAAAGGCGATCTTGCACGCCCGCATAGCATCTTGAAAACTCAAAATGCCACCAATCGCAGAGTTGTTTATGAAATCAAATCAAACTTGGCGTGTGCGTGGATTTCATGTTCCTGGCGCTTGTCGAATTTCAATTTTTAATGTTGCTTTACCGTGTGCCGTGTTTTTCGATTGACGACTTTGCGGGTCATCAACGACCCATTTTAACTGCGCCCGTAGGGAAAGAGTTAAGGAATGAGTTCACAAGGGACATCTGCTCAGCAATAAGGCTCAACACTTCGAACCCCACAAAAAGTGAAAGGGAACATGTTTCATTTATGACCATAAGACAGTTCCCATTCCTAGCTGATACTATGGGCACAGGCATAGTATGTGTTGTCTAACTTGTCTTGTTTTTAACTGACTTGTTTTTTATCTGTATACTATATATACAGTGAACCGGTTGCACATTCTAACTGTATTATATGTTTTGTGGTATAATATTTCTTTGTGTAATAATTGGTCTTTTTTAATCAACAAACTTTAATACTGTCTACATTTTAGGGTTCATGGCAGATGGCAATAAAGAACCGTTTTAAAAACCTAAGAAAGACAAAGCGAAGAATAAATATTGTTGGAGACGATGCTGGTAGCCGAAAGGCAGATGAGATAAAGAAAATGAAATCAAGTGAGAAAGTACCACAGCTGGAGGATGGAGAGACAGAAGAGAGTTGTAAAGACCACATTAAAGTTTTAAAGGATGAGATGAGATGGGAAACACACACACACACACACACACACACACACACACACACACACACACACACACACACACACACACACACACACACACACACACACACACACACACACACACACACACACACACACACACACACACACACAACACACACACACACACACACACACACACACACACACACACACACACACACACACACACACACACACACACACACACACACACACACACACACACACACACACACACACACACACACACACACACACACACACACACACACACACACACACACACATCCAAAACGCTTCAATATTTCTAAAACGATTATAGTGTCTGTGTTTAAGTCAGTCTTAAGTCACATCTCTCGTCTCCGCGAGTTACCGTCGTCCTAAAGACGTGAAAATGCTCTCAGTGGCGTTGTAAACAGAACGAGAACGGCGTTGAAATTACTCTTTGGAATAAAAATTATTCATTCTTATTGTTTCGCATGAATATTGTTTTGCATGAAGATTCTTTTGTGCCCGTCCTAGGTTGCTGTCGTAGATCTTAAAGTCCCTAATGTTTATCTTACGACAGCAACAAATGTCCGTAAATCAATGCATTTTTCGAAGTAATCCACCATCTTTCAACTTCTGTCTGCAGTCCGTACTCTCTTTCCAATAAATTGTAATATTTTAAAATTATCGTTGTCCATACATTGTCACACTGCTACCACTGGCCAGACTCTGACTTGACAAGGTTTGATTGCTGAGTCACAATGTTGTTCAGTTGTTTCAGGTTCCCACTCATCAGCAGAACCCATTGAACTGTTAACGACATTAAAAAAAATGTTAAATTAGGTTAAAAAGGAAAATCATTTCATATACATATGATAAGACTTGAGCATTTTAAATATAAAATGTATCAAAGTAAGCCCTGTCAAAAATCATTGGAACACTAAAAATAACAAGTGTTGCTATAATTGAAAAAGAAAATTATCACAAAATGTGTCTTGCTTACAAGAACCAGTTCACTAGTTTATTTAAGTCTCACAACTGTTTTATTCTCGGTATGCAATACACCCTTTTGGAAAGTATGTCACCATTGTTACAAAGCCTCGTTTTCATGTATGTGACACATAAGTTAAAGCCCAGCATCTCTATCACGAAAACGAGGCCAAGATGATGTACTTTTCGGAAAGGGGTATCATGCGTTGTTTCAGATTATTTGAGATGTTACTGTATATAGCACAAATGCTTGCAATACATGTACTTGAAATCTGAGGTACAACCAAGCGACCTAAATCTAGGATAAAATAGCCACAATATACTTACTATATTTCCTCTACTGTGTTCAATTATTACTAACATTACAAATGGACTAAATAAGTCCTTGCAATTTTTAGATTTTTAAAATAAATGAGCTGCTTTATTTTAATCATGTCCTATTTTAAATATTTCAACACTTGTAGGGCTGTTGGAAGACCTAAAAAGCATGTTGATGTTGAGCAAGTCGAAGAGATGCTAGCACTTGGTTATGAAATTACACAAATTTCAAGTCTCCTTGGCATTTCAAGAATAATCTAATAATTATACTGTACCTTCACAATCTTGTAAGTAATCCCTCCAATACATCACTATTAATTCTTGCCTTTGCCTAATGTTACTTCCTATGGGTCCAAACATGGGGGTAAATAAGCTGTCACATTCATCAGCAGACAGTTTCTTCTCTTTGTGACAGAAAAGGGATTTGAATTCTTTTGGGTGACTTTGCATAAGTTGGAGAATGCCTAATGTATTTAGACCATCTTTGAACTGTTCCAACGCACTTCTTGGCCTGTCGATGACAATATACTTTGCAATCATTTCTACTAACTGCGCTTTTGCGTTGAATTTTGGCGCAGAAGCATATCCAGAGGCACGGAATGTGTGAACTCTGCTTCACTTTGAGAGTTTGCAACCTTTACAAAGAGCAAACATTGCATCAAATCACTGGAATATAAACTAACTGCACACCACAACACTACAACACTACACAATCATGAACTGTTTTCAATGAATTGAATATGTTTCAGAGCAAAAACCATCATACAGTACATCGTACATAGTATCAAAAGTTAGTTTACATATAATTATAGACAGCTATGTTACTGCTCACCAAACAATGTAAATACAATAGTGTTACAGTACCTTTGACAGCAGTTCTTTGGTTTCTTCATCTGGAATGTCACTAATAGTGGGTGCAACTGCTCGACAATCTTCACCATACACCAAAAAATCGTACACACATTGAGACAAACAATGGGAAGCATTACCACCATTACAAAGTGACAGAGCCAATAGCATTCCATAGCTTTTAGAGGCCTTGAGTTCTAGCTGTAAGCATAAAATATACTATTGCATGATGTGTAATACTAAAGACTTATTAACCGAGTGCGAGGTCTGTACGGGAAAGTATTTGCCTGAGGTTTTCGTACAGACCGAGCGACGAAAGAGCGAGGTTTGTGCGATGAAACCGAAGGCAAATACTTTCCCGTACAGACAGAGCAAACGAGGTTAATAAGGAATTTATTATATGGCTTTTGGTTTGTTTTCGTCTTCAACTTCTTTAGATCTTGCCGTTTACCTTACCACTTCATCAGTATGTTTCGCTTCAGTTTACATCAGTTAGGCATTTATTTTCCGTGCTTGTAGATGATTGAAAACTTTAAAGAAAAGCAATAATGATGTTCCAGCACATTTTATTCCTGGGTATTTCCAGTGAAGATGCTTGGTTCTCTTTTATTTTCATTCAAATCAACTCAGACATTTTCCCGCCAAAACTTACCGGTCTGGAAAAAGCGTATTACCCTCGCTGGAAGGCAATACGCTTTTTTCCGGACCTCTCAGCAACCAATCAGCGTGCGCCATTTTGCTCAGCCATATAATAATGTACTGTACTTTAGGCAAACTTTAATAGAAGGTTTTTGATTCATAAACTGGAACAAATTTCTTGAGCATTATAATTTTTAGGCACTTGTCTAAGGTGGAACGAATGGGGGGGGGGGGGGGTTGGGTGGTCTTCCAAAAATATTCTGATTGTTACAAACCTTGAATGTTGTGAACTAGAACTTTATTGCCATCTGACCCTCCAAACATGCTTGCTTTCAAAAACATTTCCTTTAAACACAAACGGAAAAATTCACGGGTCGGTCCACCAATATCAATAGCTCCTTCACTGTTTCCACCATCAGCAAATTTCACAGATAATGAAAGCTTCGGATTAAATGTTGCTCTGCTAATTTTCTTAACAGCGTCATTTAAGACATGTCCCCGTCGCACACTTATGTAGTTCCTGACAGCATCTTCACCTGACTCCATCACAGTAGCTGTATGTGATTTCAGAATTTCTTCTATACTCTGCAAGACAGCTGGTAGTGGTAAAACTTGCCCATCTCTAAAAGGAAGTTTTGTATTTTTATTATTAGCCTTCAACTGTTTGTTTTCATATGCACTTTAATAATAATGCCATTCTATTTCCCTCTATTTCACTTATATTTTACCTTGCACTATCTTGCAATGCCTGCTGTATGGCAATGTCATTATCATCATCACTCAAGATCCAGCAGTGAAATGTACGATCTAAATGTTTTCAGTTGAGTAACTTTTAAAATATAGTATTTTAATATATATATATATATATATATCACACTATTATCAATAAAGTGGTTGGTTATTCTTAGTGAATTTTCAAACTTAGAGATTAAGTTTAAGTTTGATAGTTTAATTAATCCAAGTTACATAGCAGTTAAGACTGAATTGCGTAACTTTACAAGTAATAGATTGGTACTATATAATTACATAAAAATTACCTACTATAAAAACGTTAACTTAAACTATGTACAATATGTATAAACTGCATAAAACTTCTATATATAAAAATGATATCACTATATTAATTCAAAACTGTTTTACACTTTATCATAAAGCTCACTACTATGGATGATAAAAGAGTTAGCATAACGTTTGGTATTTGCAGTTGGTACATTAAAAGATCTATGTTTCCTAAGCTTGTATCTAGCATTAGTATTTCGTTGTGGTAATAAAACATGCAATTTGTTCTTCGACCTGCTTACAATTGACCTAAAAAGGGCTTTGGTTAACCTTTCATGGTGTTCGTGAATTGATTCTAGGCCAGCGAGCGATAGGGCATCTTCATAGAGGCAGTAAGGATAAACACAGGCTAGTGCTCTTCTCTGTATCCTCTCCAGGTCATCTTGTAAGTATTTGGGAAGCGAGTAGTGGAAGACAGGACAGGCGTAATCGATAGCAGAACGAATGCATGCGCAGTAATAAGCGACTATATCTTTTGGTGGGACCTTCGCTCTCTTAAGCTGCACAAGAAAGTACTGCTTGCGAGATGCTTTTTTTACTATCTCCTCGATATGATTGTTCCACGTAAGAGTGCTGTTAATGGTTACGCCAAGTAACTTTACTTTACTCACTGAGTTAATGGCGGATCCCTCAATCATGGTAACTGGCGGTGGTAGATCCCGAGAACGACTGAAAGTGATAAGCAACTCTTTACATTTGTCGCGGTTCAGTTGAAGCAAATTCCTTTTTGACCACTCAGAGACCTGATCAACAGCCGATTGTGCCACACTGGAGTTACCTTTGGCTATAACTTCTGACACTGTGGAGTCGTCGACATATTTCCACATATCAAAGCTTCCAGAGATTGAAAGATCGTTAATCATTATCAGAAACAACCAGGGGCCCAATTTGGTACCTTGAGGAACTCCTGAAGGGACGGCTCCCCACTCTGAGAAACAGTCCTGTTCCAGTTTAACCCTCTGCGATCTTCCGGAGAGAAAACTTATGATCCAATTGGTGACACTGTTGGGAATATCCATCTGATGAAGTTTCTCAATAAGAGTAGAGTGGTCAATCAGATCAAAAGCCTTTCGATAATCAAACAACAGAACTCTAACTGTCGAGCCAGTGCCATCTGTCTCTTTGAGCCACTTGTGAACCATGCTAATTAAGGCCATAACGGTTGAAGAACCTGGGATTGTTCCAAATTGATTGGGATCGATTCTTTTAATTACGGCAGGTTTAATGTAATCAGCTACCACGAATTCTTCGGCCACTTTCGATAGAGAACAGGTCAACGAAATTGGTCTAAGTTCCTTTTGGGGATTAGTAACTCGTTTGACTTTGGGAAGCGGGCTTACATCAGCTAATTTCCAAACACTCGGAAGTTTTTGGTCCTTATAGGATGAATTCAAAATATTAGCAACTGGTTCCGCCAAAATCTCAGCATACTCCTTGAACAACCAATTAGACAATCCATCGGGGCCGGAGGCCTTATACTTGTTTAAATGTAACAAGTGGGTGTGCACACGCTCGATTGATACCTCTGGGATGACATCTTGCTCCTCCACTTGTAGGTTGACAGCATCAGGATCAAGAGGCTCGTATTCCTGCAGTGGTTCAAGAAGGGCGACATTAATAGCATCGGCTATTTCCTTGTGAGACAAGTTATCGTACTCTGGGACATTAAGACTGCTCATCAAGTTGGTGTTGTTTACGGATCCACTTAGTTTCTTGACTTCTTTCCACCACTGGCGAGGATTGGCCCCTTTCAGATGCTGCACTTTTGAGGCATAAAATTTAGCTTTGCACAATTTCCTTTCTCTGTTGACTGCGTTGCGGTAGAACTTGAATTGCAGGCTATTCCTGTTGGAGTAGAAGGCCACTTGTCTCATGCGTATTAGATCTTTCAGCTTAGTAGACATCCAAGGGGCGTCGTGGGGATGAACTTTAATTAGTTTCTCTGGCATAATATGGTTCAAACCTGTTTTTATAAGATCAGTAAAAGCTTCTAGCTTTCCAGCACAATCGTCGTAAACATTAATAATAGACCAGTCTATGTTACTTAAAAACCGGCCGAGCGAAGCTTTGTTACTAGCTCTCATATCTCTAACAGTGATGGATTTTCTTGAAGACTGACCCGTTTCTCTTTGTTTTGGTTTAACAAGAACAGTATTATGATCTGACAAGCCGAAGGGTGGATATATCTTGGCTGGTGTAAAGAACTCGGCCATATTCGTAAGAACTTTATCAAGTGTTACTTGTCCCCTCGTAGGTAACTTAACCAGTTGCTTGAGTTTGTAATGACGTTGGATGTTAGTAACATCGAGGCGATTAAAATCTCCTGCAATGATAATACCGCAATTAGAATATAAAGATTCGGCCAATGTTAAACTTTGGAAGAGATGATTGATAATTAAATGACAGTTTGAACCAGGTGGATGGTAAATAACAGCGATAATTATGCATGTAAAGCCTCGAGGGAGTCGCGTCGGATTTAACTTAATCCACAAGATTTCGTGTTCGATACAGCATTGCAAACTTTCGGGAATTTCGTATTTCATCTGTTCTCGAGCGTAAATACAAACTCCACCATGTTCTCGAACAGTGCGATCTTTCCGAAAGATGTTGTAGCCGGCAATGTTTACAACAGTGTCACTAATTCTATCTTTTAGCCATGTTTCAGTAATAAACCCCACATCGACGTTATTCCGTTGAAGAAATTCTTGGACCTCGACCAACTTGGGAGCTAAAGACATAGTATTCGAGAGCATGATAGTTGGGACAAAATTGTATTTGTCTTGAGACGGCGTTTCACTTCGTTTGACATTAGATAAATTAATTAAGTTGGAAAAATTCACTCCACGCTGTATTACTTGATTTGCATATGCAAGCCGCGAAGAGGCACATACTGGAATATTATACATCCTTCTTGCTTCTTCGGCTCTGGTTTTAACGCCACCTCGTCTTCCTCTCAATCTCCTCAATGATTCTGGCATACTCGAAGCACTGTTGTAATATTGGAAAGGCTGTGATTATTGTAGTACAACAGCATAACATTTTTTGAATAGGATACCATCAATACCCAGACACAGAGCAACACAGATTACTGCAATCTTTGGTCACAATGATCTATATTCAGTTCAATCAGTTATTTATATTAAATATAAGACACTAAAGTATCGATTGAGATACAAACACCTCATGTTTAATTCCCTATTCCTATCTGCATCACCAGTCTGAGTGTTAAAGTTTTCAGTCTAGTTTCCCTTCTAAATTTGTTGAGGGGTGTGTGACCAAGACTAGAGATATATTTTACACAGATGGAGTTGACTACATATACTTCAAAAACTCATTAATAATTCATGAGGAAAACACAAAGGAGAAATCATGACCATATTGTGTATTTATATGTGATAAAGACATGTGCTTTTATCGAGAAATTTCTCGCTAGTTTTTACGGCTTAGACAACGTTGATTTTACTTTTTACGCCGAATTACTATGCCAAATGAACATATAAAATGGTTCGTTTTTGAAGCTGTTCAAAACACGAGCAGCAGTGTTTTAAACAATACTTCACACCCAATGGGTGGTGTACATGTACAAATATACAAATAAATTCACTGTTTTTCTATTGTATTATTTTAGTCTCTCTATGTAATTGTTGCCTTTGCCTATTCACTAGTATTAAACAATATTTTGTTGACATCCTCTAATTATGAGTATTACTATACTAGTAGCAAGCTCAAATTATAGCTGATATAAGCACGACTATTCAAATTGTTTATACTGACATATCAGTTTACAGTACCTCTGGTAAATCTGTTTCTGTTTTCTGAATTTTTGAATTGGCTAGTACGTATAAACACCCCTGACCAGCTAGGGAAGCAACTTCGTGACCATTCCACGTGAACGAGGTTGAGACAGATGGAATCTTCAAACGTTTGCTTCCAGGAACTATTGACAAATAGTCATAATCCAGTAATTCCTGCTCTCCTAACACAAACACCCTTCCAAAAATAGATGTTATTTCAGCTGCCACCTATTGTAAAATATATCCTTTCAGTTTTTCTTCTTTTTACCAGGCTAGTCCAAGTTTACCCTGAGTCTCTTGTGATCTAATATGGGAAGGTCTTATCAAACACTATATGGGGGGTGGGGGGTCATGCAACACCCTTGTTGGAGAAACTTTGTCAGAGTTGTATTCATGGGTGAGTCTTGATGCATGCAGTGTGCAACCCCTTTTTCTCCCATTTTATTTTTATACATATACAGCCCTTGGAAATGAGGTAAGCATTTAGTAATGCCAACTTAAATGCCAACCTGATGACCTCAGGACTGCATATAAATAATGGTTGTTACATGTTTTAATGATGCCAGGTGTTTTATCATACGAAACACAAATAGGGTACCATTTCTTCCTATTTTGTCTGGGGCACCGTCACCAAAATATTCAATCCTTAGTCTGGAACAGGGTCAAGGGTTTCGGACTCTCATCGCCCCCGCCCCCCCCCCTCCCCCTGAATCCGATAAAGTACCCCCGGGATCAGGTTCGATTGAGATGGTATATATATATATTATTTCCTTTCCGCACAAGATGGGTAATATTTGAATGAACAGCTGCATGCGCTATGCAAAGCTTACTTGTCGAGGTGACCAGGTAGAAACAATTCTGATTTTGCCAACCAATCCATTCTCAGCTAGTTTACCTCGAGCCGGCCCTTTAGGAAGTGAAAACGTCGCTGGCGTTTCCCCCTCAACGGTTTCGGTTTCTTTTGGGATGCAAACAACATCTTTGCTCCAGGTCTTTGTCCGCCCAACACTGCCCGAAGTGCGTCGTTTTGGTGCAGTAGATCCCGCATGATTATTAGGCGGTGTATATGGCTGGAAGCGTGATGGTAGCCTCGTTTGGCGAGTTGTACCAGTCGACTCGCTCGTATTCACGGTTCTCAACAGACGTCCCGTGTTAGTCCCAGGCTGTACGTTGAGAAAACAAAGCATGTCATCAAGCTTACAACCCAGTTAATGAAAGGAAATAGTGAAAATAATACAGGCAAACGTTAATCTTTACATTGACACATGATACTTACCTGAGGCTGAGTGGTTTGTGTAACAGTAGGCCGCGCGGTAATGTCGTTGTTTTGACCAGAATGACTCAGAAAATTTGACACAGCGTTTGCGACAATCCTGCCTAACTCCTCTGTATTAAGATTACTCATTTGCACAAACAACGAAACGTTTACGGAGACTAACTTGCCTATAATTACGACAGAATATTCCACACCAGTCAGTCTATGATGCAATCGCACGTGACAGAATAATCTTGGGTACTGTGCATATAAGTTGCGCATATAATTCAAACTGCTTATATGTAAATAAACAATTGCTTCTTTGCATATAAGCATTATTTACATGCGCAAAAACATTGTTTATATAGAATCGATTTTCTTCGTTGTTGTGGCTGGCAAGTAAATGAAACATATAAAATGAGTTGTTTACACAGAGATGTTTGCTATATATCGTTAACCACGGGCCGTAACGTGAAAAATTATAAATAAACATTTCGTGAAGAATGCTTATTTGCATTGAAGCATTTGGTGAAAATGATTGTTTATAAATAAGCACTTGGTAAGGAATGCTTGTTTATAAACAATCAAATAGCAGCGAATGATTGTTTATAAAGAAGCATTCGCGTGAGTTTGATTGTTTCCAAATAATCATTTGGCGTGAAATGATTATTTATAAAGAAGCATTCTGTGAAGCATGTTTGTTTGTAAATAATCAAAATGTTTTAGAATGATTATTTGTAAATAATCAACAATTTTTTGTGATTGTTTGTAAACCATGAAAAATTGAACGCTAAAATGTGTTAAATAATTTTTTTACACCTGGCGCCTCATACTACTGTACTTGCACAACTCATGCTCCAATTTCCAAGCTGGTTGTGTGGCAGCTAGACAATTTCTCAGCTTGGACTAAAATCTCTGATGATAAGGAGATTCTTTCTGATGTTTTGGGTGTGCACAGAATGAAACACCATGAACCAAAAGATAGATAAACTGATTAAAACAGGGGTTATAACAACAGCAGGATATGATCCTAAACAGATCATCTCTAGCATTTGTTTTGACAACTAAAGAAGATGGCTCATAGGCTCATCTTAAACCTCAAAAAATTTAATGAATCAGGTTACATATCACCATTCTAAAATGGATTCATTATGTGCAATAACCAAATTAATAGCACTAAATTGCTTTGTGTCATGATTATATATTAATGATGCATATTACTCTATCACCATTAGACACAGTGTTTTACTCAGTGTTTTACTTTTACTTACAACACAGACTCACACCTTTACTTACAAGGTCAGACCCATAACATGTGTTGCTAATCATTGATACCACTCTTATGTTAGAAGAATTAGGGTTTTTTAGTATACCCTACAAAGTTTGTCCTGATACCAACCCAATAGATCATTGTATTGGGGTTTCTTATTAACTCAATGACAATGACAGTCTGCCTCACACAGGAGAAGGCCATCAGTTTAAAACAGGATTGTGCCAAGTTGATTAAATGCCCTAGAACAACTATACAAGAGGTGACTGGGGTGATTGATAAGGTTACAGTTTCGCAGGGGTAATATATGGACCCCCATATTATAGGGAACTGGAAAGTAACAAATCCCTAGCTGCAAAAACCAATAAGGGCAATTTCACCAGAGGCCCAAATGGAACTGAAGTGATGCGTGGACAATGTGGAATGCTCCTTCTAATAGTACAACCTCAGTATCAAATAACTACAGATGCCTCACTATCAGGATGGTGAGCTGTATCTGGGGATGTATCTACTGGAGGAAGCTGGACATACCCAGAGTGTACTCACTACATAAACTATCAAGAAATGTATGTGATCTTATTAGGATTGCAAACATTTTGTACAGGTAAAAATAACACCCATATTAGAGTAAAGTGTGACAACATGACTGCAGTCACAGTATTAAACCATATGGGCACTAGTCACCATATGGGCACTAGTGGTGCAATATAGAGAGGGGGATATGGCTGAGTATATAGCCCATATCCCTAGGAAGCAAAAATGTATTGCTGACTTTGAATCCCAACGAAATCAGAGAGAATCCGAATGCATGTTAGATAAAATGTCGGTTTTAAACGCCCTAAGGAAGCTTAATGCTACACCCGAGATTGACCTCTTTGTCTTGTGTATTAACAATAAGTTTACACAGTATGTATTAATGCATTAACCATAGATGCATTCTCTTTAGACTGGTCAAAATTAAACTTCTATGCCTTCCCCCCTTTCAGTGTGGTAGTACCATCTGTATTGAGCAAAATGACAGCTGAACAGGCGACAGGGGTGGTTATATTGTACCAGACTGAGCAACAGAGTTGGCACCCCAAAGAACAACAAATGTTGTTGAAGGAACCAGTCTCACTAAAATCAAGGAAGGACCTCTTAAAACTTCAAAGATTGCTGGAATATTGCCATGATAATGGGGTTGACATATTTCAGCCAGAACTGAAGAGCTATTTATTTTCATGCTTTGTTATATCATTCTGGTTTGGGGGTCCAGTGCAGTGAACAATGCCCGTTCAGTACTGTCCTCAATTATCATATTAGAGAATGGACAGACATTTGGAGTACAAACCCTCTAGTTTGCCATTGTCTGAAAGCCCTACCTAAGTATAGTCAGAGATCTGGGATGTTAACATTGTATTAGGCAACCTTATCATCATCATTGAAGGAACTCACCTTAAAACTTAACATGCTCCTTTGCTTTACTGCTGGTCAACAGGGACAAACTATCCACAACCTGGACTGAACATATCCAAGAAATGGAGGACAGGTATAGGATAACTACTGTATGATGAATAAACTTAAACAAACTGAATCAGGAAAACATTTAGAACGTATTGTTTTATTAGCTTTCACAGAGGACAAGAGACTCTGTGCTGTAGAACACCTTAAAGAGTACTTGATCAGAACAAAACCATTAAGGAATGGCCAATATAAAAAACAGTTGATAATAAGTTATGCAAAACCATACAATCCGCTTTCAAGAGACACCATTTCTAGGTGGACCAAGAAAGTTTTGGCCTCAGCACACTAGTATATCTGCTCAATACAAAGGACCAAACATGCAAGAGATCATGAAAGCAGCAAGTTGGACCAACTCTGGTATCTTTGCAAAGTGTTATAAAAAATATATGGACACAACTGCTAATTTTGGTTCCACATTACTGCAGAAGTAATGCTGTGGAACACGATACAGTTTGGTTTTGTGCTGGTTTATATTGATGTTATATTGTTATCAAAATAAAATTGCATATTGATATATACCACTCTACTTGTTACTCATTAATAGTTTGTGGCACAGGACTTTGAAATCTCATGTGGCTCTGAAGTGATGTAGACTGATGACAAGATAGAATTATACAATTAAACGAAACTTACCTGTAAGTTGAAGTTTGATTGTAATTCTGGCTTGTCATCAGTCCAGAACGAAGGAGTCACATGCCCAGGCCCTCTCGTCTCCTTCGTTCCTTTTTCTGACTTGCTACGCGCATCTCATACGACTACTTCGTTCCGGACTGATGACAAGCCAGAATT
This sequence comes from Chrysogorgia sp. JL179-B06, assembly GCA_035772405.1. Classification (NCBI taxonomy): domain Eukaryota; kingdom Metazoa; phylum Cnidaria; class Anthozoa; order Scleralcyonacea; family Chrysogorgiidae; genus Chrysogorgia; species Chrysogorgia sp. JL179-B06. Next base: position 124,673 of record JAYKKM010000114.1, read on the forward strand.
CCAATCAAACTTCAACTTCCAGGTAAGTTTCGTTTAATTGTATAATTATTAACTTTCTTTTGATGTTGATATACAGTATACAGTAAATGATTATATTGGACAAGTTGATTTATTTAGTTCCCATTGATCCAAGGGAATGTTTGTAGTTCCCTAAGAGTATGTGATTCCATCACTAGATTCAGGTACACATGGCAAGGTTTTATTTCTATTTATCATAATTTACTATCTTTTTGGTTGATATACTGTAAATGATTATTGTACAATTTAATGTTTAGTCCCCTTTCATGAGATAGACTAACTTTTATTTTATTTAGTTATTTATTTATTTTTATTTATTTATTTATATTTATTTACTTTTTCTCCATATCAAGTTCTTAAACGTTGGTTTGTTTTGTGTTTAGGTTGTATTACAGCCGAGGATTCAAAGTGCTTGGGTAAAGAGCAAGAGTATGTGAATCCATCACTAGATGGAGAAGGGCAAGGTGTTTGGTTTTATTTCTATTATTTACTATCTTTTGATGTTAATATACAGTGCACTGTAAATGATTGTACTTCCGTAAGAAGTACATGATTCCATCACTAGATCCAGGTACACATGGCCAGGTTTGATTTCTATTTATCACTATTTACTATCTTTTCGGGTGTTCTTGACCTCTACATTTTTTTCACTATAGTCGTTTTTCACTATAGTCGTGCATAGAGATTCATACGTCCATAAAAGCTTTCCAGCCGGACTGATCAACTGCCTGTGATGGGGCATAATCAATGTTCTTGATTATTATTTTAGAATATCATAACATCGATATGTATTACCGAACTTCGCACAATGACCTATTTAATACTAACACTAATAATAATTAATAATATCGTACCTATCGTATCACAATATACCACGCGAGATTTGTAATATCGTGACAATACTCAGCTGTGTTGTAATACCCTGTGCTGTAATTTTATTACAGTCTTTGATTTATTAAGTCTTTTGTACACCTTTGTATCTTTTTGTGACGTTGTTGGTAAATTAAATAAAAGCTAAAAGAATTGCATGCCCAGTTTCACGATTTCTTCTGTAGTAAATAGAATACACAACCATCTAGTTGATGTCCACAAGTTAAAGTTTCACATGATATTAACCTTCGAGACTTCCTCTTCCCCACTCGATATCTCTTCTGAGACGTTACTTCCATGGGTAACCGAGATAAACCATCAACATTTACGTTTCGTGTTGTAGACCAATACTTAATATCATACTGATAAGCTGCTAATTTAATGGCCCACCTCTGTAATCTAGATGCCGCTAAAACAGGAATTCCAGTTTTGGGCCCAGGATGGTTGTCAGAGGTTGATGGTTTGTGATCAGTGTGAATCTCCATGCATACAAATACTCGTGGAATTTCTGGATTCCAAAGATTATTGATAAGGCTTCCTTCTCGATCTGTGAATAATTCTTTTCAGCCATGGACCTTGATGCAAATGCAATTGGTCGCTCCTCTCCATCATGATAGGTGTGAGAAAGTACCGCTCTCAGTCCCCAAGCAGAAGCATCAGCAGCCAGTACCACGGATTTTTCTGGATCATAGTGGACCAATACGTCGGTTGTAGTCAGCTGGGTCTTTAACTTTTCAAACACAACTTGGCAGTTGGAATCCCAGGACCACTCCACCCCTTTTCCCAACAACCGGTTGAGGGGTTGACAAATATCGACATATTCTGGATAAATTTCCGATAATAGTTGACCAAACAAAGGAAAGACTGCAACTCCTTCACCGTCTGGGGAACAGGAACCTTGGTAATTGCTTCTACCTTTGCAGTGGTCTTCCGATATAATGGACAACGAAGCTCCTGTATCCAGTTCCATTTCACAATGCTGTGATTCTATCTTTAACGGAATAACAATTTATTCTGCAAAGTTCGACTTCATTGAGAACAACGGCCATTCTTGAATTTTAATAAATCTTTAAATCACTTTATTAACCAAAAGGATAAAGGGAAAGGCACAACAGAAAAACCCCAATTACTGTGCCCCCCCCAGGTAGGGAATAATACTTATATAAAATATATTACAGAACTGGTTAATCCCAATTACTATATATACCCCAAATAAATAAATAAATCTATATATAAAATATATTACAAGTTAAAAGATAGTTAGGTTAACAAAGTTACAAAGACGTAAAAATAAAAAGTAGAACAAATATTAAAAACAACTTAAAAACAGCAATGTGGCATCTCATTTAAGAGGACGTGCGTATTTGCACTTTATGCAAACTGATTTCCAAGTTCTGGGATTGTCAATATCAAACATTTTTTAGGGCATTATTGTAGTATAATAGTAAAGTTTCTTTAAAGGAACTAAGATGCTGATCCTCACATGTTAAAGTACTTGGAAGAATATTCCACAATTTCGCTACCCTTACGAAGTAACTGTTCTGATAAGTAGTGGTTCTGTGTTTGTTTACAACAAATTGCCTGCCATTATTAGTGGTGCTGCGTGTGTTTTACTGCAACACGAATAGCCGGACAAACACCAGAAGGCAGGGACACCAAACCATGGACAACTTTAAAAAGAAAAGACAGATATAATAGTTCCTGCCAGTAGGGACCGGTAACATCTGAAGGGACAACAGTCTTTCCTTATATGAAATCTATGAAAGATAGTTTAAGGTTAAAATGAATTTAGATGCCCGCCGTTGAACTTTTTCCATTTCTTGAATGAGTTCAATTTTTTGTCAAGACCATAATTGACTTGCGTGGGTAAACTGAGACCTTACAATAGTAAGGTAAAGTAAACGTCTTGTTTGAGGATTTTGAAATCTTAGGGTACACCGTCTGAGCAGGCCCAACAATTTATTAGCTTTTTTACATAGATGGTAGGTGTGTTCGCTCCAATCCAGGTTACAAGTCACTTGAATTCCGATTCACAAGATCCTTAATTTTTCTGACCGAACTCAATTCCGATCCATTAATTTGATATGGATATTGCACTCTGGTTCTTTTGCGTGAAATGTTCAAAACCGAGCATTTAGACTCGTTAAAATCCAGATGACAACTTCGTGTTTTGAAACAAACAGAGTTTATTTCATTTTGGAAGGAGTGAGCGTCGTCATAGGATGAAATTGGTCTATAACATTTCAGGTTGTCTGCATAAATGGCACCATGGACACAAGAGGATAAGATGTCATTAGTAAAAATCAAAAATAAAATTGGACCGAGTATGGATCCCTGCGGAACTCCCGACACCACCGTTAGAGGTTTAGAGGTTGCTCCCAATACCGTAACTTGTTGTCGGTTTGATATATACGACGACATCCATCTTAAAAAGGAGGGTGGTAGACCAACATGTTTTAATTTAACTAAAAGTAAGTTGTGGTCCACCCTATCGAACGCCTTAGACATATCTGTGTATAAAATATCAATTGCTTCGCCCCGATCAAGCCTCTTACCAATGTACTACGAACTAAGCTTCACTTCCGCTTGCCAACAAAGAATTTTAGACGATTTCTTATTTAACTTTCCCTCCGACCACTTTTTTGTTGGAAAACTTTTCGCCTCTGGTTTTGGACATTTCCGGCGTAGATGACCAATTTCTTTACAGTTATAACAGCAGGACTTCTTATTATAACAGGACTCCGGTTCATGATCTGCACTACCACAATGAAAACATGCTTCACGAGTCATTCCTCTTTGTTTTTTTCTGCTAACTTGGTTTATCTTGACACGGTCCTGCTTGAATTAATTTGCTTGTTGTTCTGCGACTTCCATAATTTCAGCTATTTGAAATCGTTTCTTGTAAATCAGCTTCTTTACCAAGGAGTCGTTGTCGCATCACCTGCAATGAAAATCCACTAACCAGTCGATCTGAAAGAGCTTCATTTAAGAACTCACCAAAATTGCAATGCTCCGCTAACTTCCGCAACGATGTTACAGATTCTTTAACCGATTCACCAGACCTTTGTTGTCTTTGACTAAATTTAAATCGTTCAGCGATGACCAAAGGCTTTGGATTAAAATACGCTTTCATAAAGGTCTTCTCCATGGGCTTCACCGGTGCTAATAAGTTTCGAACTAAACTGTACGTTTGTCGCCCACACACGGTCAAGAATATCGCTCGTTTCTTCTCTGCCCGTCTATCGAATTTGCAATAAAATATTGTTCTAATCGCTCGACATATTCATCCCAATCTTGGCCTGGACGATACTCGTCCATGTGACCATACGCAGTCATAGCTCTTTCGAACAACACCAAATTTCTTTCTAAATTGACCCATCCTCGTCAACACCAGTTTCAAATTTGGCACACAATGGTTTCACATCTACCAGTTTGACCTTAGCAAAATCAATAGTGCAGCATTCAGTGAGACTGTTCAAGTTGAGCAAAATAGTCCAACATCTACTGACACCAGTTTCAAACTTGGCATATGATGGTTCACATGTGCTGAGACTTTGGTGAAATCATTAGTACAGCATTCACTGAGACCGGTTCAAGTTCAGTGCAACATCTACCAACACCGCTTTCAAATTTGGCACAATAGTTTCACCATCTGCTGTGACTGGTTTCACCTTAGCAAACTCAATAGTGTAGCATTCACTGAGACAGTTCAACATCCACTGACTCCTGTTTCAAATTTGGCACAATGGATTCACATGTGCTGAGACCTTGACGATTGCAAAATTAATGCTCCATGTGACCATACGCAGCCATAGCTCTTTCGAACAACACCAAATTTCTTTCTAAATTGACCCATCCTCGTCGCCAAATTGTTAGGTATTGACTCTACACGTGTTCCTTATTCAGACGACTTTTATTAAAACTAGGCAGGTCCTTTTATACATATATTGTGCATATGTAATTTGACAATAACATGCAGAAGCATTGAAGCATAACTAACAATATTACCATATTATAATCATAACAGTCAGGGGCGCAAATTTGTTGTGAGAGGTGGGGGGAGATGATCTCGAGCGCCGTATGCGCGAGCCTTTCTAGGGGTCCAGGGGCATGCTCAACCTGAAAATTTTGAAATATTCTGAGCGGTGATTTTCAGTCAGTTCAGAAGTTTATAAAATTTCATATTGGCCGATGACAGTAATATAATACGTATACATTATAATTTGTTTATGTGAGCCCAGGCTCTCGCGGCCTTGTCTTTGTTTGGATAACGCACTTTAGACTGGATTAGTCATTAGTAGACACAAGGGATATTATTGCGCTCGCCCTTTTAGCTTTTTTGTAATGGACATTCGATCGGTTCCTATGGGAATCCATATAAATCGTAAGTTTTAGTTATGTTATTGCGTTACCTTTGGTTAATACGCATGATTTGTGTTAATTTATGGTACGCTTTGTAATCGCATGATTTAGGGTTTTGAATAGCGGTTAATTGTTGTTATTAATCATTACTGTAGTTTTCACCGCATTTTTAGGAGATCATTGCGGCCATGCAACAAATATCTCGGCAAACTTTCGCTGTTTTCCGTAACGTGTTCGGTTGTGACGTGGTGTCCTCAATCTCACAAACATACATACATACATACATACATACAAGATTTCGATAACTAAGTGTATGATTACGTCATCAGACACAAAAATGGTTTAACCGACACTTCTTTCAAATTTGGCACGATGGTTTCACATGTGCTGAGATCGGTTCAACCTTAGCAAAGTTGACAGTATAGCATTCACCGGGACGGTTCAAGTTTACAAAAATAGTCCGACAGCTACTGTATATGACACCGGTCTCAAAATTGCCATGATGGTTTCATATCTGCCGGGAGCTGTTTGAGCATAGCAAAATTAATAGTACAGTATAAACTGACACAGGTCCATGCATTTAGCAAAATAGTACAACATCTACCAACATTGGTTTCAAATTTGGCACCATGTTTTCACATCTGCTGAGATCGGTTCGACCTTAGCAAAATCAATACTGGTACAGCATTCACTCACTGAGACAGTTCATGTTCAGTTCATTAGTACAGCATTCACTGAGAGCAGATCAAGTTCAGCAAAATACAGTAGTGCAACATCTACTGCAACACCGGTTTCAAATTTGGCATAAAGCTTTAAACTGACACCATAATTTGTATTTACCAAAGTCAATACTATGGTATTCACTGACACCAGTTCAAGTTTAGCAAAGTCAATGTTACAGCATTCACTGAGACAGTGTCTCAGTGAATGCTGTAACATACAAGTTCAAGTTCAGGAAAATAATGCAACATCTACCAAGATAGGTTTCAAATTTGGCATGATAGTTTCACCATCTGCCGAGACCAGTGTCACCTTAGCAAAATTAATAGTGCAGCATTCACTGAGAGTTGAAATTTGCGAAAATAGTCCAACATCCACTGACTCTGGTTTCAAATTTGGCACAATGTTTTCACATGTGCTGACACGGTTTGACCATAGCAAAATTAATGCTACAGCATCCACTTAGAACAGGTTCAAGTTTAGCAAAATAGTGTAACATTCTACCAACACCGGTTTCAAATTTGGCTTGATGGTGTTTCAGATCTGCTGAAAGCGGTTCGACCTTAGCAAAATTAAAAGTGCTGTATTGACTAAGACAGTTCAAGTTTAGCAAATAGTCCAACATCTACTGACACCGGTTTCAAATTTAGCACAATGGTTTCACATGTGCTGAGACTGGTCGACCATAGCAAAATTAATAGTGCAGCATTCACTGACACGGGTTCAATTTAGCAAAATAGTCCAACATCTACCAACACCAGTTTCAAATTTGGCACACAATGGTTTCACATCTACCAGTTTGACCTTAGCAAAATCAATAGTGCAGCATTCACTGAGACTGTTCAAGTTGAGCAAAATAGTCCAACATCTACTGACACCAGTTTCAAACTTGGCATATGATGGTTCACATGTGCTGAGACTTTGGTGAAATCATTAGTACAGCATTCACTGAGACCGGTTCAAGTTCAGTGCAACATCTACCAACACCGGTTTCAAATTTGGCACAATAGTTTCACCATCTGCTGTGACTGGTTTCACCTTAGCAAACTCAATAGTGTAGCATTCACTGAGACAGTTCAACATCCACTGACTCCTGTTTCAAATTTGGCACAATGGATTCACATGTGCTGAGACCTTGACGATTGCAAAATTAATGCTGCAGCATCCGCTTAGGTTCAAATTTAGCAAAATAGTGCAACATCTACTAACACAGGTTTCACATCTGTGGTTTGTGGAGACTTTGCACTGCGCACCCCATCGACACATCCCTCTCCACACGAGACTCATTCCTAGCTCACCCTCTCTCCATAGATTTGCCATATCCACCAAAAATTGGTCCCCCGCAATGCCCATGAAAAAAGTGAACTTTTTCCAACATTTTCCCCCACCACATTTTCCCCACCACCTGCTCCCCACCACCTGCTCCGACCCTACGACGAACAAAAGAGGTTGGACTCGGATGCTCTGCTCAGCAAACTGAGCGTGAGAAACTGCGAGTGGTTCCTCAAGCCGAAAGTGGCGGCGTCCGAGACCTCCCAGGCTGTGGTGGAGAACCTGGCACAGATTGGAAACCTGCTCCCTAACATGTTCGACGTCCCCACCTTCAGCCGCATTCGAAAGAAAGTCGGGGACATTATGGAACCGATGTCGAGACTCAACACCACCGACAAAACAGGCAAACCAACGCCCGACGACGTATTTCAAGTGATGAAATTTGCCCTATGCGACGACGACGAACTCGACGAGGATCTGAGCGCCGCGATGACAGGCTCGTCGGCCATGTACGTAGCTGCGTGCCACCTAAGGGTTATGCGCACGCTTTTCCAAAATCCGGATGCGTATGCATCGAACTTGGCGTCTGACAATCCGGAGGGGTTGGCGTTTAAAAACGCAAAGACAATCCCGTCTTTGCAAGACATGCTCACGTCGCTGTTGACAGAGAACGTTACCATAAACACTGTCAGGCGCTACAGGAGCTAGAAGAAACCTCAGCAGCCTCCTCGCGAACCCAGGAAGGTCGAACGTTAACCTACAGCCCTCTACGTCTAAAACCACGGGAGTGGCGCAACTCACTGTGCCCCACAACACGCACCCGACAACATCCAGCGCACACACTGCCTCGTCTGAAGCGATGACCACCGAGCATTTGATGGCGTTCATGCAAATGCAGAGCCAGATTGGGGCCCTAACCAAAGACGGTTCCCAGTCAAGCGCAAAGGGACAAACCACCGAAGTGCCTGAGGTCGTACTCATCGAAGACGCCATCGACGAAGAGGCCGTCCAACAGGGCGAAAAGAGAAACCGCGACGACGAGGAAGGCGAAGAAATTGCGCGCAAAAGAAAAGAAAGGCAAAGGAAAACGAAAAGCGAAAGGCAACGGACGGGAATAACAGGTAACGGAATGGCAACAATACAGAAAAAAAGTAAACAATCGCACACAACGGGGTCACTACTCCATACATACACACGCACACGCACGCACAAGTTTACTGAAATGGGCCAACATCTACCAAGTTATAATACAGGTACGATGTATTATACAGTACAGTTACAGTACAGTTAGTATGTGACGTAAAGTTGTCAAACACGCAAAATGTTATAAATAGCAGTCGCGTGCATTCACCCAATACTGGCCATTTCTTAACGGCCATCTTGCACAGTTGACATATCAAATCGGCATCATCGCTTTCAGTGTTGCCTTTCTTGAAATAACTCCAAACGGTACTTCGCGCATTAGGCATGAACACTGAACAGAAGAGAGATAATAAAATAATGGACTCAAGAAAACGTGTTGACTAATTGACTTCAGTATGGCACTGTGAGAATTTAAATATTTCCTATTGCTCGTTATGTGAACACACAGATGCCTGCGGAGGAGGCAGCTGTGTAAATTCTGACACACAGTGACACTTAGTTTGCTTTTAACCGAAGTCCAAGGTGTGAGATATATTCATATCCATTTCAAAGTATTTGACAGTTGAGAAGACATCCTTTGTTTGCTATTTGTCGTTCTCTCACAGATCTCACTTGTTTTATAGAAAGGCTTCCGCAAAAAGTGTCGTCCTTTTGAATAGCGCTAAATAGCGATTGTTTTAAGTTACATTAAATCTAAGTTTATGCATTTTTAATATGTTCAGCTTACGTTTTTTCTGCGAATATGTAAAAATGGTGACACATACAACCGATAATATCGAAAGTTTCAATATTTGTGGTATCTGAGAATTAGAATATCGAATATTCGGTATTTTAAAAATACCAGTATTTGCCGAAATATCGATATACCGCATCAGCCTACACTCACCTAAATAATACCTCGGTTTTATCGGACCGCTTTAGTTCTGTATACACATTATACAGTACTTTGGTACAGAAAATCAGACTGATGCGACAATTCGCAGTGCTATATAAAATTTTTATCAAGTCATTGTGTCCATATATACAATCACATTCCTTATTCTTCTAGAATCGTATCTCACGTCTATCTACATGTACATTTCCGTCAGTTAACCCTTTCTGATATACTAGCTAATTTGCCCTCTTCCTGTCGGCTTTCCCATTAGTCGTTAGAACACATATATAAATTATATCTACCTCAAATTGCCTGGACTGATTGGTGGTGTGATATCACCCGTTAGTTGCATGTGCAAGTTCATTCGAATTCCGAACATCCGAATTACAAATACCAATTTGCGAAGATGACTCGGACCAGTACCTCATGGTCGCCTCAACTGCGAATATCCCATAGAGCCACGATCGGTCCAATGCTCACAGACACTTGCCTCGCATGCACTGGTCAGCAGTAAACTTCATTACAAAACTGTGGGTCAGTGGATTGCGTTTGGAGGAACTGAGTAACTGCGGTTTCTTCTTAAAACCACTTACCTCCTCTCTCATGCGCATCAAACTTTCAGCAAATGGCCTCCAACGCATACGACTCTTCAATGACTCGATTGTTGCCCATTCGAGAAATGAGCTTCACTCTGCAGTCATAGCCGGAGCGCCCGTCGTTTCTCTCATATCGCCTCCTTTTCGAAATTCAACCTTCATTTTTCCTACAGATCTGATTGCAGAGCGACCGTTCAGTCTCCATCGACAATACCGCCGCTAAACATGTAAGTATTCCCCTATCGTACGCTCACTATGCGACGTCCATGCTTTCGCTTGGCCCATCTAAGCCGTTTCTTTCTCCCATTCTTCCATTTGCGGACAAAAGGCCGTGGACAGAAGCCGAAGGGTTCGCGTTTTGGGCTGCGCGAACCAGCTGCGCTATTACCTCGTGGGGACATACCCAGTCCATCGTTGGACGGCAGAGAGTCAGGAACGCTTGAAAGCCAGGGATCACCGCCAGCGACAAAAAAAAGGGAACAGTACATCATCGACAACAACTTGCAGAACTCAAACGCCATTCTGCCTTGCAGCGAGGTGGCAGAGAATTTAGAGTTCTGGGCAGTCCATTCCGCTTGGACGTACTGTAGCGAATGCGGGCTGTTGCCGAAGAAGACCCTGTTGCCAGGCTACAGACTCAAGCGACCCAGCAACGTCACCTCCGTTTGCATTTGCCGCAATGGCCGCTATACAGTCCCCAAGAATGACGACATCCCTCTTCTGCTTCGATCGCTCACAGCCAATGATACAATCGCTCTCCGCCCCTTCGACCTCCACTCCGGTCGATTCACGCACTTGGAGCATGGCTATCAGCAGAAGGACGGACTATGTTGCGTCTCTTGGGCACAAGTCTCTGCACTCGAGAAAATGAATGCGATCTCCGACCCTATCACTCGCCTTCGGTGCACCCTTGCCTATTGTTTTCTCATGGACAACGAAGACTCACGATATCGCCATTTTGTCCAACTGCGCGAACTCCATTTGGCCAAAGGGAAACAATTGAACGCTTACGATCATCGTGAGAACGATGGTATCGAATGCGCTCTCTGGCCCTCCCTGTACCCGTTCCACCGCTGGTGCGAAACTCGCCTCTCCTGTAACATGTCCCGTCTCAGTGCCAAGACGTCCTTTATGGCGAAGGTGATGTCTCAGATCCTCGACGATGAATAGAGTACGTAACCCTACCAAGAATGATGGTATCTCTTCACACCTGGCTATGCCACAACTATCTATAAAGCACAGGGACAGCTCCTTGATAACTGTGCGTCGTTTGGTTCGACTGCGAGATCCGTAAACGTCTCCCTTTCCATAGTCCGGTCTCTCGAAGATATCTCCATCCTCACACCGCTGTAGATCCACCGCTTCAGACCAGTCGACCCGCAGAACCTGTAAAGCGGACTACAGCCCCTCAAAGAAATTGCACACTACGAACTGAGACCCCAAAACACCGCAGCCGCGGTAAAGCACATGCGTAATCTAGCGAAAGATCGAAAAACACGATCCTCAACGTCCAAGCCGACGCGCACCATAACAAATCAAAAGGTCTCGAAAAATTCGAAGAACGCCAAACAATGATGCACGACCACCCAAGGGTCCTTTTGCACAACATAGTCAGCATTGCTCACAAATTACAGACAAACAAATGCACACAAACGTACACTTGCCATTGACAGTTACGCTAAAAGCAACGAAGTGCACTGGTTTGACTACAGTGGATGGTTTGCGTGCCGCTCGCACAAACAAATTGCACACTGCATCTCAGATGCCAAAACACCGCAGCGATTCTAAAAGGGACCACATGCAAAAGATCGAAAAAAGGGATCTTCAACGCCCATGCCAACGCAACGCGCACAATATCAAAGCAAAATGCCTGAATTTGACAGTGTCTTCGGCTCGGATCGACCGTGCCAATCACAGCACAATCTTAACGCAAGCATATGCACTATCGTGCAACTCCGCTTCACCGAATAAGTAAAAGAACGACAAGAGTAGTGGTATTTCACATACGGATCACTCCTCCCACTTATTCTACACCTCTTGTCTTTGTTTATCTATATTTGGAAAGACTGTACGGACTGCAGACAGAAGTTGAAAGATGGTGGATTACTTCGAAAAATACGCTGATTTACTGGACATTTAATTGCTGTCATATTAAAGATAAATGATGATCAACGCCAGAACAGTTCGAAATATGCAGTTTGAATATAAAACATCGAGACCGAAACCACACCAGAAATCTGAAATCCCTATAAATGCTTTCAACAGTCAGACTGTAAATTCGAACTGTTCTGGCGTTGATCATCATTTATCTTTAATATGACAGCAACAAATGTCCAGTAAATCAACGTAGTTTTTGAAGTACAGGTAATCCACCATCTTTCAACTTCTGTCTGCTCCGTACTGTCTTTCCAATAAATTGTAAATGGTATTATGGTATGTTTTCACAGCGATCCGGCCCAATAAAATAATCCAATATCCTTGGAGTCACATGACCAGCCTTTACCAGGGTCTAGCTCTTCCCTCGCTCCACTCCCATCCCGGCGCTCCCTCCCCGGGCACTGAGAAGACCCTGGATACGAGGTTGAGAGATACCATGAATGTGGGACTAGTAATTGACTGTTACACGCACGCGCTTACAATTGTACTATAATCCAATAATGCTAAGATAATGCCAATAATTTATTGCTTACAACGTGCGGAATTGGAATGGTGAGTTTGTGCTGAGTCCGCTGACGAAAAGGCAAAAGACCGCAGGCTCAGCGTTATCGAAACAATCGATATTTCTCGCCAGTATCGATACTTTTCTTGCAGACCTTCGTATCGACGGTATCGAATATTTGGTATCGGTATCGGCCCATCCCTATCCTGGTCAAAGCTCACAGAAAAGTAATATTTCTCCAGGCTAATGTGTTTTGTATTTCCAGCAGTGTGCCCGAAACTTTGTAAAACCATACGACGTTACAGAATCAGTGCCTGTTGAAAACACAGATTTAAGCGGCTGAAGCAATTTAACTGTGAACTTTTGGTATGACCTAAAGTTGGTGTGTCAGAGTTAGCCGCGTAAATAGAGGACCCGTTGGAAAACATCAACGAAATGACAACATCATTGGTTGATGCTAAGATGCTGAACAAGAAGCTAAAGCCGTTATTCAAGGCTTTGGGACCATTGAACTCGAAAACGGAAGGCATTCCTGCAAATACAGAGAACGTAAAGGACATGCTCAAGTTCTTCCGTAAAGAAAATGACGAGATGGACAGTTTGGTAGAAGAAGCTTTTGTTGTTGGCTCGAATTTATTTACAATGAGTATAAATTACATAATTGCCAGATCCCTATTCCGCAATCCGGAACAGTACGCGGAGATGGTGGCAACAGGTGACCTGGGAGAAAAAGAATTTAAACTAGCTGCAACGGTGAAACAAATGAAAAAATTCTTGACAGACGCATGTTTAGGCCATAAAAGCGAAGCTAGCGGAAGGATGGCTAAACGATCGTTAGCAGAACAACTGGACAGTAGCGAGGATGAGGCAGTCGACTAGCGATGACGAAGGAGAAGGACCATCAATGAAAAGAAAAAAACGATCGACAACGTTCAAGAGTGGCCATCCGAAACATCTAAAGAAGAGCGGAGAAGTGCTGCAGAAGTCAAGGATAGGAAAACGTAAAAAAAAACAAGGAACCAGTGATTGTTCCAGAAGTGATCATTCCAGAAACAGCGGAAGTTGGACCAGCCAAAAAGGGGAAGGAACCAAGGAAAAAAAAAAAAGAACAAAGAAAGTGTAGCACATGAATTGATTGAATGAATTTGGAAATTGGACTGAATTAATTTTGAATGTTACCACTTGTTTAATTATTTTTTGTTTTGACACTTTGCGTTTTGAGATGGTGTAATGTGAAATGATAGCATTAACATTGATATTTATACAAAAAAGATTGGAATGTTAAATAAATGAAGGGATATTCTATATATCAAACAATTGTGTGAAAATAATATAATCCATACCAGAAAATAAAAATAATTTCTTCAAAATATTTTCAAAATATTTTATATTTTCTAAATAATTTCTACAAATATATAAACGTGAACATTGAAATAGATATTGTCATCTGAAATTGTAACATCAGAATTTCATCAACAACGTTTTTACAACAGTTTTTGTGCATTTTCATGTTAGTTAAGAATTTAATACAAATAAGTTTTTCAGTTAAATTGAAAAACATGAAAGGATATTTCATAACGCAGTTAAAAACAGTGAACCACCAACAAAAACGAACGAGAACGCAACAAAATCGAAACAACGAAAAAGCGCAACGCTATGACTTAAACAAAGAGGAAGTTTACATCCTCCTTTATAGATGTCACTCAATGACATTCGGTTCAATTCATGTTTTAAGAATTAAAATTTTTTCAGAAACTTACTTTCATTCCCCTTGAGGCGTCCTACTCTTCTGTTCTTTTGTGAACGAAAGAGCAAGGACATCAAAAGAACAAAAGTAGTGGAAGTGCCATTATAAATGATGAAGGAAGTTGAGAAGTCGATCGAGTAAAACGGAAACAGTAGGACAAGACAAATCCAGGAAAAGGCTTCCAAAAACGGTAAAAAGACGGTGAAAAGACAATGAAATGTGCACATTTTCATTTTAGTTAATAATGAGATTCAGTTAATTTGAAAAACATGAAAAGATATATAATAACACAGTTAAAAACAATGAGCCACCAACAAACACGAACGAGAACCTAACAAAATTGAAACAACAAAACAGCGCAACGCTATGACTATAAACAGAGGGGAAGTTGCTCCGGAGCACCACGCCTAGCTATATATTCCAATTTTAGCAGGGATGGGAGAGAAATAATCACGTCAGAAATCCGTTCTTGTCCCTGTGGTAACTTTTCGGACACCTCTAGCTTAAAACTCGTAAGAGTTAAAGGATCGATAGGCCATGCTTTCGCAGTTTGTATTCATACTGAAAATCAAAATCAAGTGAGCTTTTACCCTTTTGTTCTACATGAGATTTCCGTTTTCATTGAGCTCACCTTAGGACACCTGCGTTATCGTTTGACAGTCGTGCCGCCCCAGCCAAACTCCCCACCTGACAGTGTCTTCAGCTCGGATCGACCGCGCCAATCACAGCACAATCTTAACGCAAGCATATGCACTCTCGTGCAACTCCGCTTCACCGATTAAGTAAAAGAACGACAAGAGTAGTGGTATGTCACATTTGGTCACTCCTCCCACTTCTACACCTCTTGTGTTTTCTCACAGAGTCAGACTAGAGTCAAGCTCAACAGGGTCTTCTTTCCCCGCTGTTGTTGCCAAGCCCGTTCCCTTGGCTGTGGTTTCACCAGATAGTAGATAGGGACAGTGGGAATCTCGTTCATCGATTCATGCGCGTCACTAATTAGATGACGAGGCATTTGGCTAAGTTTCGCAAACACAACTTCTCGGGCCCATATAAAATTGTACAATACCACTGCATTGAGGGTCCTCACATGGTCCCTTATACAGCTGGGACAGCGCCGTAGTCATGCCTCACTATAGTGGGTCATAGCATGGCCGTTTCCAATACAACATGGCGGTACCACCAATGCTGACATAAATGCCATAACGCTGGCCACTTCCGGCCTACAGCCCTATAACAATCAAGATGATGGGCCCAGGAAACGACGTGGTTAACACCAGCTCGCCACTGTGTGCATCATGACACGGGTTGTGTCACATTCTGTCTGATAGGTCAGGCGTCAACCATTCCAGCCGTGACCATGCACAGGACAGCTCAGCGCAGGTCATATGCAAGCTGGTTGCTGCGTTTTGCACGGGCACGCAACTCGAAACCTTTCAAGCGTGCCATCACCGAAAATATCCTTAACAATGGTCGAGGAATCTTCGAGGGCCCCAAGGTCACACACAGAAAGGCCTGTGAAGCTGCTTTCCACCATATGCTGCATTCCGCCACGCATAGGCTTCCGGCAGCGGGTTTAGTGACTCATGACTATTATTCGCGGGTGAGGCTCAGTTGAAACTAATAGATGTAGTTACTCCCGCCGTTTACCCGGGCTCACTGGGCAGAAATCACATTGCGTCAGTCTTATATTTAGCTCATTTGCATTGAATTTGATTCGTGTTTGAACACACTTATCAATTTATTGAACTTATCAATTTATTGATTGTTATATGTATCACCGATTCGGCGATTCCAAGTTTCCAACGATGCACGTTTTTAATATTTGCTCAGTTTGAATTACTAATAATCCTTTAACCAGATACAGATTTTAAAATAACAATATCATATTAAGTTATAATGCATGGCATATAATGGATGAGGCTATAGCTGGACAAGCCATAGAAGCCTGCTGGTGATAATTGTGATAACTCAAATCTATGACAGACTATGTACCTTTTCTTTCAAATCTTGGAAAGAACAGCGACTTCTTGTTCTTGCTCGATGTCCGGTGCATTAATATTAATGGAGAAGCGAGAGAAGTAATTGTCTTTTCTGTAGAACATTTCTTTCTACGGCGGCCTTCCTCAGCTGGCCTTGTTGTCCTGATATTTTTTAACCGATATTCAATGAACCCATGACCATTGTCATAAAAATGCTCCTAAATTAGAGATATGTCGATTAATATAGTCAGCATGTTAAATTCTAATTCTACAAGTACTATATTATGGTAGATATGTTTGGGACATTGTGCATCATTTATCAAATTTAAGTATGATTATTCATTTACATGTCCTTTCATCCCAGGAGTGTTATCCCTGCTTGAAGGATACACGCTGGTGATATATTTTGCAAATATTGTTTTTTGTTCTGATGTTGGGTATCTGCAAAAGGAAAAATGTATCATTAAATGAATATGAATTTTATTGTATTATTAAAGTATTACTGACAATACCAAAACCTCTTTGTTAAATACTGTACTTACAGACCACATATTTCCACTAAGTGTGCAACAGAAATTTTTATTAATGTACGTCGTTGTTGGCTCGACAGGATGCCACCCCCACCAGGTGTTTGTCAATTTTCAGGCACTCTGGATGATGTATCATTGCTTCTTTTACATTCAAGTTCTACAAAATAATATATTTGAACATTATTGAGTAAGATTAACAAACTGATATTGCAGTTGATTGAATTTAATTTACAGTAAAACTGGTTTACAATAATACTAAATAGAAAACATACAATTTTAGCATTAGGCGTGAATAGTGCAAATTTTCTTTTCCGATTTTGTTCTATACCACTTGTGCTATTAGTATCGGTTTTATGTGTCTCAGGCTGTTCCTACAACAATAAGATTAAGCATATCAATTTTGTTTCTGGAATGCATGAAAAAATAGCTTCTAAATTCATCAAACATCCAGTATGTCTATTTCCACGTTGGCCCATTTCTTTCAACGTTCTCATGAACAACACTTACTGGGTTGATGGCCAGTGATGATTGATTTAGTTGTTTGACAAGAAGACTTAACTTTCTTCTAGCACCAAATGACAGAACACCAATGGTTTGGAGGTCATTTTCTGTTAGTGTTGGTAATACAGCCATGTCTACTTCATTCTCTAACTAGAAATACGAATACGCAATAATCCCCTCGCTCGCCTTTTCTAACACTTCTCCCACCGCCACCCCACCCCTAGAGTTTCTTTTCCCATCCATGGTCCCCAGTGCCCAGATCGCGTATTTGTATTTGTGGTCTCTGTCGATAAGATTTTGGTCGTTATCTCGGCCAATATATATTTACTCGATATATTAGCGATATATTAGCGAGTACAAATACATAACGCACGTGCCCATAATATTACGCAAACGTGTATAACCTTCGTAAAAACCATTTATGTATAGTTCGTCAGATCATCACTCGCCAATGGCCTCCTTTGCCCAAAATCCAAATATTGTCCGAATCAAACGGTTCACCCAAAACGACTTTTTACTTCCTTATAAGGAGTTGGTGCTACCATGCTCCACTCAAATATATATATATATATATTCAGTGAGAAATGGATCCCTGCCGCGGCGAAATTATCACCCTCGGATAATATATCGCACTGTATATCTAGAATTAATAAAGAAAAATAATCTCTAGGTAAAATTTCAATAAAATAAAATGAGTAGTTGCAGCGGTGAGTAAGGTCGCAGTGCTCTAGAAGAAGGTCTGTGATTGGTTAGAAGCTTTCTGTGATTGGTTAGGATCTCCTGTGAGATGGTGGAAATGAGTCGTAATTTAAACCAATGACAATCGACGTTCTAGAGCACTGCGACCTGACCCGCAGCGGTGGGATTCGACCCGGCACCCCATCGAAATGACTGCCACGCTACCAATTTGTAATACTTTATCCACTATAGTTCTCGTGACATTGCTATGCTTGAGTGTTCTTTCTGCGTTTACCTAAAATTTAAATCCGTATTCCCATCATGTAATTGGTACATGGTGAGTTCTTTCTACGCTTATTATAAAATTTAAACCCGTATTCGCATCATGTAACCATTTCATTCCATCTCTAGAATTAATTAAGAAAAATAATTTATGGTAATGTGCAATAAAATAAAATGAGCAATGGCAGTGGTGAGATTCGAACCCACGCCATCGACACGACTGGTGTCTTAAACCAGCGCCTTAGACCACGCAGCCACGCTGCCAATGCATACAAAATAACAAGAATAGCACTCCCGTCAATGGATAACGTAAGGTGAGCTCTTTTCTACAAAGCATTAAATATCCATCCAAATTATCATCGTAAAAAATATTTCATTCAATGTATATATATATACTAATTTCCTCGATAAATTATAATAATAATGAGTGGCAGCGATGGGATTCGAACCCAGCGCCTTAGACGACTCGGCCGCGCTACCAATTTGTAAAAGCTTATCAACTATAGTTATCGTGACATTGCTATGCTATAGTTTAGTGTGAGTTCATGTAACTGGTACACGATGAATTCTTTATACGTTTGTATAAAATTTAAACCCGTATTCGCATCATGTAATACATTTCATTCGATCTCTAGAATTGATAAAGAAAAATAGGCTACTCATGTCATGTCATCTTGTAATAAAATAAAATGAGTAATGGCAGTGCTGGGATTCGAACCCAGCCATCGAAATGGCTGCAGTCACTATACCAATCGGTTAAATAGAATGCAGAATAGCTCATGTGACAATGCTATATGGTATACTATGACTATGAGTTCATTCTACGTTTACATAACATATAAACCCGTATTTGCATCATATGTCATACATTTCATTCCACATCTAGGATAATTAAGAAAGTGAAAATTTACGGTAATCGCGCAATAAAATAAAATGAGTAGTGAACGCCATCGAAATGTATGTTGCCTTAAACCAGCGCCTTAGACCAATCGGCCACGCTACCAATTTGAAAAAACTTATCAACTACAGTGTACTTCTCGTGACAATGCTATGGTTTAGCGTGAGTTATTTCTGCGTTTACACTTGATATTTCATTTCATTCGATCTCTAAAATTAACAAGACGCCAGCTAGGCGTTGACTCGGGATACTTGGGTTAGTGGCAATACAGCCAATTCAATTAAGGTTGTCCTTTAAATTCAAAACTCAAAACCACAAAATGTCCAACTCTAAGTGCGAAAAGCATGATGCTTCTTATGGGTACTGCTATCTTTGTGTCGCATTAGTGCCGTTTTAGCACAAGAAAGACGAGTTTTACAAACTTTACAATATGGCGCTTTGCCTTGTTCTTCAACCCAATCTTTAAACTGCTCATCAGTCAGCCAGCATTTCTGAAACTTCGTGTCATATATTTTCTTCTTAGTTGGTGGTTTAACTTTTGTTCCTTTCTCACTGTCCGTATCAACTTCATCTTCATCAAACTCTTCGTCGGAATTGCTATTCATTATTCAAAATCTTTCCGGTTTTTGAAATTTACATTTTAATATTTTCAATGAAAGCTCTTTTTTACGAAAGAAGGAATCCTGCACTTTGGGGAACTGGTCAGCGGCAGCGAAGACAAGTGCAAGTACGTTGTGTAACACTGCAGAACAAACTGATTTGTAGTTATTACAAGAAAATGAAGAAAATTAATTCTCGTTTCAAGATTTCGAAAAGTTTTCAGTAGCTGTCCTACAATTCCGTCAATTTCCTGAGATTTCCTGATTTTCCTGAGATTTCCTTAGATTTTTTCTTATCCTGAGAATTTCCTTTTTAGCTCAGGATTTCCTGAGAATCAGGAAATTTCCTTAGAAATGGAAGCACTGACATTCTACATTATCAAATTTGCCGTTGTTATTGTTGTTGTGGAAACCTCCATACTTAATGCACACTGTAGTGGACGTATGTAAGCCATAGCTTGTGCAAGACCGGACTGGTCTCGTAGAAAGGCTACTGTATATCCCCCGAATGGAGGTGTAACTACCAGGATCTCGTTTTTACTCCCACTTCGCATTATTTCGAAGACTCCTCCATCTTTAAGTTTAGGATATGTTTTCTCAATCTTATTCATCACTTCCATTGCCCCATCCTTGTTGCCAAAGACAATCTTTTTACGGCCTAAACCAGCTTCTTGCAGGTATATCTTCTCAGATTTTGTGGGTACGCTCGTCTGTTCAGAGTTTGACAGACAGAAAAACTCGTGTGTCCAGGTTTCCTTTGGTTTGTACGGAGCGAAACGTCTTGAATTATTCCGAGGTCGTCGCGCTTTCTGCGAAGAAGATTGTGATGTGGATGACGTTGCTGAGCTTGAAGAGCTAACATACGGAGAAAATAGGTTTCGAAAGTTTGACAAGACTGAATTATCACGAGCAGTTTGAGTCTGTTCACGACTACCACTTGGACTTGGGTTAACTGAAGCCCCCATTGACGTCTGCACGGTAGTAGGACTATTAGAACCAGCCAGAATTGCTGTAGCCTGCCTTAGTAGGCCAATAGCTGTGGAAAAATTACCAGTTCCACTTGACTGAGTGTTCGTGTCGGCCATGATTGTACGAGAAAACGCGGGAAACGTATATATAGTCACCAGTCCTGACCGCGGCCCAGAGATGCATCCGAAAATTCGATACATCCGAAAATTAGACGCATCCAAAAATATAATGTATCCCAAAATGAAATGCATGCAGCACAAAATTAGCTACATACCAAAATGTAATGCATTCGAAAATTCGATGCATCAGAAAATTCGAAGCATCAGAAAATTCACCGCAGCAGAGGATTCAATGCATGCAAAAATTCGAAATATAATTATGACGGGAATCACCCTTCATACCAAGGAGATTAACCTCCTAAAAATACCGTTTGTTTTTCAGAAGTTGAAGACATATATGTCCTGATGATACAGGTGGTTATAATCTCGGCGAAGAAACACCTTCTATAAGTGAAAATGAAACACCTATAAGTGAAGGTGCACGGCTAGAAAATATTGCTCATTCATTTGGATTCAATATTTTACCAGTTGTAGGCGATGGAAACTGCTTTTTCGGAGCTGTATCCTTTCAAATTCTTCAGATTCTCTTGTCTGAATCATGTCGTGAAGAGCTTGTGAGCCATCTCCAGGGTCTTACAATTACCAAGGAAAATAATGTGGAAGAAATATCTGCAAGGCTAAGAGACATGGTTGTGAATGAATAAATGAATGGTTTGATAACTCACAAGAATACAGATCATTCTTTGAGGACATTGACGTTTTAAGTGAAGCAGAAAGGTTCAGACAAAACGGTGAATTTGCAGGACCATTTGGACATGCCTTACCACTTGGCCAATGTTTTAAAAATACCAATTCTGATTTTCACTTTATTATGCAATAATAAAGCATATGCCCATTTTGTCAGTTATTCCTCGTACAAACTTAAACAGGGACATAATTATTTATTTGTCATACACACAAGAAGGTGTTGGCCATTATGATCACTTATTTGTTAAGAATCACCAGATAACCCAGACAATTCATCACAATTGGACAGCCTTCACACAATAGATGGTAAGTATACTGGTAACAGTTGAAGTAATTGTATGTGCAAATTATGTAAAAGCCAGTTACAAACTTTTTCATGTAATGCTTCCGACTTATCATAAGCCTTATGTTGTTGCGAAAGTATTTCATGCACTTAAATGGATAAATTAGCACACTGTTTCCCAGTTGATGCAGTAGCTCAACAGTGGTATAACAGTGGACCGGAATCCTGAAGGTGCGAGTTGAAATCCTACTTGAGTCAACAATTTTACGTCGACTCAGTACTGCAGGTTTCATGTCGATAAATTTTCATGTTATAACACTATCATGTTTGTTTTGCTGGTGGAAATGCAAGCAGGGTCCAACGGGATGCCGTTGTGGTTTTAATTCCCGGAGAAAAGTCAAGGATACGCCTGCTCGGAAATATGATACCAAAAGAAGGTGCAAGGTGTTCCTTGCACTGAGTACTGAATTGTCATGGGAAATGTGGTGGAATTGACTGTGGCGGTTCTTTCAAGGATTCCTTTGAAAGAAAAGGCAGAACAAGGACATTACATGAAATACAGCAAGTCAAAGTACATGCAACCTCCAATAATTTTCTTGCATCTTTTTTAGTTAAGACATTTGTGACAGAAAAGGCCAACAGGAAACACAGCTAGGGTCCCTTACAAAGGTTCCTTAAAAAATAAAGTGTCAACCCTGGGAAATTGAACACGCTTGAATATGTAGTTGTTTGCGCTTCAGTTTTGGTTTTGGAAGCAATCAAGGGGAAAGCACATATTCTTGATGTAAAGAAGTGCTACGACTCAATATCAAAAATTATCAAAAAGTATGGAATACCACTGCCCATTACAGATAAGTCACAGGTGGAGTTAGGAAGGCATTTGCTGTCAGGAACACTATGATATGATATGCAATGTAACTATGCTGTGACAACATAGTTTTAATTTTTTATGTTCTTGTTATTTTATACCGCGACACATGTAAACGTTCTAATAAAAAACCTAAGATATGAGATTGGACAAAAAATTATCAGGTTCACAAAACAATCAAGAACACATATAAAAACCTACATATACAGTGCCGCCTGCGAGTTTGTAATGCTGCATGTGGTTTTTTTCTTGTGTATTAGACTTTAGGGATGCACCATTAGAAATGTGAAGGGGGTTGCACACCTTGGAGAAGTACACTATTTTGTCTTGATTTTTCAAGTATCAACATACAAATTATCTTTGACTCCAAACATTTTCTACACTACTAGTTGGGCGAAGATGTTTTAAAAACAAGTCAGTTTATCTTTAGAGTTATCATTTCCTTTATTCTCATTGCCTCTATGCTTGGTTAACCATTGATATTATTAGAAGTTATATACTGGGGCTTAAAGGGTTTACTACATACTTTTGGGGAAGCATGTGCTTATAATATTCGTATTTAAATAACATTTTGTTAAAATGAGGTTGTAATAGACCTTCAAAAAAGGCATTCTGTCCAATTAGGTACACGTATTTCACATCTGCATGGGCTTTTATAACTGATAAAACTCAAAAGCCAGGGGAAATTTGAAATCTGTTGATGGGGTTTAACACAATATAATTTGAATTCTTATGCCAATTAACATGAACATTTTATATAAAGAATACCAATGAACATGCAATTTTATATAAAATGGTCATCCTATATTAACATATCGATAAGAAGGAAAAACATTCAACAGAAATACGTATATTATACGCGTATATTATTGCATTTAATATTACTATTTCAAAAGTAACGAGCTTTTTTAACACCTTGGTGGACGAATCATGATCGATTCAGACGTTATAGTTCTTTACTGTCCAACGCCAACTGATTTTATTAGCTATAGGACAGACTCTCAGTCAACAAAGAGTGAATACTGCATAGCAAAGCTAAATGAGCGAAGCGCCCATCAAGCCAATATTTAGTAGAAATTCTAATGTAGAAATCCAATGAATAATACATGAAGAAGCCTGTACAAACACGCGAACATTCAATTCGTTTAGCCTTACTTACAAGTTTGAAAGCGTACCTCTCTATTATTGTATAATTGTCAGTCAAAGCAGAATCTCCACATTGATAAATACAATAATGCAGAGAATCTTCGACAAAATAGCTTTCTGGCTTAATTCCATTCGAACAATTTTTATCTCTTTGAAGATACGCACTTGAACTGTATGCAGCATGTAGTGTGTTGACAAATCGGTCAGCAGCAAAAACTACATGCAAATTTTCGTCAAGAACGGTTGACAGGTTTTTCTTTTGAAATTCAATGAACTGACTGTCAGATTGTTGGAAAATAATTAAGGTATCTGTCCCAAGAGGTTTGTTTTTGAAGCCATTCAAAAACTCACAGTAGTGTTTTATCACCCTCGTGTTTTAAACCTGATGCTCGTGTTTTAAATAGTATGTAATCATTCTCATGATTGAACTAGAGCTATAATTAGCATGAATCAGAGACTATTGCAGGTGGGTCTTTTCTAATCCGAATTACACAAAGATGTTTTTTATGATATTCCCACAGCTTTTTTATTGCAAGGTAGTTATTCTCAGTTCAACTATAATAATTTGAATATGGTCTAGATATTAGTGAAGATTAAGCCATTTGTTTGGCTGCATGAACATTCCACGAGGTAATAATTCTTTGTTATTCAGGTTGAAATTATTATGGTTCTGGAATAGTGCATAATCTATATAGTAATAAAAGTATTCTATCCATCTGGTACAGTACCATTAAAGAATAAAGATACCTTTAAAAGTTGATTTTTAGAATTTCCCTACACTAATTTGTGAGCTGTAGAGGTCAATATCATCAGAGTTTGATCAAGTGTGAATTTTACCAATAGTAATGCTTGAACCATAGGAACATCCTTTTCATAAACAATCATAAACTTGGCAAATTTAATATAACTTTACTAATTAATACAACATTGTTTCCTTTTACAACCTTTTACAAAATGTCACAATTTCACTAGTCATTGAAATCCCGACCACTTGCGGGATTTTAACGGGACTTTGATTTTAACGCGACTTTGAATGAAGAGTGTGTGTGTTCAATAAAGTGGTTTCACATTCCATGTGTCGGTTTCATGGTTCTTCCCGAAATGCAAGCCTTTGGGGAAAAAATCAGTAATCTCGATAGTAAACTTTGAAAGAACAGTTATAAAGACGAAATGAGCAAAACAAATAGAAAGGTTAACATTTTTGGTGTTCTATTAAAGTTTGTTGTAAGAATATTAAACATAAATATTTTCTTATTTCTTTGTATCACTCATTACTGTGAAAATCAGGGAAACTAAATCTTTCGGCCCGGGGAGCCGGGTATTTTAACAAGTGACGGTATTTTAACACTTAATGTGAAATGTTAAAATCCCCGCATTGTCCAGAGGGTCGGGTTTTCAATTGACTAGTGCATAACAAAAATAGTATTTTGTCCAAAAGTGAAGAAAATACAACAATTGTGCTACAATGGAGTTTAATTTGGGACTCATTTGTGTTTATACAAATGGATATTTCTTTTAGGGTTAATAGGCTGGAAAATATGGGACAGATTATCTGTAAGAGTGTCTGTCCTCTTCCTTAATTTTGGCATTTGGTCAGCTACAGTAAGAAAAAAACAGAAATGTATTCATATTAGGGAATTAGAGTTGCACATATCCCATGCAAATTTTTTGTCATCCCCAGCGCATCAATTTGTGGGTTACACAAGGGCACAAACTCTGACAACAAAAATAGTGCCACTAGCTTGACCATATAAATAAGCTACACAGGTGATAGCTACACAGGTGGCAAGAGATACTTTTTTATTCTTTGAATGTCAATTCATGGTGACAATAGTACAGTAAGCTTAGATTTGTGGGTAAACCACGTTTATTATTTTATGACTGATCAACTGGAATCATGTAATATTACAATGGTGTGGTAACGTTTGTTCTAATTAATTAAATTAAACAAACCTATAAAGATTGTTATGTTGATTGATACGATTTAACACGAGGGTCAATTTAATGTAATTAATTAGAACAAACGTTACCACGATATAGTAATATTATGTGATTCTAGTTGAATAATATCCTCGTCCCACTCCAGACGTCCTACGCCGCCCGAGGGTCCTACTGATTACTGACCAGGATTGTAAAATGACTTGCTGAGACAGAAAAGGGAATGCCCGAGACAAAACTAGTTACTTTAATTTAGTAATTATGGATTTTTGATCATTAATACTATCAATATGTCCCGTGCGGTCGTTTTATAGTCCCGGCCAGTCTCAGGTGGTATGATTCTCATTCACTTACTGGGATCATTCTCATCTTCACGGAGGCTCTTCTTCTGTGAAATCTGCGACTCGTCTAACAAGATCACAACACAAGGCTGGTCTACAAAATAATGATTTTTTAAATTTTATTAACAGTTATCAAGAAAAATTAAAAGAAAATAATGTTATTGATCACAGTGATCAACAAGAAAACATCCCGTTTGAGGCAAATTAATTACCATCATGCACTGCTTTTGCAGTTTCTTCTGACAACTCGGGCACTCTTGGTTCATCTAAGCAATAACGTTAAAATAATTATATTTGTTTAAAAATGTATACAAAATGTATTTTACAATAGAACATAGCTATATAACATTTTCCATAACTTACCTATATCATCCAATTTATTGCCCTCCATTATATCATCTTCCAAATCTATAGAAGCAGGATTTTAATTTAACTCACAATAGAAATAGTACAGTGAAGAATAGCACATGAAGCTCAAAAATGTTTACTTATTGCTTACTCAATGCTTACTGCAACTAATAATTGTTAACTAAGCGTCATGATATGAGACAAGTCAAATCAAATAAGTTTAAAATTTATTTACTAACGTTTAATACGTTGCTAACGTGCAATATCTTCAGATTATTATTAACAAAGCTGTGAACATAGTTAATGCTGTGATACACACACACACATATTGTATATTTGTTTGATATAGTACAGTGCAACAGCCTGTTCTGAATAATTATGATCATTAGTCAGAGAACCTGACTCAGGTGCACACAAATTACAAGTGCACATGCAAGAGCACTAGCATAAATTAATGTACATGTATCTTTTTATGAGCATTTGAGCACGATACTTGAACTTAGTCATTGGAGTGATGAAAACGTGAAGAGCCACACGTGATAATGTAAAAAATATGTTCACACTGTAATATAACAATTTTTAGTTTGATCAGGTCTTAATTAGTGAAAATGCAGTAATGGTGTAATGATGACTTTTTTTACTACATCATAATTACTTGTTCAAAACTTTACAAACCTTCAATTCAACTGTTTCTTGCACCTTTATATCTTTGACAGTGTCAGCAGTCACAGAACATGAACTACCACATGTTTCAAGGTGCTTACGTAAACCTGTAAGAGGTACTATGAACCACATTGATAACAATCTTGCATTTGAATATTATTATCATCAACCTTTTGAATATAAACAAGATGAAGAATTATATGATTAATCCTCATACTAGGTATATTGGAAGTATTTTAGAGCAACACAATTTGTAAAGTGAGCCTGCATGAAAAGCCCAAACCAAGACTATCGATCTGTCCACACTTGACTGAATTTCCTTTTACAAATTAAATGTACAACCAGATTTGTATGTATTTGTATAGTAATATGTATGGTACATAACATGGTAAGTACAGTATAGTACACTACAGTACAGTGTAGATAGATTGACAGACAGTATGCACACTTCTTTAGTGAAGGGCACAAATGAATTAATGATATGACGGTGTAAATTGCAATAATTGATAAAACGAATGTTAAGAAGGGAGGCTTAATTTTTAGGCTTATAAGCTTAATTCATTTGTCCCTATAGGTTTGAATGAATTGAATCTCAGGGATTTTACTGGATTTGACTTTGTAATTAGGTTTTAGTTGTTATATAAAGGAACCCCCCGAATGCTCTGTGAACTCATAACTCAATTATTATCACTACATATACTGTACCTCTTCTTCATCAATAGGCACTGGTTTTGTAGACAGATTTCTCTGTATCAGAAGCATGTAAAGAATGGCAGTTTTAATACCATATCCATACTTCAAAAATGGAATTGTGTATCCAGATGCTGGTGGTTTTATGTAAGATAGGGATTTTCCAGTTCCTTGTCGGTACAGTTCAAACCCTCCAGCTTCTTTCAGTTTTGTAAAATGAGTATAAAGAACTTCCTGAATGTGTAAAATCACCATTCTTATTCTTAAAAATAATATTCTTCTGCCCTAGACCTGCCTCTCGTAGCTCTTGTTTCACTAAAGTTGCTGGAACTTTGCGCTGATCCTTATCTGCCAACACACAGAAATCGTGCGTCCAACTTTCTTTTATTTTGTATGGTTGGAAGCGGAATTTCTTTTTACTAATAGACGCCAATGATGTTTGGTTCATGCTACTGTTTCTACCAAACACTTGCATTTGGCCACATTGTAAAACTTTGATTGGTAGAGGCTGTTGAGCCAACTCCTGAAGTCCCTGGTGCAGATGGGCATGGCAATGATATGGAGATTGACCTGGATATATATTCCTAGAACAATAAAATATATATTTGTAAAATGAGATATAACACTGATTTTTTTTGTTTATATATCACTTGCAAACAATGGTCCTCACAACAAAAACATTGGTCTACAATGGGCTATTCCATTTAATATATGTATTTTTCCGGTCCAGGATACATATTTTTGGAATATACCATAAAGAATTCGACATATTTTAGATAGAGTTTGAACCCTATAAGAACTTCATACAAAAGAAGTAAATCCCCCTAACAATTTTGATACCCTAAGAAATTATACCGGTATTATTAAATTCTAACCAATTGATGCACACCCCTGAATAGTTTCATATTTATTAAATAAACCCTCGACGAATTATTATTTATCAGTCAAATCCAGGCATGACCATCCAAGGGGTATAGCGCT
Source organism: Chrysogorgia sp. JL179-B06 (assembly GCA_035772405.1). Taxonomy (NCBI): domain Eukaryota; kingdom Metazoa; phylum Cnidaria; class Anthozoa; order Scleralcyonacea; family Chrysogorgiidae; genus Chrysogorgia; species Chrysogorgia sp. JL179-B06. The sequence goes on from JAYKKM010000114.1 coordinate 153,434, forward strand.
TGGATAATTGATTTATTCAAACTTTGCACCAAACTTGATATTTTAATGTCATGTTGCAAGGAATTGATGTGTTGTTATTTTGGTATTGTAACTGCATTGGATTGATTTTGATATCTTTCAGCAACATTATAGTTTACCTCATCATTCCCTTCGCTTGCAGTGGTCGAATCAATCTGCTGCTGTTCACGTCCTACTTGCCGGAAAAAATGTCTTCCCAGTTGTCTGGAAGTTCTTGACAAATTGGTGCATCAAAACATCCGTCAACTACTTGTCTCAATGAAATTATATTGTCGTCAGTAGCTTCGTTTGCCAGGTCTTTAACAGCAACATGTTCGCTTTCAAGTTCTGCAAATGGATCAACGTCACTATTACTGGACTCTACTGCATTCGTGTTGATACCTGCCTTGATGAAACACTTGATAACTGTTGTTTCAGAAACGTCATTCCAAGCCATAGCTGTCCATCTAATTGCCTGGAGAACATTGAGACAGACTTGCACAGTTCCGAGGTAGAAATACCCTCATCTACTTCACTAACATGTGTACGTAGGCCTTTATAATACTTGAGCTTAAATGCTTGAATAATACCGAGATCAAGTGGCTGCAGACGAGATGTCGTGTTTTTGGGTAAGAAGACGATTTTGATCTGCTCGTACTTTCCTTCCAGGTCTTCAGGATGGCAAGCGGCATTGTCCATAAACAAAAGAATTCTTCTGTTTTCTTGTCTCAATCGCCCGTTGAGTTTGGGTAAAATTTGTATCATGATACCACTTTCCATCCAGGCTTTTGGTTGGTTGAAATACTGGCATGGCAAGTTATCTCTATCTTGGATACTTCTAAAGCATCTTGGTTTTGCAGATTTGCCAACAATGATGGGCTTTTCTTTCCACCGCTAGCGGTGACAAAGAACGGACTTTTTTCTGCTGGTGAAATTTTGAGATCTTAACCAGTGATCTATTAGGAAGGGCTCTGAAGAACTGACCTGTTTCACCATGCATATTCCAGATATCTCTAGGTTCCTGTCCTAATATTTCCGGGAGTCTTTCCTTCCACGAATCAACCGTCTCTTCCCTCACATGGACTCTCCTGCAATGACCTTTGCTCTCTGGAGAAACTTCTAGAGCTTCTGCAATTATCGTAGCCTTTTCTTGTAACATTGGCCCTGTAATGGGTATGTTCTTTAACTTCTTTGTTCTTGCTTTTCGAAACCAGTCGATTAAAGCGTTATCATTACCTTCATGCCAGGCTCCTCTTGACCGTTTGATACTGCTGCTTACATTAGCTTTTCCCACATTTAAATTGCTCTGCTATTTTTCTTGCACTGGCAAGAGGGTTCCTTTGTTCGTACCGTTTTTGTAAGTCAAGTTCCTGTCGTTTTCGCTTGGAATTTGAAGACATGATGAGGACTACATTATAAAAGTGCTTACACTGGCCATACAAACATGTTTGTTAAAAACAAAACAAACTCCAGATAGGTGGCGAAATTTCACATTACAACAAGTGGAAACGAAATTTAATTGGTCCGTGGCAGTTTCAGTTGTGACAGTTGCACGTTTAGTAGCAACGATTCGAGTCACGTCGCGCCGATCGGAAAACATAGCTCAAAAGTAATCGAAGTCCCTTACTGCATAAGAGGGTATCATGTTTACAAAGAATCCTGGGAGATCGAGATTGGAGAAGTTCTTAAATTAAAGCATGAACATGACAATGAGCAAGACAAGAACGCTATTGCGGTGGTTAAGGGAGGAGATGTTGTTGGACACATTCCAAGGGCACTTGCTAGTACAAAGAAAGGAATTGAAATAGTTCGCCATTTTTTAACAAAGAGTGAAAGTAAAGCAGAAGTTGAAGTTATTGGAGCAGCTGTCAATTGGGGCAGGGGATACGGGATGGAGGTTCCATGTATTTACAAGTTTACCGGACAAGAAAGAAACATTGACTTGCTGGCAAATTGCTGGACATCTCAAGTAACTTATCTGTTAGAAACGAAATAGGATGTGGCCAAAAGAGAAGGAAAGCAGTTGAAATAAGAAAGCGAAAAAACTATGAAACTACAGCCCACGCTCATGTACTTGTGGCTTAAATACAGTATTTATATATTATGAAGACGTTTTATTGTCAATTTTCACTGTATCCCTCCGTCGCATGTAATCCGACACATCACGTATTAACAAACAGATTTAGTGGTCGTATTAACGAGGTTTTCAGATAAGAAAAAGACTTAGCGTTCGTTCAGGCCCAAAACAAGTGGTCGTATTAACTTGGTGGTCGTATGTCGGGGCGATGTATAAATATGTATATGATGTTTGACTGTTCTGACTCAATAGCTCAGCGGTTAGAGCGCCGATGCGTTCATTCGGAGACCTCGGGTTCGATTCCCGGTTGGGGCAGTCACATTTTCATATACATATATTTGACATCAATAAATCCTCTCTTCATCTAAAGGAAATTACTAATGTAGTTTGTTGTGTGTTACTGAATTACTGTAACCACTACAGAAACGTGATAAAAGTTCCTTATTCTTGATTTATACATGTACTTGTTTGTTGGCATTGATTTGAGAAAATATACACAATTATAATTCTTGACATTTATTGTGGCATGGCATAAACGACGAACTTCTCACTTCTGTCATCTTAACACACAACCAGGGAAAATGTATAGAAATCTGAGAAAAACTCTTTGAGTTCCAATGAGTAAGTTTATTAAGTAGAGTCTAGAAATTCGTTTTACGTGCGATGGGAACGGGTAGAGTAAGGAAAATCATTTGAAACAAGTACTTATTATAAAATTGTGGAAAATGTTTTGACTCCAGTACAAATAGCAAATAGAAGTCCCCGAACAACTCCAGTATGAATAGCCACTTCGTTATTTTGAAGTAATAACTTCTTGTGGGAAGAAATAAAGCTGAAAAGACTGTAGACAACAATCACAATTCTTACAAAGTCAATACATCAATTGTCATGATTAACATCATGAAATTTCATTTGTCTTAGATTAATGAATGACATTTTCCAGGCTTGTTTATTTCACTGCCATAGTCTTAGCCAGCAAACATTGTTGGCTGCATATATATGCTGCAAAAGGTAGAAATAATGGGTTCAATTCCCATCCGGAACTCAGATATATTCAGGCTTGATATGCTAATCAGCATGCTTATTCCCAACAACTTATAGCCAATGTATTTCTCTGAATATGCAGTAGTTGAAGTCCTTAATTAATTTTCAAATACATTTTAGGTGTATCGGCTTATATCCAGTCACGATCTGGTACACTTCCTGGATCTGTAACAACTGGAGAGTCTGAATGCAATTTCCAATATGATTTCTTCAGATGGTAATTTAATAATAATAAATTTGGTACAGTGTATTAATTTTATGGATGCACCTGATTTTGCAGGTACTTCATGTAAGCCTGTCCCCAACACAACTATAATCCTAACCAAAATTTTGTGTCGGGGACAAAAATCGGCATACATGAAGTAGTCCCCCCAGATAGTGAATACTTTCACTATCCATATGTCAGCTGCAAATAAATGTCTACAAATAGTAACCTGAGCATGTGGATCCGTGCAATCGCTTGGGTTTAATTAGATTGAAAATACAAAATAGGTAAAACAATATTATAATTAAATTGAATAAAACAATTATTGTGATTTGTTAGTGTCTTGCAGATGAATTATTTGCCTCTGCCTTTGGCAAATAATTCATCTGCATTCTGCTCGCTACTGACAAATCACAATATTTTGCTCAACCATGTCCAAGTATCCAACCACGTCCTATCTTGACTATCTACTAGGGAAGAAAATTTGATACAGAAAATCTAGATGTACCTTTTCCAAAAACAAACTGATGAAGCTACTTAATCCATCTTAGATTTGGGATGTTTTCCACAAACAGTGGCAGATGGGCTGACGTTTCATATAAATATCCCGAATTTAAAACATAGTCCTAACCCAACATAACCCTACACCTAATACTAACCCTAACTCTTACGATAATGCTTTATTTTAGAAATAATAGCCGATTTTAATTTAGAATTTTACAATCTATAGTGACGTCATTTCGGGATTTGTATGAATCTTCACCCGGCAGATGCATGTAATATCCCCAAGTTATTCAACAAGTCCAGTGCCTCCAGCCACTTCTACCAATTCTGACACGAATTCCCAGAGCAGGTTTGCGGATATGCGTACACAATGCAATACTACTAAACGTAAGTTCTGTATTTCTTTTTAAATGAGGGGGCAAGTGTAATATCTGATATATAATGATATATAATGATGTGCTGTTTCTATCATTATTAACTGGCAAGCCTTAATTCCTGGGATGGGGGGATCAATTGTTGAAGTTTCATTATTCTTATGTTTTTAATAATTATGTGCACCAATCAAATCAATTGTGATGTCTTTCATGGAAACATTTTAAATTATTTATAATATTAGTTATGTTATGTAAGTAACTCTAAATTAGGCTCATCTTTATTTACACTTGCATATGGTTATCATTCTGCTGTATGTGATAAAACTGCACACGCGCATCAAAATTTTGCCATGGAATCATCACCAAGAATTGTCCCTTGCACACAAACAATTAATGCAAATCATACATGATAACATATGCCAGAATGATATCGTATACAGTGTATTGTGTAAATGGACCTTATCATATCACCTTATCTTTTTCTGTCGTATTATGCATTATATATACGTTTATGGCTCTGGTGTCTGGGCAACCACACCCGGCGTTACCGACGTTAAATAAATTATTATTATTATACACAAGTAGTATAGAAAGTGGGGCTACCAGCGCATTTTTCCATTTTTCGTGTCTCAACTTTTTTTTCTCTGGAGAACGTAGCACTTTTTCTGTTTTTAGATTCCACATATAATTTTCGAGCAAATATGTGGAATCTAAAAACAGAAAAAGTGCTACGTTCTCCAGAGAAGTTGAGACACTCAAATGGAAAAAGTTCGCTGTTACCCCCACTTTCGAGACTACTAATAGACGATGTGTCGCATGGTTTGGAATCTATGAGACATGTGTCAGATAGTAGGCTACAGAGTGAGGTGTCTAGACGTGGCGCTAGACGTGGGGCTGCTGTGGGTGGGGATGTCGCTCCTAACAAGACTATGTCAAGTAACATTACGCATGATCCTGGTATGGGCTTTATTTCAAGTCATGAGTTGAGTGGGGCTCATGATTCGAAAGGGTCTAAAGACTTGGTTATATTAGATAATAAAACGACTCTTATGAAAAGGTCTGAACGTAAACGTAACCCTATTGTGGGTGGTAATGTCGCTCGTAGTGGTACACTATCGAGTGGTGGCGCACGTGATCCTGCTATAGGTTCTGGTAATTTAATTATACCGAATGTTAAGATGAGTTTTCTAAAGAGGATGTCTGACTATCTAGCTGATGCTAAAGCATTGGGGTATAAGTGGATGGACCTTATTAGAAGAGGATCTAGAGAGAACGTCATTAATAGAGTCACCAGAATTAGGGAGGTCAGAGAGACTCGAAAGGCTAGACGCGATCTTAGACGATATGTGAGGAGGTCACAATTAAGTCAGGAGGCCTCAGACAAAGAGTATGAGAGAATCACTAGTCTTATTGCTAAGATGAGACGTCCTACTGTAGTACAAAGGAGAGTTGCTCTCAAAGGGTACACCAAGTCGTATAGTGTTGAGGTGATCGACAATAAGGATCCATTAAAACAACTAGTCAAGACTAGAGGAGTAGTGGGCTCGACTTTACAGAAAGAGTTAGAGAAACTGAAAGGTTTAAAGTTTTCCGAGACATTGAAAGTGACTCTAGAGAAACAAATTGGTGACGGAGAGTCTGTGTTTAAGACAGCCTTCTTCAATAGTGTGGTCAAAACAGTGGTTAGTAGTGTTGATATTAGTGGGACTACGAGACAAGCTAGTGAGGAGATAGTAAATCGTATAGCTGTATGGTTGTCAGAAGGGTCTGGGTGGGTTGTAGACAGTGTTAGTGACCACTTTATTAATGTGGTAGTGTATAAGCCTCTTAAAGGATCGAGTTATATTGAGCTACCGGAAGAGTTGAGGAACGCGTCGAAAGGTTTAGTCAACATAATAAATAGTGATGACAAGTGTTTTATGTGGTGTCACGTGTTACACAAGTGTCCTGTGGGAAAGGATCCGCAGAGAGTGTCGAAGCACAAGAAGAACGTAGGTTCTGTCAATTATGAGGGAGTGAGATTTCCAGTGGATACGAAACAGTACAACAAGATAGAGAGGCAGAACGATATTAGCATCAGCGTGTTTGGGTACGAGGACAAGCAGCCATTTCCTATCTACGTTTCTGAGGAGAAGTGCGAGGATCATATGGACCTGCTGCTAATAACGAATGGTGTTAAACGACACTACGTGTACATCAAAGACTTTGGTAGGTTTATGTGCGGTCAGTCTAAACACAAGTGTCGCAAGAATTTCTGTAGGTACTGTCTTCAATGTTTTACTACCAAGTAGAGGTAAATATAGAGGTTCAGCACATCAGTTATGTAATAGGAACTATAGACTGACTGGTAAGATACCTGTCATATTTCACAATCTAAGAGGATACGATAGCCACTTCATAATGCAAGAGATAGGCAAGCTAGGTCAGAAAATCAACGTCATACCAAATAATATGGAGAAATATATGGCATTCATGTTAGGTAAACATCTAGTATTTCTAGATAGTTTCCAATTCATGAGCTCTAGTCTAGCCAACCTAGTGAACAACCTACCAAAGGACTGTCTCAAGTACACGTCTGAACTATTTCGAGGTGAGGAGCTAGAGTTGGTGTCGCGAAAAGGTGTGTACCCATATGACTATATGGATAGTTTCGATAAGTTTAACGAACTTGAGTTGCCATCAAAGGAGAGTTTCTACAGCATCCTAAACGACGAGCATGTGTCAGACACAGACTACGAGCACGCTCAAGAAGTGTGGAAGACAATGGGTGTGGAGAATATGAGTGAGTACCACGACCTATACCTAAAGTCTGACGTATTACTACTGGCTGACGTGTTCGAGAACTTTAGAAGAACGTGTAAACAGCACTACCAATTAGATCCTTGTCATTACTTCACATCAGGGGTGGATCTAGGGATTTTTGTGACTAGTTTCCGAACGCCGAAGGCGCGAGAATCGAGTGCCAAAGGCACGAGATTTCTAGGGGGGTTCGGAGGCATGCCCCCCCGGAAAATTTTGAAATCTAGAGTCTCTGAAATGCCATTTCCTGCATTTTGTGGGAAGATTTTACAGAACTCTGGAAGGTCAGAAAACGTGAATACATGTCTAAATTTACAGTTGGAATAAAAATTAGTAGGGTTTTACAGTAATTTATACTTATGGAAGAGTGACATTTATGTTTATATAATTTTTTTTGATTTTCTAAGGCTCTGAAATGCTAGTTCCTGCATTTTGAGGGCAGTCTTAATAGTAAATATAAAATATTAAGGTCATAAACACCCTAACTATAGTCTACCTCATCATAGTACACTTCAATGGGAACAATTTTTCAATTATTGCATGACCAAATCAATTTGTAACACAGTAATTTTGTACTACTTCTACTGTCGGATGGTGACTGGTAAAAATATGTTACAATGAATATTATAGTTAGTAACCCTGACCTGGTTTTTCAAAATTAACCTTAATTTCAAATAATACCATAATTTCAAACATTTAAAGCACTGTATATATGTAGTGTTTTCAAATTAATGGCTGCATCAGTTCAACACTAAGTTCAGCCCTTGGATGGCAGGTAGGAATATTAAATAGTTGAAAATCATGTTAGTTCAGCACAACGATGGCAGGTAGGAAGGTCAAATAGTTGAAAATCATGTGAGTTCAGTATCTGGATAGCAAGTAGGAAGGTCAAATATATGAAAATCATGTGAGTTCAGCACCTCGATGGCAGGTAGGAAGGTCAAATACAGGTAGTTGAAAATCATGTCAGTTCAGCACCTGGATAGCAAGTAGGAAGGTTAAATAGTTGAAAATCATGTTAGTTCAGCACCTGCATGGATAGCAACTAGGAAGGCTAAATAGTTGAAAATCATGTTAGTTCAGTATCTGGATAGCAAGTAGGAAGGTTAAATAGTTGAAAATCATGATTTCAGCACTAGGGTTGGCAGGTATAGCAAGGTCAAATGGTTGAAAATCATGTTAGTTCAGCATCTGGTCATCTGGATAGCAAATTGAAATAACACTTGGAAGATGGCATCGTCTGGGTTGTTATCTCTCCTTCCTTATTACTCTGGCAAAGAAAATCACGGTCGTAATGATGGACTTCATCTTCTCGCGGTTTTCATTAATTCGTTCTTGCAGGAAAACCGCTCGCCTTGTCATATATTTGGCCATAAAATCCGCCATTGCAATACTACCGCATAACTTTGAAACTTCGAACAAGCAGTGGTCCAGAACGTAAGGGGAGATTTGAATAATTTGAATATTCAATTTGTTGCCATTCTTCCCTCCATCAAAATTAAACAAAGGCATGGTTTCTTCGAATAAACAAGCCAAGGGAAGCGCACGAGCCATTCAAACCTGAACCTTCGTAGCCCACAGCCTCGCACGTTTGAGGAATAACAAACAACTGCTGGTCTGGTTTCCAGATATTTGGAATATACGTAATTTTATCGGGAGATGAATACCGGCCAATCGTTTGGTAAACAAGTCCATTATATTGAAAGGAAAACAGTCTTCCTTCGACAAACTGGTTGTCCACGCGACTACGCGAGAGGTATTTCGTATTTATATGATCTGACTAGTTCATGACTAGTTCACTCTAATTGGGTTGAAGGCGATTAACCAATAGGAGACAGTTTTGACTAGTTCACTCTGATTGATTTGAAGCGATTAACCAATAGGAGACAGTTTTGACTAGTTCACTTTAAGTTTTTCACTAGTTCACTCTAATTGCCTGAGATTTCCACGCGATTATTCCACGCGCGGCGCTCGATCGCTCCATTTTGCCCTCCCCCGCCCCCAAAAACCTATAATACAGGCTATCATTTAGCAAAATAGACGTGCAAGCAACTGCGCACGGTGAAAAGTAAAAATATCAATAAAAATAACTTTAGTAATACATTGTTAATTTTTATTTTTTATCAAAATGTGACTAGTTTCCGTAAACTAGTTGAACTAGTCTGGATCCACCCCTGCTTCACATCACCTGGACTATCGTGGGACGCTGCTCTAAAGATGACGGGAGTGAAACTAGAGTTGATGACTAACATTGATATGTTTCAGTTTATTGAGAAAGGAATGCGGGGTGGTGTCTCCTGTATAACACATAGACACGGAGAAGCTAATAACAAATACATGAAGGGTATGAAGGGGTATGAAGGGGTATGAAGGGGTATGATAGTAGTAAACCATCGAAACATATCGTATACCTAGATGCGAATAACCTTTATGGTTGGGCTATGTGTCAGTATCTACCGACTGGTGGATTTGAGTGGGTCGAGGGTTTTGACATCCACAATCTAGCCAAATATAACAACGACTCAGACAAGGGGTTGATACTCGAGGTTGATTTAGAGTACCCAGAGGAGTTGCACGATCTTCACAACGACTATCCTTTAGCCCCTGAGAGGATGAAAGTAAGTAGTGATATGTTGTCAAACTATTGTAAGACAATCCAAAATAAGTTTAAGATATCTGTAGGAGAGGTTGCAAAACTTATACCTAACCTAAACGATAAGAGTAAGTACGTCGTTCATTATAGAAACCTACAATTATACGAGAGTTTGGGAATGAAGGTTAAGAAGATACATAGAGCACTTCAATTCGATCAGTCACCATGGCTCAAACAATATATCGACTTTAATACGGACAAGAGAACCCAAGCAAAGAATGACTTTGAGAAAGACTTTTTCAAGCTTATGAATAATAGTGTGTTTGGAAAGACTATGGAGAATCTACGAAAGCGTGTGAATGTGGAGTTAGTAACAGACGAGGAAAAACTGAAGAAACTAACGTCAAAACCAACCTTTGTAAGCAGTAAAATATTTGACAATAACTTGGTAGCAGTTCACAAGATCAAAGAGACACTAACTCTAAATAGACCAGCATATGTAGGTATGTGTATTCTAGACCTATCGAAGACATTGATGTACGACTTCCACTACAATAACATCAAAAAGAAATATGACAACAAAGCCAAACTACTATTCACAGACACGGATAGTCTAATGTATGAGATTGAGACGGAGGACGTGTACAAAGACATGCACGCTAACAAAGAAATGTTCGACTTTAGTGGATATGATAAGTCATCTCCCTACTTCGACCCAACTAACAAGAAGGTTATTGGTAAAATGAAGGATGAGACATTAGGAGTCCCCATCGTTGAGTTCGTTGGTTTAAGGTCGAAAATGTATAGCTACCTAAAAGAGGATGGAAAAGGTGGGAAGACTGCTAAAGGTATCAAGAAGAGTACCATTAGAAACAACATAAGACATGACAACTATAAAAGTGTCCCAACAAATGGTGAGCAAATGTCTCACATAATTAAAACTATTCGCAGCAAGAGCCCCCAACTAGGAAGCTATGAAATAAATAAGATATCCTTAAGCTGCTTTGATGACAAACGACATATACTACCAGACGGCGTGTCTAGCTACGCGTATGGACATTACAAAATAGTCCAGAACTAGCTGTTTAAATTTCTAAAATGTTTTTTAGTCTTGATGTGCCTATATTTAGAGGTAACATGGTATGACTGATCACATGTCTCACACACCCACTTATGAGTTCTCATCCACTCTTTGGTTTGCGCTCTGGCTGCTCTTAAAGCTTCTTCTTTGGTTTGGTAAATTTTTGGTCTTACCATTATATATTACTATATATTTTATTTATCCACTCGTTGTAGTATGGGATCTCCTCTCCCGTCCCAACCTACAATCAGTGACATTGAGATATGGGACACTTGAATAAAAAGTATGTTTTTGCATACAATTGTCCAAAATTCACATGTAAACCCCCCCTCCCCCCGTTTCAATGTTGTTTTATTTCAAAAAAAATTATCAACAACACAGTGAAAGGCTGTATGACTTAATATAGAAAGTAAATGTTAGATTTACAACATTGAACAGGGGGCGAGGGGGAAATGTTAACGTTTTAGACTTATCGGTCCGATTATTATGTCACTGATTGTCCGAGCATTTTGCTCAATTCTCACATTTTTGAAATTCAAATGACTTTAAAACTAAACATGTTATTGTTATGAAATTTTGAGCATGACTTTAGTGGTAATTGAGCTATTTATAGGTCGACAATATTCTAAAATTAATATGACGTCATAATACTTTCATGTTAATGAATAAACATGGCAAAAAGGAATTGTCTAACAGCTGAGCAGCGAGCTTTAGCCCTCTTATTGAGGCGCGAGTTCAATTATTCCTATAGAGAAATTGCGTTAAAAACAAATATGTCAAAGACAAGTGTTCAAATAGTTGTTAAAGAAGGGTTTGCAACTATAAACAAGAAAAAGCTTAAGTCTCATCAAGGTCGACGCAAGGCACTGACAAAACGAGATGAGCGGAAACTGAAAAGAGCTATTACGCAACTCCGAGAAAGAAGTCCTAATTTTACAGTGATGGAAGTGGTGCAGCGTAGCGGTATTTCACCTACCATCGTAACTTATAGAACATTTCTTCGATATGTAAAACGGCTGGGATATGGCTTTTTTCAAAGTCGTAAGAAAGGTGTTCTCACAAATAAAGATTTAAAAATACGTCGCAAGTTCGCACGATCCATGGCAACCAAACCCGTAGATTATTGGACCTCAGATGTCGCTTTTTATTTGGACGGCGTGTCCTTCGTGTACAAAAGTAATCCAATGGGTGACGTTGTGAAACCGAAAAGCCGTATATGGCGCAAAAGATGCGAAGGATTGGCACTGACCACAAAAGGCAGTAAAGACCTTGCCGGCGGGAAACGATTACACCTAATAGTTGCTATGGCGCACGGGAAAGGAGTGATTTGTGCAGAACCATATGAAAAAATGGATGGACCATATTTCTCACGTTTTATACACCGTCATTTTACCAATCTCTTTGACATCACAACAAATGATAATGATAATAATAAACCCAAATTATTTGTTATGGACAATGATCCTTCACAGACATCAGCCGTTGCTAGGAAAGCTTTAGATTCTATTGGGGCACAAATGCAAGTTATTCCAGCTAGATCGCCTGATTTGAACCCAATAGAAAATTTGTTTCATATTGTGCGAAAAAAGATGGAAGCCGAAATCCTACAGAAAAACATTGTACATCATTCATGGGATGAATTTGTCGAAAGAGTTAAATATAATATTTGGTCAGTCTCAAAGGAATATGTAGATAAGACAATTTCAAGCATGCTAAAGAGAATCAAAGCAATTGTTAAAAATAAGGGGAAACGTACAAAATATTAATTGTCAATTAAATGACTTATGTTACCTTAAGGTACAGGCTACTGTATTGAATTAATATGAATACATAAAACCAAATATTGTTAAAATCTCGAAAATTTATCACACAAATGTATTCCTGTCGTATTACATATTAATGCTTTGCAGAAGGTAAGGCAAATAGAATTACTTGTGCGTACTATATAATTATTAAGTATATTTTGTTTATATGGTGTATTATATACTCGCTATATATACCAATGCCCAAGTTACCACAAGTAACCTCAAGTAACCACAAGTAACCATACAATTAAATATATATATATATATATATAATATATCTTATTTATATGCATAGCGATGGTTACTTGTGGTTACTTGTGCTGTTTACACTTTTTTTATGACCACTCGTCCACAAATGGCGAATTCACATTTTATATGTAAAAACTGTCAGTATGCAGGACTTTTCAGTCCAAAATAATTGTATAAGATATACTTATTCATAAGCTTAGTTATGGTTACTTGTGCATGGTTACTTGTGCTATTTTCAATTTTGTAATGACGCCTCATCAACACATTGAGAATTCACATTTCATGTATAAGCCACTTTAAATTGAATTCATGTAAGCAAAAAATTAAGCTAGCCAGTCATAATCCTCAAGAATTAGGCGAGCGAAGCATGCTGCACAAGGTTGTATTTCCTTTTGTTTTTCCTTCGGAATCGGCTTATTAAAGTTGAACATTTGCCATCTTACTCATGCCATCATCTCTGTTTCCATTTGGTCAACAATTTGAAGTGGAAAGGCGATGTTATAGAGCTAGCTGAAAGCCTTCCGCCGACCTCATTGTCTGTGATTACTGGTGAATGAAATGCTTTGTCTAGCAGAAATAATTGTCTCCTTCAATGGCTAAGAACAACAGTTGTTATGATCATGCATCACTTGTGTATTAGAGCCGCAAAAATAGCGTGATTAAAGCGCGCGCGTTTAGTGTGCGGTATATATATATATACAATATGCACGTTAAATCTGTAGTAAACGTAATCTGAGGATAAAATCTCATACCAATCTCATCTGCATGTGACCGACTATGTTAAAGAACCATCCACTAACAATTTACAAAAGTTTAAAAGCTAATAAATTAAAACCAACTCATGCATATCTAGCAGTAAGCCGTTAAAAATATTCAGACAATCAGTGACATTGAGATATGGGACACTTGAATAAAAAGTATGTTTTTGCATACAATTGTCCAAAATTCACATGTAAACCCCCCTCCCCCCGTTTCAATGTTGTTTTATTTCAAAAAATATTATCAACAACACAGTGAAAGGCTGTATGACTTAATATAGAAAGTAAATGTTAGATTTACAACATTGAACAGGGGGCGAGGGGGAAATGTTAACGTTTTAGACTTATCGGTCCGATTATTATGTCACTGATTGTAGGTCCTTGTATACTACACTATATAGGTTGTGCTCGAATCGCACCTTGACCTTACCAGGTTTGAGGTCGTTAAGACTACCTCTCAACTCTATACCTCTTCTAGAGCATATTCTTATGACATAGAAAATATATTTCGATATATTCTTGACAATCAACTTGTTTCTTTTAAGAGACCATATTATCTCTATAAAATCACTGACAACTGTTGGTATGTCACTCTCGTTAACTAGTCTTTTACTAGTCAACATTCTCTCTAACCACTTACTGTAACTATGAGCCGATTTCTTATACATCCAAATATTAGGTATGAAGTTTCTCACGCGTCCATAGGTAGTCTCTCCACACTTGTCACAACTAAATACACCATCTTCGATTTGGGTTCTGTGGTTACTACACTCGTAACAGTATGTGGTGTCGTTCCACTTTTTTGGTGTTGCGTCCCTACTTCCGTTCTTGATCTCGTCCAATGTGTACCCTAGTGTAGTACCACTCCACTTTTTTGATGTCTCAATCTCATCCAATGTATACCCAGCATAGAACATTCTCATTGTACGTTCGTCAACCATCTAAGTTACTATACTATATATATCTTTAGACTATAGTGTGGTAACTTTGTGGTTGTCGGTTAGTGTCTCCCACTCACACTTTATTGTTGTGACCTGTTTAGAGCGTCTGATAGTAATTGTTCAACTCTTCTATCTGACGAGTTTGGTAAAAGAGTGTCTCTATCAAGTTACGCTTTTTGTTTGTTAAATTCCATCGCCATCTCCTTCAAAGTTTTAGTGCTCATTTCTATACTACTCTATATATTAAGTAACCTAAAGGTAGTCCAACAACTCCAACGAATACCATTTGGTATTCTTTCATCTCGTCCGAGGGTTTGTAATAGTCTGACAACTCAGGCTCTTTACTAAATGTCTTCCCATCATACTGTATCGTCAGTACTTGTCTTAGTTGATCCAGAGCGTGGTTTGTGTAGTTTATGTCTGCGTTAGCATCTGACAGTTGTTGTCTTAACTCCTGAATTTTATCTCTCTGACGAATCTCATTCTCGTAGAACTTTTCTTTCGCTCTTGCTAGACTCTCCAATGCTTTGTTGTGTCTCTTTATCTCTGTCTTGTAGCCGGTGTGGTTTAGCTTGCTGAATATAAATCCAGCTCCTGCGAATGCTATAGCGTTGAACAAACCACCCGCTATCACACTAGCCATTACGTATTACGTTAGATTATTTTGAGAACGGGTCAATAGGTAGGTATTTCTTACTCTGCGCCCACTTAACGAGTAGCGTTGAAACGCCTACAGCAGTCGCTAACTTGAGGGTGCCCTTCACTGATTCGGGGGTACCCAACGGTTCTTTTAGTACTTTCTTTGATGCCATGGATACAGCTACGGCTCCAGCAGTCACAAGGCTCGTTGTAGCTCGATCGTATAGCTCGTTCATCAGTTCTTTTCTGTCTATTGATGCCATATACTATATGTTTTAATCGAAGCTGTCGAGTTTACGTGATGGTTTTATAACAACGTTCTTAGGCTCTTCGGTCACTACTTGTTTGTCTTGCCTAATCGTGTAGTACAGTGAACCAGCGGCTATAACCACTCCTATAGTACCTATGATGTATCCATAGTTAAAACTATCGTCCTCACTTATCACTCTCTCTCTCATCTTCCTCTCTTTTGCGGCTTTAGATATAGCAGCCAACCGTTTGCCTGCCTCTACTCTCTTAGGGTCTTTGGTCCTTGTTGTCGACGTTATAATAGGTACGGACTCACTGTCAGTCATCTATATATACGTGATATCTCATCACAGACCATCTCACAGTCATCTCACAGATTATCTTTCAGGTCGTCTCACAGGTCGTCTCACAGATAGAGTATTCGATGAAAGTATCTTTGGTGATTAGACAGTGTGGTTTCACTCTTAAATCTTCTATTACAGTACTCACACAGAACTCTGGAGTCTGTCATATATGTCTCTATGAAATGTATTATCTCATGTTGGTCTGAGGATAGTAATGTGTTGTACCCTTGTGATCTTAGTCTCCTTAATACCCTCATCTGGTTATTCCTAATAACCCCATTACCTTTCGGTGTTTTGAACTCTATAGCAAAACCATTGTATCTCTTATGTAGTTGCGGAACTATCAAATCTGGTTGTCCACCACTACCCTTCTTCCATCCATCTATTCTTTTAGTAGATGTGTCTTGGTACTCTCCCAACCCTGGGATGACTATTGTTGGGTGGTACTCTCTAATGTACTTCACAATGTCGTAGTGTAAATCTGTCTCATTCATGATTGATAGTTGGTTATGTTGCGTGTACTGACCTGTCTTTCTAATAGATGGTAGGACTTCTGTGAATATCCATTTTCTAAAAGTCTCAGCTGACTCTAACTTAGATGAGAATATTAGTCTATACAAACCACTCTCGTTTATTTGCCAAACTCGTCTATTTCGACACTCGGACCCTGAGGCCCCGAGACAGGACCTTAGCTCCCAAACCTCTCTTTTCTCGTCATCTACCACATGTTCTTGTATTGCTTTAGAAGGTCTTTTATAACCTAACACCTCGGCTACTTCTTTTCCGTAGAACCATATATTGTCTCCATCCTTAATAGTCGTGACTGATTCCTCCTCGAAGACGAATTTTCTAATGAGACTCATTACCATATATTATACCACGTGTTTTATTTCTATGCCTACACAACTCGTCGAAACAGGACCACCAGGTCCCGAATCGGGACCTCATGTGTAAACGACCCTTCTATCGATCACAAACACACCACGAGTAGGGGGTCATATGTAGTGTCTTAATCATTTACTACTATTTACTCCTGGTTCTGATATATAGACTGTACTTGGGTGTATATTTTTAAACCCCGTTGAAACGACGGGGTTTAAAAAACAATAGTTCGTCTTGTATTTGTCATCTACGTGTTTTCTAATAGATTGACTAGGGTCAGTGTAACCTAGCGTTGCAGCTACCGATTGTCTGCAGAACCATATATTGTCTCCTTCCTTGATAGTTGTGACTGACTTGTTCTCGAAGTTGAACTTTTTTACTAGACTCATTACCATATATTATACCACATGTTTTATTTTATGTTTAAAATAGCAGTTCTATTAAGAAAGTAACCGCTTAGCACAAACACGTGATCTGACCAACACCCCGTTTAGGGTGTTGGTCAAAACGAGCTCCTAATTGGTGGTACTTCTGTGAACACCTACTCTTGGAACTTGTCGACTGACACACCACTGGTTCTTACGTGTAGACCCGTGTTTAAAGGGGGGTCGGAATCGGACCCCCCTTGTGTCTCGTATACTTTATTGTACCTTTTCACCATTCCATTGATTGGTGGGCATAAGTCAGTCACATTATCGTCCAACACTTTAACGTCTGAGAGAAACATTGACTCATTGTAAGGAAGACCTCTAAGATACGATCTTAGTTGTGTCAGTATCTTTTTGTAGCTAGTGTGCGCGAACTTACAATGCTCCACTCTACTCGTCAGATTGGATTTAGCCAAGTAGCCTTGGATGATCACACCAGGACCACTAATACAAGCAATGATTAGAGGGTTAGCGGTTACCGATCCAGCTACAATTCCTACTGTTGTTAGCCCTATGCTAGCCATGTTTAACGATAGTTTAATTTTCTTCAACCTCTTGTATTTCCATTTGTAACAGGCTTCTAGTTTGTGGTAGTACGCGTACAAGCGTTTGAGCTCTAGCACCTCTTCCTCTGACATATCCTTTGATATGTGATTGAAAACAACAACTGACTTCTTCCTGATATATCTTAGTTCACATTATGTTCCTCCATCATATCTCTACCAACTAGTGTTATGTCTCGGCTCGTCATGTAACCAGAGACAATCCTCACACCGTAGAACTCTATCAAAGACGGGTACTTATAGGGTGCGAGTGGTATTTTTGGTCGATGCACTCCAAAGATCGTTACGTAAGGAGACCCTATCTCTTCGTAATTAGCTGTGAAGTCTGAGTCTGTTGATCTTATGTTGTTCACCTTAATGTAGGAGTTACCCATCCGCCAATGTATTGATATCATATGTCTCTTGGTGGTATCGATGTTATTTGGGATTGTACACGTGTACTCCTTTGCTGGAGCTCCACCACCATATGATAATTTATCATTTTCACCTCCTTTGTATCCTATGTATTTGTCCCACGTTCCATCATCGTTTGAGATAATCGCATCCCAATCTGTCGTAGAAACCCTAGTGACTAACCTCACTACCACAAAAACGGATATGTCACAGTATTGCATACGTGGACAGTTAAAGTGTACTCCAGCTTCAAGTGGAATTGGAGTTAGTTCAGGGGATAGGAAGCTATGACCATTGTTAACACCAATAATAGGACCATACGTTGGATCATATTGTACTAACATGTTTGTTTTATCTCTAATGGTTTTCACTTTATTTGTTCCATTGTGGTATTCCACCATACTCACAGCATGCTTTGTGACGTTAAAGTCAAACATAACGTTATAGGACTGCGTTCTAAAGTATTGCGATAAGTATACGGACTCCAACACTTTTTTACTGAGAGCATCCAAATCATCTTCTGGATCTGCTATGTTTTTGAGTGCCCTGAACGCCATATCTATATCTCCAGACATCCTCCCACCACTAACGCTTAACTTAGGGTCACTGTCTAGATGTCTCTTCGCTCTTCTTAATATTTTATCGCTCTCGTAGTCTCTGTCCTCAAACCCATAACTTAGACTCATTATGTTATAACACATATTTACTCACTAAATAGCCAGACACAGCCGAAACCACTAGAACTAGCCCCAACTCTGTTGTGTTGTCATCTGGTGTCACCTCTAGACGACGTTCTTGGTGTGTAACCTTTGGTGGTTTATCAAGTGTCTCCAGGTGCTCTTCCTGGTGTGTCACGTTTGGTGTCAGACGATGTGTCACCTTTGGTTTGTCGAGTGTCTCCAGATGCTCTCCACCTTCTTGGTGTACTTTCCTAACCTCCGTCGTTTTTGTGTGGTTTAACCCACTATTTACCCTAAACTTCATACTCTGTGTAGCAGTCTTCAATAGGTTGTTGTACCCAGCGATTTTGTTCTTGAGGATTACCACATTACTTGGCATTAACCACGTAGACGGTGACAGCGCAAGGTTTTGGACAACGTTAGTGTCCCTAATCGACTTGTTCATGTTGAGAATCCACGTTGACACATCGTAGTTTATAACACTATCCTCCACTAACTTTCGGAACTCTTGTTGAGTCTCTAGACTGCCTGCGGAATCACCAACGACTGACACACGTGTCCTCGCTTGTGCACCAAGTGTAGAGTAAACGAAGGCCTCTATGGATTGATTTAGGTATTGTCTCCCAATGTTGGTAAAACCATTAGACACCAGAGGAACGTATCGTTTGTAGTCGTTCTTAACGTCGTTAATCGTGAAGACTCTCTCCTCACCTGTTGTACCATCAGCAAGGACTTTACCCTGGTAGTAATGTTTTCTAGGAATCTTGTCTGTCTTACCATACAATTCTCCAGCGTCAAACTCTCTACTTATCGATCTCATACTCTCACCACCTTCCATCCTTCTGAGAAGTCTTCTAACAGTAAAGTACAGATGGAACCTCATTACACTTGTGATAACAGGGTGAACTTCTTGCGAGGGTGACAAGTGTTGTAACGACACTCCACAACAGAAACTTGCACAATATGTTGCAAACACAACCCTATAGTAGCTCTCGTTGTCGTCCCACTCTGACTTTGTCGTTGAAGTGGTGATTTGTAATATTGGTAACTTTGAGAGAAAGTAGTTCTTTTGATTAACGAAGACTCTAAAGTTATTCACTGGGTAGTTCAACACGTTTTCCGTTGGATAACCATCCCAAAGTCCCCAGTGGTTCTTGCGACCTTTTGATAGTGGTTGGATAGTTCCACCAGATAGCCATATTTCTGGAAACTTATCGTCGTGACCTTATGGAGAGGTAGTTCAACACGTTTTCCGTTGGATAACCATCCCAAAGTCCCCAGTGGTTCTTGCGACCTTTTGATAGTGGTTGGATAGTTCCACCAGATAGCCATATTTCTGGAAACTTATCGTCGTGACCTTATGGAGACTTGTTGTTGTGTAACCAAATCCACATACTCTTGTCGTTTTTGAAGGTATCACTAGTTATGTTAGTGCTTATGATGTCGTTGTTTCTAAAATATATGTCAACGCCATTAACCTCACCATCTTGTGAGACAGTTGGATCGAACTCAAACTTGCTCAAAGTGATGTGAGGGTACTTTCTCACTAGATTCAGCTTAGCAACGTGTACGGCATTAGCTATCTCTTTTTGGTTAGCTATCATTGGTTTGTTTATCGTTAGATACTTGGTGTACTCCGGGTTACTCTTAAACCTACTTGAGTCTATACTAATGTCACCAATATTAGTTTTCGTCACGAAGAATATGTGTATATGCATATTGTCGTCAACATCAAGAAAAAACCTATTCTTGTCAGCATAAGAATACTTTCTTTTGAACGCGTCCATCATAACATACCGTACGTTATATGAGAGTGGTAGTATTGATTAGTGGTTCAACGAAAACTATAGACCTACAAGAGTCAATTTTAGCAATAAACTCAGACCCTTACGTATTGGTGAGTAAGGCAACTATCTTTTGGGACTACGTTAACGTAACCACAGCTAACAACAAGATAACTTATAACAGTAGTGGCCATGTTTTTAACACTGGGTACCACACCTTTAAAATGATCGCCGACGACTTGAAAGAGTTAGGAGACGTCAAGCTAGTGGCTAACAGACATGACTCGACGTGTACGATAACAACTGATCAACAAATAGAACTGTTTGAATTTGGACAACTTTTAGGGTTTGACGAAAACACTACAATAGCCACCACAAAAAACAGTCCTAACGTTGTGAACGTTAACAGAGGACTGAGATACATACAAGTAACATCTAATATTGTGGACAGATCTAAGAACATAGTTAACGGTAACAGAAGCGATTGTATCACAGTACTGCCAATAACTAGCGCACAGACATTAAAGGGTTCTGTACAACATTTTGGTGTTGGGTCGAAAATCCTAATAAACAAAGGAGTCATCAACCAACTAGAGTTCAAGATAACAGATCAGGATGACAACAGTATTAACATTGGCGAGGTGCTGTTAGATTTACATATCATGTAGTGTATATGAACATAGAGCAAGAACTAAGAGATATTTACTATAATCCATCAACTGGTTACCAATCTGCTGAGGCTGTACCAAAAGGCACAAGAAGATGGATTAAGTGTTAGTAGGGCAAAGATAAAGGACTGGTTAAAATCTCAAGACACGTACACCAGGTACAAACCGATTGTTAGGAGACATAAGTTTAGACAAACATTTGTTGACTATCTGGGTGAGCAGATACAGATGGACTTGGTTGATATGGGCAAGTACAAGCATAAGAACAATGGGTACTACTGGATACTAACAGCCACTGAGATCCTTAGTAGGTATGCTTTCGCAATACCCGTCTATAGGAAAGACACGAAAAACATGACTAAGGCTGTCACAGAGTTACTAGAGAAGGCTAAGGTTAGATTTGGTGAGTATCCAAAGATGGCTCAGTTTGATGATGGTAAGGAATTCTATAACGTTGGTGTGAAGGATCTATTGGAGAAACACGATGTGAGATACTTTAGCACAAACTCTGATAAAAAGGCAGCAGTCGTGGAACGGTTTAACAGAACACTCAAGACGTCTATGTGGAAGTACTTCTACAGTAAGGGAACGTATAAGTGGATAGACATTTTAGATCAGCTCGTTGAGAATTACAACAATACCAAACACAGTACTATTCTAATGAAACCTAAAGATGTGAGCAAGAAAAACGAAAACGAAGTATGGACGACATTGTTTGGACACCATTTCGGTGACTACCCACTACCAAAGTTCAAAGTAGGCGAGACTGTCAGGATATCAAAGTACAAAAGCATGTTCGCAAAGGGGTACGAGGCTAACTTCACTGAGGAGCTATTCAAAGTGTCAAAGGTTATGCGTGGTGACCCTACCGTGTACGAGATAGAGGACCATGAAGGGGAACCTATCATTGGTAAGTTTTATGAAGAAGAGTTGTCAGCTGTTGATAAAAAAGACGATGTTTATAAGGTCGAGAAGATACTAAAGAGAAAGAAGGTTAAGGGTAAAAAGATGGCTTTGGTTAAGTGGCTTGGCTATGACAGTAAACATAATTCATGGATACCAGAAAGTGATATTCAAAACATTGAGTAGTATATAAATGGCTGAAAGAGGGTAAGATGACATCGAAATGAAAAACCTCAAGGAAGAACGTGACAAGTTTAAATCATATGATGAAGAACAACTAAACGATGAACTTTCTGATACTATTGAGTATTATGTTGGTATTGGCGACGAGTACGCTAATAAGAGTATGCCGAGTGAAGTCTGTGTTGAATACGACAAAGTTAATGTCAGGATAACTGAGATAAAAAAGAGCTAAATAGGAGACAACAACCCAAGGAGAACGAGACATCGTTCACGGATAATGATGATGGAAAAACCGTCACGATAAAACATGGTAACACAACGGTAGACACTCCTTCAGCGAAATTCGTTGAAGAGGATAGTGGGTATAAAAATATAGATGATGAAGTAATGTCGCTTATTAATAGCACCTTAGGAGAAGACGACGTGTTCGACGAACACAAATATGAAGAAGTAATGAAGAGGTTAAAAAATGTCGAATCTAAGAACAAAGCCAACATAGAAGATCAGCTAGAACGAGTCATTGCTGTATCAAAAATTATTCAAAAGAAGGAAGGAGTAAATCTAAATCCTAACAACCCAACCGCTAAGGAAATCTTAGATAGATCCATAGTTAAAGAACTAAAGGATGGAGAGGACACATTATACTTCAAATCAATTTATAGAGGTAAACTTTCAAACCCAACACAAATATTGAAGCTTGGAGAAAAAACAAAAAGAGGAACGCGTAATGTTGTTTACGTAAAAAATAAAAAAACACTAGCCTTTTTACAGTATAAAGATATTATTAAACAACTAAAGACTGACGTCAAACAAGATAGCTTAGATTGGGACAACTACCCATTGCTAGACGACACCCCTGACGATTCATCAATAGTATTAGGCGTGATAAACTCGTCAAACACTATGGACCGACAGTCAAGAATAGGACCAAATGGTGCGTTACAAATACAAGCAGATAATTTTGGAGAAACAATGAACGAAACACAAGATCAATTAGATAAAACTGAAGATGAGAACGAGAGACATGCGCTAGAAACAAGGACTAACGCTTTATCTGAAGCTAGAGAAGTAACACTTAGACAGAGAAGATTAGAGGAAGTGAGAGAGCAACAAGAAGAGGACCTCACTCGGCTACAAAAAATAAAGGAGTGACTTAAGGAAAATTGGTTAGGCGCCTCAGCTTTAGGAATAACCATAGCCTCTTTTATCACCACAATTATAATATCCGCTAGAAGTGTTGTCTTCAAAGGTGGTCAAGCACTTGGGAAATTAGGAAAAGCTATAGCTAATCTAGCCACAAAGGCTGGCCCTCTACTGGCTGGACTGCAAACATGGTGGCGACTGTGCTAAAGTGGGGAGCTACAGGCATATCTTGGTTAGCGTCTAATTTATGGATCCTAGCGATAGCACTAGCTTGGTTCGTCTACGATCAGTACAAACAGAGGAAATAAAACATGTGTTATAATATAGTATGAATACTAATGAAAAAGAGTTGCTTCCTGGATATAGACGTCGTGAAATATCTGCTATCAAAGGCACAAGAACCCGTCATGTTGTAACGCTAAACCCCAACAAAGCCAATCCAGGGGAGGAGTTATACATCGATATCCCCAAAACTAAGGGTAATACTTGTTTGGTACCCTCTAGTCTCCATATTCTATTCGACTTTAAGAGTTCGAATGCGAAATCATGGTTTCTTAACAACCTTTCGAGACTACTATTTGAGAGACTGGTGGTAAAACTAGCTGGTGAGTCCGTGTACGACAATAGTGGTGAAAGCGTCATCGGTACGTACAAAGACCTCTGGAAATCTAACAGTGAGCGAGACCAGATGGTTGAATATGGTATAGCAAACGAGAACCTTCGAAAGTTAATCTCAAAGGACGACAGTGGCGCAGCCAGTGGAGACACACAAAAAGTTAGTGATGGTCTGATGTTCTCCATCCACAACACTAAAGAAAAGATTCAAATCGACAAGATTCTAGAAGATCATGGTCTATACGCACCATACAACATGAACAACAATTTCAGGTATATAATCACACTCCCTAAAGCGTCTGATATTATGGTGGCTCAATCTGGATCAGCTGTGGCTGGCTATACGTTAGAGAACCTTGAGTTGGAGTACGAAACTATCGAGAATCAAGAGATTGCTGATGAAGTATCATCTCTATACGCATCCGGTAGGTCTCTATCATACGAACACGTCACACTAATGAAGACTGTGGAGTGGGATAAAGGAATCACACTCGTGAATGAGAATATTAATCTACCAAGAAAATCGATGAAATCTGTCGTTTTACTCTTCACAAACAAAACAAGAACTGATAGTGAAGAGTTCATCTATCCGAACATAGAGTCAGTCAAACTCACCATAGAAGGTGTGCCGAACATGGTCTACAGTCAAGGAATACCGAAATCAAGACTCTGGGGAGAAGCGAAAAGACTATTCGGGCAAGGACTAGACTCCGACCAGCACATGACTATCCAAAAGTTTTACAAAGACGGTTTCGCTTTCATTGTTGACCTTAGATCTATCGAAGATAACGTGAAAGTTGCGACTGGAAAGAAGATTGTGAACACCCAGTCAGGAATATTGATGGAAATCAATAAAGAAGTCACAACAGCAAACGTTATGTGTAGAATATTCATACTCTCCGACGGACTTGTAAACCTCATCAACAATGATCTACAATCAATCCAGTACCAAACATATAGTATTCTATATGAAAACACCTTTTAACATGCTGATTGTTGGTATGACAGCCTGCGGTAAAACGTACTACCTCTTGGATATGATAGAGAAAGACTACATGAATCACTTCGATTTCATCATTCTTATATGCCCGACGTTCGAATGGAATAAGACGTACATAGAATGGAAATACTTGAGAGACCCAAACTTTATCGCTATTCAGTGTGAGCAGGATAAGGTCGATGTAGTTCTTAAATATGTGACTGATACTTATAAAGGCACCAATTCATTAATAATACTAGACGATTGTGCTGGTGGGCAGGACGTTAAAAACAGAACAAGCGAACTAGTTAAACTAGCCTTTAGCGCTAGACACTACAACCTATCCACAATAGTCATAACACAACAACTAACCTCCATTAGTAAACCATACCGTGAAAACATCTCAAAGTTAGTAACATTCTACAACCCTAACAGAAACGATTTGAAAATTATCGTAGACGATTATCTCAACGGAGTTGATAAAGCGGAAATTCAGAAAATAATAAAACAGTTGAAAGACAATGAGTACGCTCATACGAAATAGTTATTCCGCAAAAACAAAACATATCGTATAGTATAGGACATGCCAAAACGCAAGACAAAAAATCTTGAGACAATTGATGAACTCATCGAAGACATACGAGAAGCAGAACAGGAAGTGATCGATGAGCCACAAATCGATACACCACAAGTTGACGACACTCCGCAAACTGGTGTAGATAAGAAACGAGACGAACTAAGAAGACTCTCAGAGGACGGTGAGATAGATCAATCCGTCGCTTATCTTAAAAAGGCCTCAGCTAAAGTTATCAATAAGATCTATGAAGAATGGGAGGTAAAAAGAATGGAGAAAGCGAACGTGTTTCTCTGTGACCTTTTAATAAGCAAGTTCGCCCACGCGTTAGGAGGGTTCAACGCTATCGAGTCACCTGAAAAGCTCGAAAACGAGTTGATTACTGACCAGCTATTAAAAAGAGATGTAGAGAAGTTTATATCATACGTATCCCCCTACCTCCATTGTTTAGGGTTGTTATCAGGTGGACTAACAACTAGTAAACACGTATTTAGCCATATGGCTAGAGGGGAAATCCCTGAGGGGGAACCCCCGAATGAAGGAGACAGTGCTATCTAATTACAATAATTTACAAAACGACCTAAAGACATGAGTATATACTAACTTAATGAGTGCTGTAGCCATGGAGAGTAGTGTAGAACGTTGGGAATCAGTGGAGGAAAAGATAATGAGACTCAACAAAGAGTTGTCATTTATCTGCCAGATTAGAGAGCTCAAACGACAACTCTTCGCTAAGAGTAGCTTAGAACGTGAGGAACTAGACGAGAGGTTTAAACATACTGTACTCTGGAAAAGGATGACCAGTCACAACAGAGAGTTGCAGCTTCTACGTACTAATACTCGAAAAACTATTTTGGGAAACATGTGTGATGGTTTTCGAGTCTAATTTATTTTGTCTCGTTTTAGTAGTCTCGAAAGTGGGGGTAACAGCGAATTTTTCAATTTTGGTTGTGAAGCATGAAAAATTGAAAACTGCGCTGGTAGCCCCACTTTCTATACTACTTACACAGTCCAATTTTCAGGCTGACGTTTCATGTAAGTATCCCAAATTTAAAACATAGTCCTAATCCCAATCCCAAACCTAATCCTAACCCAACCCAACCCTATCGAGAATAAGCTATCCTGTCTACATGACGTTGTTTATGGCAACAGTATAGATGTGATTGCTTTGGTGGAGACTTGGCTCTCTAGTCATGTGCGTGATGATGAAATCTTACCTGTTGGGTACAAGCTAATTTGTAGAGATCGGTAAACGGGGAGGTGGTGTTCTGCTTGCCGTGAGAGATACAGTCAAAACTGAACCTTCTGATTTCGTTTCCGACTCATTAGAACTTGCATCTGTTGTCATTAACTCCTCGTCCAGTAAAGTACTTGTTGCTGTCTGTTATCGTCCACCTGACTCCACCATTGATTTTATTCATGAACTATCCCGATTTTTAAAATTTGTTCAAGATTCACAATTCAGAGATGTCGTTCTAATTGGTGATTTTAACTACCCTAACATCCAATGGTCTAATGGTTCAGGTTTCTCTACCTTAAGTTCAGAATCTAGTTTCATTGACATTGTCACCGAGTTTAGTTACCTACAATTGATCAACTCGCCTACCCGCGGTAACAATCTTATCGACCTGGTTTTAACTACAAACGAATATTTGACAAACAACTTCGAAGTTACTGATGACGAATCCATCTCTCTGCACTCTGATCACAAAGCAATATTTTTCGACTTAAAACTCCTTCAACAACCTAAACAATCTTCCGAACGTATAGTATATGATTACTCCAAGGGAGATTTGGTTGGCCTCATTAACTGTCTCAGGATCACTCCACTAGTAGATATAGTCCTCAACGAAAGTCACGACGTAAATCTTGCCTGGTCAAAGTGGAAAAACGCTTTCCTTGCCGCTGTAGACTATTTCATTCCTAAAACAAAGCTCAAGCGTTCATTTACCCCTCCGTACATCACCAAGGACTTACTCCACGCCATCAAAATGAAAGAGTCACTAGGAGAAAGGCTAAGGCTAAGAACTCACCTCAACTTTGGGAGAAATTCCGTAGAACTCGGCAACACGTCAAGTGTTGGATGAATTCCAAGAAGAGAGAATATTTCTCTGGACTGTCCGAAAATGTGTTCAATGATCCTAAATCATTTTGGAGATTCTTTAAGAGTAAATCCTCAAAATCCTCTATCCCTGACGTGATTCAATTGAATGGTCAGAAACTTTTTTCTGCGGAGGAAAAAGCGGATGGCTTTAACCAATATTTCGCGTCAGTCTTTATCTCCGACTCCGACACAAGTTCTTCACCTCTTATCTCTCCTGCTAACTCAACATCTAACTCTCTTGACTCATTTACTATATCTGAATCGGACGTTCAGTCATTGTTGTTCAATTTGTCACCATCTAACGCTACTGGTCCTGACGGTATACCAGCTTATATTCTAAAGCGATGTTCTGAAGTAATCGCCCCATCTTTGACTGCTCTCTTTGAGCTATCTCTTCAGCAGGGTGTTTTCCCTTCTGAATGGAAATCTGCAAATGTCGTGCCCATACCCAAGAAAGGCGACGCTCATGAGGCCACAAACTGCAGACCAGTTTCATTACTATCCCAAATCTCCAAAGTTCTAGAACGTCTAATTTTCAATCAGGTTTATTCTTTTGTTAAGAACTCTTTGCATGACCTTCATCACGGCTTTCGTTGCCATAGGTCATGTGTTACTCAACTTTTGAATGTGCTTCACGACCTTGGTCATACTCTTGATTCTGGTAAGGAAATTGACATGGTTTATCTTGACTTTGCTAAAGCGTTTGACTCGGTGTCCCATAGCAAACTCTTGTTCAAACTTAAATCGTTTGGAATCTCTGGTCCACTTCTTAAAGTGCCTATGAAACGAAAATTAAGTTTGTTTTATTTGAAAGAACTTTTAAAATAAGGAAGAATATTAATTTACAGATCTCTCATATTTCACTTGGTTCTTGAGATATTTAGACTTATGTGATATTCAAATGAATAACCTATGACGTCAAGGGGTTTGCAATACATTTTAACATATTGGAAAATCGTGTATATCTTTAAGATTATTAAACAAAATCACTTGAAACTTTGCATGTGGATACAGACAACTAAACTGGAGAACATCACTCTAGTTTTATGGTCGCCATGGTAACAAATTAGTTTTCAGACATCTTGATTTCTAAAATAAAATTATTTGTTTTCTCTTCCATCCCAAACATTTGCGGGTTGGTACTGGTTTAGCAGATTTTTACGGACTTAACCAATTCTAAACTGAAGTTTAAATTTGGTGCAACACATAGCTATGTCAGAAAACAAAGATTTTTGACAAAGAGACTTAGAGGTCTGGGAACTATATTATTACTATTGCCACATTGAAACTTGAACGGTGTTGTTCAGTTTAGTGGTTTGTATCCACATGCAAAGTTTCAAGTGATTTCGTTTGATAATCTTAAAGATATACACGATTTTCCAATATGTTAAAATGTATTGCAACCCCCTTGACGTCATAGGTTATCTCATTTGAATATCACATAAGTCTAAATATCTCAAGAACCAAGTGAAATATGAGAGAGCTGTAAATTAATATTCTTCATTATTTTAAAAGTTCTTTCAAATAAAACAAACTTAATTTTCGTTTCATAGGCACTTTAACTGGTTTGCCGATTACCTTCGTGATCGCAAACAGTGTGTTGTCGTTGAAGGAGTTTCCTCATCCTTTCTTAGTGTTACCTCCGGTGTGCCACAAGGTAGTGTAATAGGTCCTCTCCTATTCATACTTTATGTGAACGACCTTCGGAGGTAACCAAGAATAGTACTGTTGCGCTTTTTGCTGATGACAGCAAATGTTATCGTGCTATACAATCAACAGATGATCGAGATCTCCTCCAGCTTGACCTGGACGCTATGTCCAACTGGTCGCTGTCATGGCAATTGAAATTTTCCCGCAAACGCATCCCTCCAACTCATTCCTACTTTCTTAACAATGAACCAGTCAAGAGCATAACTAGCCAAGTAGACTTGGGTGTGGTAGTCAGCTGCACTGCAAAAGCCAATCGTATGCGGGGCACCTCAAGGATCGTCACGCGATCTTGCGATCCTCGAGGGTGTTCAAAGATGTGCTAGCAAATTCATCCTTCAGGATTATGAGTTGTCATATCCTGAACGTCTTAAGAAGCTTAATTTACTTCCGATATCCTACTGGCTTGAACTAAAGGATCTCGTTTTCTTTTTTAAATGTAAACAAGGCCTCTTCGACCTAGACATCTCCTCTTTCGTCACTTTTTCTTCTCAAAGCACGTCTCGCACCCATTCAAATAAGGACAACTTGCTTCAAGTCAACCATTGCAGGACGTCTCTCTGTAGGAATTCTTTTTTCAACCGAATTGTCCTTCTCTGGAACAATCTCTCTCCCACCATTCGTAATAGTTCATCCGTTTCCTCCTTCAAACACAGACTAACTGTTTACTACACTTCTCTACTACACTCATCTTTCGATGTTAACAGAATGCGCACTTGGAAAACCTTTTGTTCTTAGTGCCGCTCTTTCAACTTAAGCTGTTGTTCCTAATTCGTCATGTCTTCTGTAAACTGTATATTTGTTCTGGTCTTTATTTTATGTATGTTATGTTTGTTTTCATTAAGGTCGGTCTTCACATGGGACTACTCATGTCCTGTTGACCTTACCTTCAACCATATATTTAGTTATTCAAAGTTTTATCTCTAATTTAATAGTTTTAATTCTTTCGCATTTATATATGGTTGTAAAGTTAATAAATAAATAAATGACACCACACTTGAATCACAACACCCACCGGTTTCTCAGAAGGGACCACATGGACACAAGAAACAACGACGTCACCTAAAACCACAGAAATCCAAAAGACAGGCCACACCTCAACACCACAATCAACCACAACCAACCACCACCGCAAAACCACAATCAACCACCACAGCAACACAACCAACCACCTCCAACACAAATAAATCCAATGCTATGTCTGGTTGGGAACAAGAACAAGTTCCCAACCATATGCAAGATGTTCATGAAAGGAAGGAGATAAAAACCTTCCTTCAAAAAACATCCAACAGAAGAGCCTGCAACAAAAACGGAGACAAACGCCACAACCGACAAACCATAACAAAACACATCAACAACAAACTAGTCGTCAACCATCTATGCTCTCTAAAGGCCTCAAATTTGTACCAACACCTCCACACACTCACATCCAGTCAATTACGGACTCCTTCAAGAGATTTCGAAGGACGATGTATACACATTACCATTTCAGAAACTCAACTTCCTCACACCCAAATCCATTTCGAACAAATAGTGTATGGAAGCCACCACTTCCAGACAATCCAAACCTCCTATCATATATCGTATCTGTATCAGGTACTGTCCTGTGAACCCTAACTCAAGAAGATCACGCTCACCAGAGTCAGATAACTCCAATGCAGCGGAATGCAGCGGTGGCTTTTCCCAATGCGGTGGCTTTTCCCAGCAGTGGATTTCAACAAAGAGGGTCGTGGAAAAGACCGCCCTCGCCGTGTATCTCTGCAACGCATTTGCCCGTTTTGTTATGAAAACGGGGAAGTGGAAGAAATTTTCAAATCGCACCAGCTGAAAAATCAAGATGGCAAGACAGTGTGCCCTAAGTTACGAGGCTTCCGATGTCCAATATGTAGGGCAACGGGGGATGAATAAAGTATAGGAAGAGAATAGGAAGAGAATATAAATAGAATAGGGATAGAATAAGAAAAGAATAGGAATAGAATAGGAATAGAATAGAATAGGAATAGAATAGGAAGAGAATAGGAATAGAATAGGAATAGAATAGGAAAATAATAGGAATAGAATAGGAATAGAATAGGAAGAGAATAGGAATAGAATAGGAATAGAATAGGAAAAGAATAGGAATAGAATAAGAATAGGAATAGAATAGGAATATAATAGGAGTAGAATAGGAATAGAATAGGAAGAGAATAGGAATAGAATATGAAGAGAATAGAATAGGAATAGCAATAGAATAGCAATAGAATGGGAAGAGAATAGGAAGAGAATAGGAATAGAATAGGAATATAATTATAGGAATAGAATAGGAATAGAATAGGAATAGCAATAGAATAGGAAGAGAATTATAGGAAGAGAATAGGAAGAGAATTATAGGAAGAGAATAGGAAGAGAATAGGAATAGCAATAAAATAGGAAGATAATAGGAATAGAATATGGTTTCAAACAGTCTATGCATTGCAGGCGTTCTGTTTGGGGGAGGGCCAACCTCGTACCCAGGGCATTTTGCGCGTGGAGGCAAAATGCCCTGGGGGATAGGATTTTGGTTTCGCCTCTCCCTCTCCTCTGCAGGGGTTTATTTTTATTAGAGGAAGGCGTGCAGGCAAAATGGGGAAGCGCATGGGGGGAGTGGATCGAGAAAAATCGGAGGCGCGCGGTGGACGACGGGAAGACGGAAAACGAGAAAAGGAGCCACCTCTGGTCAAATTTAGCCTCCTCCGCAGGCAACTCTGTGGCTTCTTTTATCCGAGTCAAATCGCTTCCAAGGCTGTACGAGCAATGTTTGACTCGGGAAAAGAAGCCACAGAGT
Organism: Chrysogorgia sp. JL179-B06; assembly: GCA_035772405.1. NCBI lineage: Eukaryota > Metazoa > Cnidaria > Anthozoa > Scleralcyonacea > Chrysogorgiidae > Chrysogorgia > Chrysogorgia sp. JL179-B06. The sequence goes on from JAYKKM010000114.1 coordinate 185,502, forward strand.
TGCCTGCGGAGGAGTCTAGGTCAAATTGTTCTTTGAATGATTTGAGTCTGGAAGATTGGTGTTTAATGTCATTCTGTCCAGGTTGTCGTTTTAGTTAACATTAATAACAATTTTACACCATCTAGTTTTAAAGTGCCCATGACCCCAAATACCATATTACTGATATAGATACTACATGAAGTGAAAAGTTGATTGACAAAATATTTTATGATTTGAGCTTTGCGTTGATGTGCTATAAAGATTTGTTTCAACTGAAATTCTAATGATGTGAAGTCATTTACGGCATTTGGCTTTCTTTTCTGCTTTCCGTGTGATAGACTGGTTGAGGATTGGAGTGAAAAAGTTGATAACATCTTTACTATAGTGGTCAAGTACATCATCAACGTTTGAGTTGGATTAATTTGCTCTAACAGTAGAATATTGTATCCGAAATGATGCCGTAAATGACGTCACACTCATTACTATTTCTGACAAACAAATCTTTCTAGAACATTAACGCAAAGCTTAAATCATAAAATATTTTGGCATTCAACTATTTACTTCATGTAGAATCTATATTAGTAATATCGTATTTGGGGTCATGGGCACTTTATACTTTAATACTTTAATATATATGCATAGTTGAGTGATTTACTGATTTGGGTTTTGAGCTTGAAGCTCCAATTGTTTTTTATTTTTGCTGTACAAGCTGTCTTATTTATTAGTTGTTTATATATTAACCTGCAAATTACCGAATGCTAGTCAATGTGAACGTCTAGTCAAGAGCTCGCTGATTTCTGAGTAAAAACTCATTGGAACGGCCATTATAAATTGTTACCAGTGTATTAATTGTTGTGGCACTTGTTATTATCTTGGATATTAGTGTTTATCATTTTGGATATTAATTATTTGTTTATTATCTTGGATATTAACGTATCCCTCGAGTCTGACCCAGTCCATCACTGAATTTGATCGCCATGTACATTGGATACGTTATCTGGCGAGGCTTATTTTCTTTCTCTCTTCCCGTCATTCCCTGCGCGCCTCCGATTTTTCTCCCGCTAACGCTTTTTACTCGGGCTACCTGTGGTAGGTTTCGGCTCTGTTTATTATTTTGTCGTCGTCGCGAAATGGCAATTATTGCATCATTGTTGACTAAATTAGTAGACTAGTGAGCGAGACTATGAATGTGGGATTACTCCAGCAGTCGTTTTAGGGAGGCTAATTATTGCATCATCCCGATCAACCTAGTACGCAGGCTTTTCACCTTCGCTAAACGGAAAACACTGCATATATTCATGCGCCATTGTGATTTATTTACTCATCTGATCACCTTTCTTCGAGTGCTCTTCACTGAAAATCTTTGATGTGGCTGGCAAGTATCTTGTACTTAAGTATCTTATACGCTCAAGTATCTTATACGCTCACAATCCCGATCGCTTTCGAAACGGGTTGGTCTATGATTTCGAGAACCTGTACTCGATCAAATTATATGTTTACTTTCCATACGCTTTTTGTCTACTATACTCAACATATGAATGCTGTATGGAAATATGTTAACTGTTCTGAGGTAACTGTTATATTTTTATAAGCTTTGTTGCCTGTATTGTTTATTGTTATGTTATGTTATACAAAATAAAATCGATGCTACAGTTTGTTTCATATATACCAAGTACTATTATTAAAGTATGCAATGTTATTTTACTTGTAAGCTTAAATGGGGCTCCAAAATGTTCTGGGTTATCAGTAAGTTTGTATCGATTGTTCATACATGTATTATTATATACAAATGCTTACAAATGAACACACAGTATATAAATCTCTGACACCCATACCAACTATCAAGATCAAGGAGTAAAGAGTTTGTTGTTGTTTGACCTTGCTACTGCCAGCTAAATGGTTTGATTTACTGCTATGCCTTATACACTAAGAAAAAGATTAACTGATTTAATGCTTGCTCAAACTGAACCTGTTTGCCAGACTGACCATATGAATTGTTATTACATGAGCACAGGCCGGCTCGCTAGAACTGGATTATGTCAGCAAACAGGGTGGCTCATTTGGTGGGGCAGACTTCTCAGTAAGCCAGCTTGGATACTGAGCCAACTCACCTTCATATAATCAAAGCCGTTGGCCAACACTATGTTATGGGTTTGCAATGATGGAAAATTAATTTAACCACCCCTGCACTGACAGCTGTATCATTACATGTACCATTGTACCTACATGTACAACTATAGATTTGTGTATATTGAATTTGCCTAGAATGTCTTTCAACAAGCCACTAGCTTAAGTAGCCCGAGTTAACGCCTAGCGGGCGTCTTGTTCTAAATAAAATATACAACTAAGCCTCTGCGGAGGAGAGAGCCTCTCACATTTTTCCGCCCGCCTAGTATGAATATGACTTCGAGGTTTTCACAACACTGCTATTGCTACCTGTGTGATCTCCCTCAAACACCGTGGGCGATGCTCACAGACTTCTTGGAGCCAATATGTCATGGCTGCTGCAACTACGAGAACACGATTAATAGAAATGTCGAGTTCACGATAGACCGTGCACGAAATATACGGAAGAATTATGAGGAAATTGAGGAGAAAGCAAAAGGCTTGATTCCCAGAGACCAAGGCAATCGGAGAGCAAGACCGAGTCCATCTTACGCTTCGATGGACGAAAATACGGCAACAAGTAAACGAAATCGGGGCAAAATGCGAAATCCGCGGAAAATCGATGGTATGTTGTCGAAATAATTAGCTAACGAGGAGGGCAAGGGAGGTGTTGGACCATTCATTATTATATTATTATTATTTATCCATTATTCCCTCAGCTTCTATTTCATCGATGGTCTCGTCGAAACCGGGAGGTCAAGGAAGCGTTGAAACACGTAGTCAAGCTCAACTGCAGGGAAATATGTCCACGTCACCAGCAGTGCCAGTAAATGAACAACAGAGCTCTGTTACCATCTTGCAGTGCGTGTTGTGCAATGAAATTATGGTGGCAGCTGCCTACAATTATGGGGTTCATGCCCCTCGGTGCCACATCACAAGTTTTGTCTTCCTTGTTGCCGTAAATGTATTGTCGCAGAAATCAGAATATAACAAAGCATTCTGCCGAAGCGGTGAGCGATGTCGCGAGGAAGACATTAATCAACCCTGGGCCTTCATGGAATGTGAAATTGATGCTATATTAAATCAACAGCTGCTCTAACGCCGTAGGAGCCTGCCGCTAATGTTGTTGACATGTATACATGTGTCGCGATTCCCGCAAAATGCAAGATTTTACCGCACCTTCTCCCGATTTTCGATAGGAGTATTATCACCATCAAAAATCCCACGAGAACCACGCGCATTCGCGCAGGAAGGTGCGGTAAAATCTTGCGTTTTGCGGGAATCGCGACAGGTCTATTACCGACCAGATTTCAGATTATTCCCGCATTATTTTTCTCTCATGCATGGTCAATAGCGAAGGCCACAGGTGACGTCAGTTTTCATGTTTGTCTGAGTTTATAATTTATTCTTGGCATTCTTGCATTTCCAACAAAAGAAGATTTTTTTACGAATCCCTCGAGATTCAATTTTGGTTTGTTTGTCCACTTTTGGCTTAATAGTAACTGTGCGACAACACCACCACAATAAAAGCATTATTTGACATTTTTAAAGAGAAAGTTGAATATGAAATATCAAACTTATTGGCTAAACTCACCAAGCAAGACGAAACCATCAATACAAATAAACAAGACATATGCAAATTGTGTGAAGAAAATTTGCATCTCAAATCACGTATCTTCAAATTAGAAGGAAAGATGGCCTCGGCCTCCATAGAAAAATCCCCTGGTACTATTGAAATTTTGTCTGTCACACCTACAATGCAGTACGTTCCCATAAGCACTAAGAAAAAGGCCAACGAAGACCAACTACCGGAAAGTAATGTGCCTAATATGCAGTCCAATTTAGAAGTTAGTGTATCTACTTATGGAAATTTGACCTTACAACCGCGATCCCAGCAGATAAATAAGAATCGTTACGACCGCCCCCCAAAGAATTCCACTCCTTGTCCATTTCTTTTGCGTTGAGGTTGGTGTCGAAAGGGAGACCGATGCGACTTTCAACATCTTAAACCATCTCGTGATATACATAAACATAATGTCCCCTGTCCTTTCCTGCAGAACAGAGGTTTCTGTCTGAAAGACGATCGATGCGATTTCTCCCACGCTTGGGTCCCAACCAGAAGGTCGGTATTAAGAACCACTACTAGTAGCCATTTGCCACCTGTCTCTTTTTTATCCCGAGCGCAAGTATCATTGCCACCAAACGTCTACACAGCCCAACCTCCGCAGCTACAACTGTACAGCCTACACCCATGGCGACCCCTATATCCAAGGCCGTTAATGGAAATCCCACTACCCTCGTCCAGTTTTCCCCGATTATCCTCCCAGATCCACCGGAACAGATTTTACTAAATCCTTCTAAACAGAGCTCCACTTCATGTATTTCCCTTGAGTCCTCCTCTACACGTATTCCTATGTTTTCCCCGATCAGCGATCTATCAGAATCGACCCCATCACGATACTCTCACTCAGTCCAAAAAGTTAATACATTTGAACGCATAAAATTTGTATCTACGTTACCCTCCACCAAACTACCAAACCTTTTAATTTGTAATCTCCGCTCCCTCATGCCCAAGATCGACGAACTTGACGCTGTGGTGTCTTTTAATCAAACGGACATGGTCTGCATTACAGAGACTTGGTTATCCCCTACAATTCCTGACAATCTGGTATCCTTATCCAATTTTAATCTGTTTAGGAACGATAGACTGGTTTCAAATGGCGGAGGTGTTTGTGCCTACATAAATAGCAATATTTATTGTAGACGAATTGAGGAATTTGAAAACTCTTCGATTGAGTCACTGTGGTTATCAGTAAGACCAAAGAAGTTACCCCGCTCTGTCTCGGTTATCTTACTGGCTGTTGTTTACCACTCCACAGCATCCTGCCAAACTGAAAATGTAGAATTGTATTCACACATTCAAACCAATGTTGACTCATTTTTATATTCCCACCCTGAAGCTCTAGTCCTAATTACTGGCGACTTCAATTTTAGAAGCACGGGTCTCGATGCAAACTATCTTAAAAGAATTACTGGCCTGACGCAGATAGTCAAGGTAGCTACCAGAGCAGATGTAATTTTAGACTGGTGTTTAACCAACTCAAAGGTGGTTAACATTTATGAATCAATTCAACTTCCTCCCATCGGAACCAGTGATCATTATACGATTCTTATGAAAGCCCAACCTTCTCCAAGCCAGACAATTCACATATATGGAAACGCGATCTCAGAGATAGCAGGATACGGCCTTTTGGACGATATATCTCTACATTTGATTGGTCTCCCATCTTGGATATCCATGACTGTGATATAAAATATGAAAAGTTTAACGATACAATGATTACGATGATTGAAAATTTTTTTCCTTTGTAACGGATTAAAGTACGAAAGTGTGATAAGCCTTGGATGACGTCATCAATAAAGTCTGCTATTGGGAGACGCCAAAAAGCTTTACATGAAAGCGGGAAAAATTCAGATATTTATAAATATTGGCGTAACAGAGTCCAATCATGCATTAAAGTTGCACGAAAGATCTACTATATGAGGTCAATCGAGAAATTGAAAAATTCTAACCCGGCAAGATGGTGGGAAGAAGTGAAAGCCATTGGTGGTCTCTCGTCAAAAAATTCTTGGTATTCTCAGTTATTTTCTGATGATGTCCGGAACTGTGAAGAATTGGCCGAAAATTTTAATAACTTTCTTACTGCCCTTACATCACATTTTGACCCTCTAATTCTCGACGAAAACCAGGACGACCTAGAAGTACCAAATGATTACCTCGTCGACGCCCAACAGATCTATAAGAAACTTCGTAAAATTAAAACCTCAAAATCACCGGGTCCTGACATGTTTCCAAATAAAATCCTGAAAACATTTGCCTTTGAGCTTGCCCCAGTTATCTCGGACATTTTCAACTCATCCATGACACAAGGCACCTTCCCGAAGTCATTGAAGAGATCTATTGTAGTGCCTGTCCCTAAGGTATCACCCCCAAAGAGTATTGAAGACGACCTACGACCAATATCCTTAACATCTCAGATCGCCAAAGTTATGGAGGATTGTACTTTGGACAAATTTTTTCCTGAAGTTATAAATAAACTTGACACTAAACAATTTGCACTCCCGAAGAAATCAACAACCCACGCTTTGGTGTACCTTTTACATTCAATCTTGGTTGCTCTTGAGAGAGGTTCCTGTACTGCTAGATTGTTCTTTGCAGATTTTCAGAAAGGTTTTGATCTAGTAGATCACAATGTTATTATTAAAGAGTTAATCCTGCTTGATATCCATCCCTCTATAATTCGGTGGATTAAAGCCTTTCTCTGCGATCGTGAACAATGTGTCCGTGTGGGAACTTCTATGTCCTCTTGGAAGAAAACAAATGGTGGCTTACCACAAGGTACAAAGTTGGGTCCATTATTGTTTGCTGTTCTTATTAATTCCTTACTCAAAAACTGGCCTGGTAGGACCAAGTATGTGGATGACATCTCGGCCTTAGAGATTATACCACGTTTTTCACCCAGTTTAATGCCATTAGTCGTAAATGAAATCTCGGACTACGCTTCAGAACGCGGAATGGAACTAAATTATAAGAAATGCAAACAGATGTTGATCAACTTTCTTAAATATAAAGGATCTGATAATGAAAACCCGATCTATATTACAGGTAAACCGGTGGAAACTGTGTCCTCTTTCAAGTTCCTAGGTGTATGGATATCAAACGACTTGTCATGGAATACTCATGTTGACATGGTATTGAAAAAGGCAAATTCTCGCTTATACGCATTGCGTCTGTTAAAAAAGGCTGGTCTTCAAGCATCTCACATTGTACAAATATATATCTCATTCATTAGATCCAGAATTGAATATGCATCCCCTGTGTGGTCGTCAATACCTAAATCATTATCTGACATTCTCGAATCTGTTATGATGAAGCCCTTGAAATTTCAAACTTACAGTATTTGAGTACTCGTAGAGACATCTCTTGCAAGAAATTCGTCGAATCTTTGTGACGTGATGCTTCACCCTACAACCCTTTGACTAAAATTATGGAAATTCGTCCCGGGGTTAAAACTCATGATTATGACTAAAGGAACGACAGAATGGTCGAACAAATTTTATGGCCAGAAACCACTGAACGGTTAAAGAACTTCGTGACTAGGAAATATTATTGGTTTTATAGTTAATTAACAGTCCTAACTAAATAAACATTATTGTACATAATATATATATATATATTAAGATTATGAATTGTACATTTTAATATAAAATTTTATGTTATATTAGTACTCCATGTAATTCAGTTTTTCCTTTAAAAAACTGCAAATTGGTTTTAATTAAACAGATTGATTGATTGATTGATTGCTCTTCGCTATTATCCATGCCTTAATTATTCAAGAGCACCGGGATGTAAGATATCACAACGTTCGGCGCAAAAATAACACCCAACAATAAAACTTGAAAAAAACAACTCTGTTGGAGTGTTTTCATGTGACGACAAAGCTGTCATGTTGAAGGACAACTTCAAAGTCTTCAAAGTTCCGACGTTTAATAGAGCGGATAATGAATAACAGATGTTTTTCCATGCAGGATACTGAAAACACGCTGGATATTGCAAGACTGGAGACGTAAAAAATACGAACCGCTAGGCGAGTGCTTTTTAGCTTATTATGGTAATTGTAGTATTAATGACGTCATCATGCAAGCGGTCTATTGGCTTTTTCGTAATTCAGAAATTTATGGTGCTATACCCATACTCATACCCATACAGTTTTCCAAACAAAACACTTTGCAACAGCAAAATCCAATTGAACTCTGAAGAGATATGAAGAGGGTTGTGGGGAACACCTGTATTCTCACTTTTGGGAAAAAAGGTTTAGTGGATGTAGTATACTGCAGTACAAGTCATTTATGTAACAGATGTTAAAGTGCCCCTTACCTCAAAATGTTTTATTGTCTTATTTGGAAGAACTTTTAAATGATGAAGTGACTTCTTTTGAAGATTTTCACTTCTTCGCTTTCTTTTTGAGATATATCAGTTTGTTTGATGTGCAAAAATCTGGAATTTCGTCGTATATCTTTGCGTTCATGAAATAAAAACACTAAAGTGTGAATAACACGTCTGCGTTTCTCCCACAACACCAAACTTCTTGATTTTAAAGGATTTCGTTCGAGAATAAAAGAGATATACACATTTCTCCAATAAGTCATCATGCATGTGTGACGAAATTCCAAACATTTGCATATCAAATAAACTGATATATCTCAAAAAGAAAACAAAAATCTTCAAAAGAAGTTACTTTATCATTTTAAAAGTTCTTCCAAACAAGACAATAAAACATTTTGAGGTTATGGGCACTTTAAGGATCCAACATGGAGGGAAGCTTTATGGATGTTAATTTTGTAAGATATGACAATTTAGATATAAAAATGTTGTCACTGCATGCATGGAAATTTAGTTTAGTCTGATGAACTATGCACCGAAACGTATGTATATAGTTATATGTTTAAATAAAGTTATCGTTGAAGATGTTTTTGTTTTATAACTTCATGTTTGTCTGAGTTTATAATTTATTCTTGGCATTCTTGCATTTCCAACAAAAGAAAACGTTTTTACGAACCCTCGAGATTCAATTTTGGTTTGTTTGTCCATTTTTGGCCTATTAATAGTAACTGTGCGCTTCGCTATTATCCATGCCTTAATTATTCCAGAGCACCTGGATGTAAGATATCACATGCTTAACGTTCGGCGCAAAAAATAACAAGTTTTGTGCAGAAGCACCCACTGTGTCTGTGTTCTAGCACGGTTAGATTCTAGCAAGTCAACCAGGATTGGTGACAGCTTAACGTGTTAGTTGGTGATATGGTTAGACCTGCTGACGGGGATAAAACGCGGATACGGACGGATAAAAAGAATAAAAGGCGGATGGAAACAATAAAACTTGAAAATAAAATAAAATAAATAATAAATAACAAGAAGCAGAATTAGCTGTCAGAATCGGACACTCCATATATTTAGGCACTTAAGCACTGACACGTTACCAACCTCGTAACCTTGTGTCAGGACACGTTACCTCGAGGCTCAAACTGTTGTGCAGTTCCTGGGATACGTAAGGGGAATACGTCGGCAATGTTGTTATTTTATATATTTACAAGACATCTTCTTGATAAGACAACTACACTGCTGTTCTCAAACTTAAAAGAACGCAACTCACGCGTCTTTAAAGGCTGTAAAAGATGCGAGTCTCTAATTTTTTACCGTTTATAGCCAGCGCGACAAGCTAAAAGCAGCTGACGAAATTCGGTAAATAATTAGCTAATTGGTTCTGTTATCGATGTGTTATTTATTTTTTCTCTCTCGCTCGTCATTTTTTCGATCGCGTATCCACGTTAATTTTATTTATATCTGCGTTTTATTCTTCTCATATGTCCGTATCCGCGTTTTATCCCAACCCCCTGCCCCCGTCTAAAATCGCAACGGGAACAACGTAGCCTGCGTGGCAGGTGGCAAGGAACAATGGGAACTAAACTGTGCATTCAATGCACAGTTCCCGTTGCGTTTTAGGCCGTGTGGATCGTCATATCGCGTCGCGAAAAGAAAATGGAATCTTTCGACCTTCTAGTAAAATATCCGGGGCAACTTTGTGTGTTTTGTCGCAATAACGGTGAATCCGAAGAACTGTGCGAATCGCACGAGTTAAAAGATAAAGATAGCAAGACAGTGTGCCCAGTCCTACGTGCCTACACTTGCCCAATATGTTATCAATCCGGGATTATGCACATACTATCAGGTACTGTCCTGTGAACCCTAACTCAAGAAGATCACGCTCACCAGAGTCAGATAACTCCAATGTAGCGGTGGCTTTTCCCAGCAGTGGATTTCAACAAAGAGGGCCGTGGAAAAGACCGTTCCCTCGCCGTGTATCTCTGCAACGCATTTGCCCGTTTTGTTATGAAAACGGGGAAGTGGAAGAAATTTTCAAATCGCACCAGCTGAAAAATCAAGATGGCAAGACAGTGTGCCCTAAGTTACGAGGCTTCCGATGTCCAATATGTAGGGCAACGGGGGATGATTCCCACACACCGAGGTACTGTCCTTTAAATACAGACCGTGGACAATTTTTTAATTCTTAATTAGCTTGTGTGCTATATATTTAAATGATTTAACTCCTTCTTGTCCTAGGGTTTCCCACTTAACAAGTAAAATCGTCTGGCATTAGCCAGAGTAAAATACCAAAGTCAGCATCCGATTTGGAAGTCGGGTACGGACAAGAAGGAGTTAAAAATTTGGACTATGTGCACATTTTCGAGTGTTTTCGCATTGTTTACTGTACTTTGTAAACAATACGTAAACGCTCGGAAACATGTGCACATAGCCATACAGTGTATAAAAAAACTGAACCGGCATAAAATTAATTAACATTCCTTTCAAACAACCTATTGTCACCTCTGAGCCACGGTGCGTAAAAAAATATGGTTTTATACACCTCGGATTTTGCTGGAGCAGAGCTCTAACAGCAGCAATATTTCCCGTGTGGTTTTTCGCAATTAACCGTAACAAGGGCAATTCTGGCAGGGCTAGTTCCTGTATTCAGATATTTCCTGACGTTGCACAAAACTGTTATCTTAATTTCCCAGGTGTATAAGACCGTATTTTTAATTTCCCAAGACCGTTTTCTAAGGGTTCAGTTTTTTTATACACACTGTATTATTGACCTAGTGTGAGATCTTTACGACGCCTCAGGAACCAACAGTGTTTTCACATGACGACAAAGCTGTCATGTTGAAGGGCAACTTCAAAGTCTTCAAAGTTCTGACGTTTAATAGAGCCGATAATGAATAACAGATGTTTTATTGTTATATACAATATTGAACGATACTGTTTCCCTAGAGTCCATCTGGAGATAAAGATCTGGCGAAATATTTGATGGATTTTTACAATACAGGTGTGTGTGTCAGAATCCTTGTTAAGTCCATTGTAAATGCAAATTTACTCGTTTTCATATGCTAATTTACGCAGCTTCTGGCTCGACTATCATATCAAATTGAAATTTGATGTTTCTATCCAACTGAAATTTCGATCGAAATTACTGTATATATACATGTAACATATGCTTTGTTCTTTAAAAAACAAAAGTTTTGTGTTTCCTTTTTGAAAATGAGAGAGAATGTTATAGTGAGAAAGCGTTGCTGAATAAACATTGTCTGGTGTTTGCCAGAATATAATTCTAAGTACCGCTCAATGTGTTACTGGTAATATGCTCTAGCCTCTAACCATCAACCATGGCTTAACATTTTTTTGTATACTAGTTTAGTAACAATCATTAGGCATAAACACAATTGCTATGATCTTGCTGGTCTACCGGTATGCCCTATGTAGACACCATTAGCAGATGGATATAAGGATTACTGTACACATTTTGGTCATATAGCGACTTGGGACAACTCTCCTATTGTCTTGTTCTAACCATCCATGCTGCCATAGAACATACTGCCTATACGCTACATGCCGAAATTGCTCATTATTTATTTTTAGCTAGAACATCCTCCCTATATTGCATGGTATGATTAAAACATTGCCATCTAAGACCAACTGTTGAAATAGGGCACTGCTGGATATACATGGGCAGAAGTAGAACACTCTTATACAACATTTATTTTCTTTTTGTGTAGGAATTGCTTTGCATTCTTCACTTTCGCACCACTCTGGTGAAGGAGGGGTGGATCGCCATCACTTGCTACCTGTACACCACAAACTTCACCACTATTTAGGTCTGCATAGACAGCTGGTTGTCTCCTCAGTAATTCCAAGGCTTAAATCTTCTCAATGTATCCACATTAAATTTTTTTAATGAAGAGAGAATTTAACAGAAAATTATGACTACCCAACTATGAATCCAAGCTACAATTTTCCAAATCAATGTCAATCAAATCTGTAGTATCCTGACTGACAGTGTCTAAATAGCTCAGTAGTCAGAGCACTAATGTGTTGATTATTAGCTGTAGAATTAGTATTAGCCGTAGCTGTAGAAACTTACAGTAGGACCTCACAGCGTAGCTGCAGAAACTTACTTTGCACTTTTTGACTATGACGGTGTGGTCGTCTGGAATCTTTGATCTTGCTTTTTAGTCGGTCGGAGTTGTGGCGCATTGTGTTGGATTTTAGTGTAACTTTTAATTTAACTGTCACAGTGGAAGACTTTTTGGCTATCGTAGCACGATATTGTACACCTGATGGTAGGCCTTCGGCCTTGGGTTCAACGGAAAGAAGTTTCGCCCTTGCGTCACATTATCCGCCCTTGCGTCACATTATCCGCCATTTTGAAAAGCTGAACATCAAAACAAATAATGTTGTAATTTGTTGTTGTTCTGAGCCCACTTTCTGCACATGCAGTTTTACACTAAAAATTCATCGGCATAAATAATAGTGTAAACTCTGCAGTAAAACTAACGTAACTTTGCCCAAGTGAAGCAACATTTGCTTGGTAATTGCGAATTTTGGGTTGAAACCATCGCGTCGTCATCTCAAAACTCATGCCGGCTTTACGTACGAGCTAGCCCGACTCATGTAATCGCAATACTTTTTGAATCTCACCCAGGCTCCCTAAGATTGGTTTTTGTGGTTAGACTTTAAGCTAGAAATCTGAAAGATCATTATTGTACTTTTTGTCATTCACGAATACGCGATATCTCCGTTTAGTTCACAAGCCGGTGAACGTTAGGAAAACAAAAAAGCAGCCAAACTGGGAAAGGAACTATGATACGTAGCGTGACGTTGCTAGGATTTCTCTTTCTGAAAATTTCGAGAGGTGGAGAACATTACAATATTGAACGATACTGTTTCCCTAGAGTCCATCTGGAGATAAAGATCTGGCGAAATATTTGATGGATTTTTACAATACAGGTGTGTGTGTCAGAATCCTTGTTAAGTCCATTGTAAATGCAAATTTACTCGTTTTCATATGCTAATTTACGCAGCTTCTGGCTCGACTATCATATCAAATTGAAATTTGATGTTTCTATCCAACTGAAATTTCGATCGAAATTACTGTATATATACATGTAACATATGCTTTGTTCTTTAAAAAACAAAAGTTTTGTGTTTCCTTTTTGAAAATGAGAGAGAATGTTATAGTGAGAAAGCGTTGCTGAATAAACATTGTCTGGTGTTTGCCAGAATATAATTCTAAGTACCGCTCAATGTGTTACTGGTAATATGCTCTAGCCTCTAACCATCAACCATGGCTTAACATTTTTTTGTATACTAGTTTAGTAACAATCATTAGGCATAAACACAATTGCTATGATCTTGCTGGCCTACCGGTATGCCCTATGTAGACACCATTAGCAGATGGATATAAGGATTACTGTACACATTTTGGTCATATAGCGACTTGGGACAACTCTCCTATTGTCTTGTTCTAACCATCCATGCTGCCATAGAACATACTGCCTATACGCTACATGCCGAAATTGCTCATTATTTATTTTTAGCTAGAACATCCTCCCTATATTGCATGGTATGATTAAAACATTGCCATCTAAGACCAACTGTTGAAATAGGGCACTGCTGGATATACATGGGCAGAAGTAGAACACTCTTATACAACATTTATTTTCTTTTTGTGTAGGAATTGCTTTGCATTCTTCACTTTCGCACCACTCTGGTGAAGGAGAGGTGGATCGCCATCACTTGCTACCTGTACACCACAAACTTCACCACTATTTAGGTCTGCATAGACAGCTGGTTGTCTCCTCAGTAATTCCAAGGCTTAAATCTTCTCAATGTATCCACATTAAATTTTTTTAATGAAGAGAGAATTTAACAGAAAATTATGACTACCCAACTATGAATCCAAGCTACAATTTTCCAAATCAATGTCAATCAAATCTGTAGTATCCTGACTGACAGTGTCTAAATAGCTCAGTAGTCAGAGCACTAATGTGTTGATTAATAGTTATTATATACATGGAAAAATATTCCGAAGTCTCAGAAGCGGCCCGAGACCGAAGGTCGAGTGCCGCTTCTGGGAAAATATTTTTCCAGTACGTACCGACCAAAACGGTAAATAATGTGAGTTTATTTTTTCGAGCAAAGTCAAAAAAATTGCAACGTTTTGGCGCGAAAAGTTGCGAGAGGTCCGTACTGGTGTGATACGGACCTCGTACTCAGCCAATCAAAAGGCTCTATTTTAGTTATGGACCTGAGTTACGGACCTCAAAAAAAAATGTTATTACTACAGGTTATTATAAGTTTCAAAACAAATTGGTTTAGATCAGACTTGAGATGGCTAAGTGCCCACTTTACTATACAGGTGCCATTGAATTTAATTAATAGCCATGATGTAATCCATGATGTAATCCATGATGTAATATTATGAAGGGTTGCTCAAGCTGTCAGGGAGCACCTTATCTGATTTTCTTGGTTATGTTAGTTAATTCATACATTATAATCATAGCTAATTCTTAGTTAACACTGGGCACCTAAAAAATTATATCATTATTATTTATATAATATTATTCAAACTGGCCGAAGTATCCCACGGAAGCTGGTTAAGTTATATAATTTGCATAGATATTGTCTTTGATGCATGCATAATCATATCCGAGCGTATAAATGAGAGCGCGATATTTAACCAGTGCATTCTGTGTATTATCGCCACGGGGGAAAAGAAGTGCGGACAAAAGTAATTGACGATTGATGGCCCAGAGACCAGTTCAACCTGCCGTTGTCTTGCATCAAGAAGCAGCGATGGCTGCTGTAGAACCAGACCTGTAAGCACCAGCACTAGTTGCAACAGCAATTCCACAAGTTCAACTCCAAGGCCCTACCTTAGAGGTGATTGTCTTCCGTTGTACCGTACTTTGGTGTCATTACTTCACTCTATCACGTTGTAGTTCGTATTCTAGTCTTGTTATTTCTTTAGTGTGTTAAGGCTTATTGGGGCATGATTTTGCTTTTCTAGTCGTTGGTATTCGTTTGCTTGCTTTACGTAACCTAGCGTTTGTTTTATTGCTGACACTCGTGATTATAGTTCTATTTAGGTGTGCTCGTTTCGCCATTCTACCATGTTATTCTTGTTTGTTTCATTATAGGATGGGTTTCGATTGGGGTTAACTTTGCACTGTCTTTCGTTTTATTTTGGGTAAACGACAGCATGGTCATTATTGACTTGCGAAATGTTTGGTGTTTTCCTTGCGTAATTCATTTGCATGTAATCAGTCATTTCTCTTAATTGGCATGGGTATTGTGTGATGAGTGTGGGTATTGTTTATGTTTATCTCGTTTGTTTCTTGAGTTTGCATGAGTGGATACGGGGTTGTGTTGTTCATATTGGCATTGTTACGTTTTGCATGCGTGGAACAAGGGAATGTTCTTTAATGGGGGTGGCATGGCGACAGGTCATTACGGTTTGGCAATGTAAGTACGTTAGTGAATCAGCGGAAAATTCACGCTCGGGTCATATGGAAGCATGTTAACGTTTGACGTTGATTGCATGACTCAATCGGCTGTGAATTTCTACCTAAGGTGACTTGAAGTCTCGTTCTTAATGTTTGGCGGATGATTGCATGAGTGAATCAGCGAAAAGTTCTGGGGTGGCCTGGGGTCACGTTAATAATATTTGGCAGCTGTTTGCATCAGTAAATCAGGGAAAAATTCTAGGGTGGCCTGGGGTCACGTTTATAAAAATATGGCTGCTGATTGCATGAGTGAATAAGCGAAAAGAAAAAAATTCTAGGGTGATTTGGGGTCACGTTATTCATTCGTCGGCTGATTGCATGAGTGAGTCAGCGACAAACTCTAAGGCGGCCTGGGGTCACGTTCTTAATATTTGGCAGTTGATTGCATCAGTAAATCCGCGAGAAGTTCTAGGGTGGCCGGGGGTCACGTTATTAATATTGGGCGGATGATTGTGTAAATGAATCAGCGACAAGTTCTATTAAAGGTGACCTAGGGTCACGTTTTTAATATTAGGCGGCTGTTTGCACGATCGAGTGAATCAGCGAAAAATTCTAGGGTGGCCTGGGGTTACGCTATTACTGTTGGCAGTTGATTACTTGAGTGAATCAGTGGAAAATTTTAATTTGGGGTCATGAGTGGCTCCGTCGAAATTGTAATGCCGGGGCCTGTGATTACATGAATGCTGCTGTTTACAACAGCCTACACCAGGCCATTATTACACCAGCTGTGGTTGTTTTCTGCTGTCTGTTACGTGCGTTTTCAGCGGGTAGTCTTTAACTGTTTCCCATTCCCTACAGGATCAAGTGAAGGCACTTCACGAGCAGTTGGGTCAGCTGCAACAAGTAGTGGGAATGTCACCCGTTGACCAGGCTCTTGGGCTTGTGCGCCAACTGGCCGGTCGGCCACAAACTATCTTCGATGCTTATGCCCTTATTGGCGCTTTGGAAACCTTGGAAGATGTGGCGCGTCGATCTGGTCATCAGGATTTCAAACGTTTTGCGGCGGTTCTCACCCATTGCAAGAAACTTCCCCCTGATGCTCGGTTGGGGGACCTTGTTACACGCATTTTAGGGGATGACGTGGAGCGCGAGGTGGCAAAGACCGTTTCAAAAATGTTCAAATCGTCTGTTACTCGACCCCAAGTGTTTGACCACCCACCGACACAGCCCAGATGGCGAGATTGGCCGTATGCACAGACTGCACCATCTGGCCAACCATCGATGCGTGGAAGGTGTTTTAAATGTCGCCAGTTTGGACATTTTGCGCGAACCTGCCCCCATGGGGCACAGTCAAACCTGAAATAGCGAAGTCAGCAGTGTTGTTTTATGCTGGGGCAGTTGTTTGTACGTCCCTGTATGTAGAGTGTAATTTCCTTTGGCGCCATTGTGCGTATTTGTATTATTCTCTTATGAATAAATTGAGTACTTTCATTTGATATTGCTTTGTTTTGTTGATTGATTGAAACTCTAGGATGGGTATCCCATTATTTTCATATATGTTTTGTGCATGTTCTTTGCCTATTTGGTGGTGGTTTTCATGTTCTTTCCCTCTGCTCGTTTCCTGGGTGGGTTTTCCGTTTATTTATTTTCTCCTCCCTTTTACTTCTTTAGCCGCCTTCGCCACGTCCCTGTTTTCAACAGTTTGTTGTGCCTGAATGGGAGATTACGCCTCATTTTGATCCCCCGGCGGCTACAGCTAACTTTTCTATGCGTGAAATTCGTTGGCACACCTTCCAGGAGGCTAGCATTGTGGCAGCCGTCCCGGCCGATGGACTAACTTCGGCAGTCACGAATCCTCTTGTCCCTCAGGAGGTCTCGGTGCCTCTGGTGGTTCGGGATCCAGATAGCTTTATTGCAGGGGAAATCCACGCTCATGTGAAGGTCTGGGATCGTTTCGCTCACGATCTTCCTAACCGAGCAGAAATTATGGGATGGAGGATTACAAACAGTGTCCGCAAGGGATTATTTGAGGCCTTTTTCCGGAGAATTTGCTGGTATCGCATACAGCTCGAGCACTCCTGTGCCTAGGATCTTTAAGAATAACAAAACATGTGCACCATTTGCTAATTTTATTTCGCAGTCAATAACTGAGCGTATAGCGGTCGGTGCTGTTACTGTCGTAGGACGTGTAGGCCAGTGCTCTCCACCACTTTTAGTAATGCCACTGACTGTTGAGCCAAATAAGCCGAGGTTGTGTCAGTATCAGCGTTACCTTAACTGCTGGATGAAGGACATGCCGTTCCGTCTTGACTCTAATTAATTTGACCAGGTACGTTGGTCAAGACCATTTTCAAACGAAGTTGGATGATAAGTCGGGTTATGACCATGTGCTAATGGATGATGATAGTCGATTATGGATGGGTTTCCAGTGGTGGGGTGGGTTTATGGTTCGTTAACAATGTCCCCCCGTTTGGATGGAAAATCTCCCCCTATATTTACCGGTCTCTTGGTATGATTGCAACTCAAGAGTTGAGAAAGCGGCAAATCCCATGTCCGCAATATATCGATCATCATCATCTTGGTCAGCGCCGGCCACTTCGACAGAGTCCGGCGCAGGATACTCAGCACCTAACTGTCCATGTTCCACCGAGTAGTTTTGAAAAGGCATCCCAGTCTGTTGCTACGGCAATCTTTATTCTCACCTTATTGGGATATTTCTTGAATTTGTCGAAGTCCGTTATTGTTGCCGTTCAGAAGCTTTTTTTTTTGGTTTTTTTCTTGTGACTCCATTCTTACCGCTTTTCTCCTTCCCCGTGAGAAAATTGAGAAGTTTGCTGCTCTACGCGAAAGTGTTTTATCTCAAAACAGGGTTGCAATCGTGTGCCTACAGAAGTTAATCGGCAAGTGTGTTTCGTTTACTTTGGTTGTTCCTGCGGCTAAATTATCTACCCGAGAAATGGGTATCGCATTGTCTAAGGCTCGGAGGTCAAAGCAACTTGTCAGGATTGCAGGCTCTCTTTGCGAGGAAATTCAGTTTTGGTGCTTTCTCGACACATGGGAAGGACATATGCCCTGGCATGACAAGCGGCATGTTGTTGTGTCCATTGCATCCAACGCATCCGCTTTCGCCTGGGGGGGGGAGTTCTGTTAGGTGATGGAGGTGTGGTCCAAAAAGAGTTTGGTGATTTATGGTCTCAGCCTATCCATGTCAAAGAAACTATTGCACTTTCCCGTACTCTGCTTGCCTTAACCGATTCCGTGCGCAATCGACGGGTGTCTGTCTGTGTGGATTCCCGTCCCCTTATTGATTGTTGGGAGAGACAGTATACCCGTTCCCCCGCAATGCTGGAAGCATTAAAAGACCTTTTCTGGATCACGGTTCGTTTGAACGTTCTTTTGTGTCTAAAATACGTTCCCTCAGTTGTAAATCTCGCAGATGCACCATCGCGTCGGGCTCGGATCTTGATTGTGCTCTCTCGCCAAGGCTGTGGTCCACAGTTCAACGCGTTTGTGGTGGACCAGATGGCCATACGTGTGACCTTATGGCACTGGATTCGAATGTCCAGTGTGATCTTTATGGAAATCCACTCCCATATTTCTCTCCTGTTCCCACCCCTCATACCATGGGTGTTAACTTGTTTGCTCAAAATATCTCTACGGCGGTCAGTCCTATGTTCTCCACCTGTTATGTTTTCCCTCCATTTGCACTGATTGGCCCTTTGCTATCTTTCTTGCAAGAGCAGGGGGCAACCTGCACAATTGTAGTTCCCGATTTATATCCTAAGCAGTATTGGCCGATAATTTCGTCGGACTGCTTCGACCGGTTACGTTTAGCTCAGAAGGGTGATACTGACGTGCTCCGCCGCCCAAGTCGACTGGGATTTGTTGATTATGGTCCCATCCCGTGGGATTTGTGGGTTTTCAGGGTCCGTTATGCCGCATGACGGGAACATGTTATACGTTGTGTTAGCTAATAAAATCTCTTGAATTTTCTGATTGTGTGTTCTTATTTCAACCTTAGCCTTTACGCGAAGTTCCAAGGATATGGCTGTCGGTTGCCCTCAGTGTGCGTACCCCAACGATAGTGTTTTCAGTTTTTGCCAACAGTGTGGTTATGTCAGACTCTCTGGTCATCAACCCCAGCATACACAACTCGTAGATGTTGATCTTAAATCTGTCGACAGCAGGATATCACAGTTGTTTGCGACGGCATCGGTATATGATCGCCAAAAATCTCGTTTTGCCGCTCTTTCTCAGTTTCTCGCATCTCTCCCGACACCCAAAGACCTTGCGTCAGCTACCCCTTTGGATATTGTTCGTTACCTTGTGTGGAAGGACAGTGGAGGGAAAACACAAGTTCACATAGATGGTTGTCCTCATCGTGGCGTCAAAGGGTGTTTTCCATGTGGCTGTCCCCTCCGCCTTGCGGCAGGTACAGTTGATTCGTTGATTGGGAAATTACGAGCTATTTTCAAAGATCAGGATCGGGCTGGTGATTGGGAGAGTGGTCTTGGTTTGGGTAATCCTGCTGCGTCGCTACTGGTAAAGAAGTTTTTAAGGCGCGTTCGAGAAGAGCAAGCGGTGGCTGGCGTTACTCCCCAGCAGGCAGTGCCCCTATTTGTCGATAAACTAGCGTGTTTGGCTGATCATATTCATGGCCGTTTGGAAGCATCTAAGGGCAATCCGTTGCAGACGTATATCTTGTTAAGGGATCAAGCCTACTTTACGACTTTGTTTTTTTCGGGCGACAGACCTGGCGACCTTGCTGTGGTGAGAACGAACGAGATTCTCCGTTTTCCAAATGATGACGGGCAGTCTCCACCATTGAGAAATATTTGTCAACTTCTCGGGCCATGCAAGTAAATCTTACGGACGGTTTTCTTTTTCGCCCGACAACTGCCCGGTACTATCGCTGATGTCTCGGTGCCATCAGAAGCCATGAATGCGCGATTAAAGACCTATCTTCGCGAGGCTGGTTTGGATGATGGGGAGACAGCCAACAGTTTTCGTTCGGGATGTGCGGTTACCCTCGCCCTGTCAGGTTCAGCTCTCGCCGATGTTATGGGGCATGTCGGTTGGGAAAGGGCTCATACGGCGCGGTACTACATGCAGTTGGAGATAGTTCTGCGCTATGACAGTACGTGTGCTCTTATGGCCGAGGCCGTCGATGATCACCACCCTACCGCAGCGCTTACTCAACTGTACCGCGATCTTAATGCTGTAAAGAATTTTGTTCTAGCATTTCCGCCGTCGACCTTGTTATAATTGGTGTTTTGCTGTGTTTCGAACATAGTTTTTGTTTTGCTCAGTAACACACCTCTATTTGTTTACTTCTTAAGTGTAATTGACGATCGTTCTCGTATACGGTTCGAATGGAAAAGTAAATTTGGAGCACTGTCGACATGTTTTTGTTTTTTATGTGGATAGAGGCTGTGAGAATGGGGAAAGGTTATAATTGGGGTATAAGGGGTCTTGAAGGTTGGATTAGTTTTAAGGAGGTGGGCGGACGCGAAGTGATTTGCACCCAGTGTTTCAAATGGAAACAATGAAACGCCATCTTCCCCAATACTTAATCAGTGATCCGTGAAGCAGAGGCCAGTTTGGATATTTTACTATTCAAACTGGCCAAGTATCCCACGGAAGCTGATTAAGTTATAATTTGCATAGATATTGTCTTTGATGCATGCATAATCATATCTGAGCGTATAAATGAGAGCGCAATATTTAACCAGTGCATTCTGTGTATTATCGCCATGGGGGGAAAAGAAGTGCGGACAAAAGTAATTGAAAGATGAAGCGGGGACTGGGGTTGGGGGGGGAGGATGAGTTGAGGGGGGTGGCAGGTTGTAATGTGCCCACCCTTCCCGGCCCCCCCTTTTTCTTTGTTTCTCGTATATCCTCACTGGCCTCCTCTTCGGGATGTGCACCCAGTGTTTCAAATGGAAACAATGAAACGCCATCTTCCCAAATACTTAATCAGTGATCCGTGAAGCAGAGACCAGTTTGGCTTGGGGTTGGGGGGGGAGGATGAGTTGAGGGGGGTGGCAGGTTGTAATGTGCCCACCCTTCCCGGCCCCCCCTTTTTCTTTGTTTCTCGTATATCCTCACTGGCCTCCTCTTCGGGATGTGCACCCAGTGTTTCAAATGGAAACAATGAAACGCCATCTTCCCAAATACTTAATCAGTGATCCGTGAAGCAGAGGCCAGTTTGGCTATTTTACTTATCAAAACACTCGCAGTACATGTTATCAGATTTAAATCTGATACATGCTGCTCGTGTTTTAGATATTGCTTAACACATACAAAACGGTAATTCTATAATAAAATTTGAAATGAATGATTATCTTTTACTATGGTACTACAACTTCAGTTGTTGCTTAATTCACTTCAGATGGCCTAGTATAAGGTGCATATTAAAAAATAAAAGCTGTCCTACCACATACACTTATGTATAGTGAGACTGGTTGCAGGAGTTTTGTGCAGGTAATACTGTTATACTGTCTTACTGGGATCACAAATTGAAATCAATGTTGGTGACCATAGGTTTTATAACAGATATATTACCAATTATAATTACAGCAATGATACAAGTAGAAGTAAAGAGCTATCATTATTCGTTTAAATTATTTCTTCTATTATTAATGGGTAATTATCTTCTATTATTAATGGAACCACTAATGAAATATGCTTTATAAAATAAGTTTATAAGTTTAGTTGTGCTGAAGATTATAATATTTGGTTGATAATTATTCAGGGGATGCAAGCAGCAAAAAAAGCAAGCAGGAAACAAGATACCTGAAACAGTGCCAAATGAAGGTATGCAACTATAATCAGCAATAACAAATAATTATAAGTAATAGTATGGCAATGATGTTGATTAGTGATTAAATGTACAAAAGGTTGAGGGAGGTTTAGTGAAAGTTAACCACCTGAGACCTTGAGGAACAAGTGCTGCCCAAAACATTAGAAAACTAGTTTCTATTTGCATCTCAGGTATGGTTATTAATTTTTTTTAATACTTATCGAACTTATTCACCATTTAGATAGTATTGCAGATGATATGGCTTCTAATACCACAACACAACTAGAAACACCAAATGCAGGTACAGTAAGACTTCTATTTATAAAATGTCACAACCTGTGAATATACTGTCTGATTATTTCTTTGTTATTCCCACATTTTATATTCACACTTACTGTAAAAAGCCACCCTCTCGTAAGTGGTAATACAGTAAATATATATTCACCAGCATAATCAAGAACGCCCCGAAACTTTCCTTTCTGTGTAAGACTATGAATATTATATTTAAAAACTATCATTGTTCATGTGGGTAAACAATCCTAGGGATAACAAAGTCATTGGCTGAAATTGGATCCAATACACATTAAATTTGTATTATTATTTATAGGTTCGAAAAAGAAATCGATGGCTACAAGACGCATCGACTTTGTTGAAGGTGCAGTTGGAGTTTGCTCTGGTATTACAGGTTAGATATATAAATTATAATTTATATCTGCTCAATTAAGACATAATGCAACAGCAAGTAGGTAATTTGTTAATGTATATTAGATATATTTTGCAATGTTACTTATTTAATTTAAATATTATTTACCTTAGCTATAGTGCCTAAAAAAACAATAAGAAAGAATGACAAGTGTGCAATATGCAAGCAACCATTTTCAAAAAAACCCAGTGGCGATGAACAGTGATCAATGCCATAAATGGATTCACTTGTAAGTATTGAGAATTCTCTTATTTTATGATACAGTTATATGCTGTATTTTAGTACTGCCAAATATTTCGGAAAGCATATTTCAAACAAAGAAATCGGAAAGATTGAAATAATTGCATGCCCCGTATGATATTGAAATTCACTTTTCATGTGCTGTAGTTCCCTTGCAATTAATATTCCAAATTGTCCTTTACTTAACATGTTTCATCCAGTGAAAACACGCTGCTATTACCTTGCGTTTGAAACAATGTTTAATCTGTTTTTATTTTCTTGGAAAAGATGATACAAACAGTAGATAAAACTTATGGTATTAAATATAAATTAATAATCATGATTACTAGTACTGTAATAGTATAAATACATTAGGTGATTATAGAAATCACGTGTGGGAAAATGTGTATTTATACTTGTAAAATTCATTCAAAAGAAATTAATATTTAATCAGCATCTTTAACCCTGGATAAAACATTGATTAATAAAACATCAATGTTTTATCAAAGTTAACTTGCTCAAATTGAGATTTTTTGGAGTTAAAATAATTTGTTTGTACCGTTTCTACAACTTCGAAACAAAGTATGTATTATATATTCTATTCATTTTTCAAGTTCGTTAAAACATTCGATGTTTATTTGGCAGTTACAATGGCTCGCCTGTAACTGCCTATAAACATTGGCCGCTCATGATTTAACTACTATTAAAACAATTATTCACCTGAGGCTCAGTGAATATCAGTGAATAAAAACCTCAACTTCGTCTTGGTTTTTATTCACCGATATACACCTCGCCTTATAAATAACTATTATAAATAACTCATGAGAGAATAGAATAAAAGTGTAATCTAGGATTTATTTGGTGCCAAACAATGTTACTTTCCCTACATTTTAGCGAATGTTCCGGGGAAGTATCCATGCCAGCGGAAGATGAAGAATGGGCCTGTAAGGAATGTAAACAGGCACTCAAAGATTACACCCTTTAAGATGAGAACTGAACTGTAGCTGTGGCAAACCCATTATTTAACTTTCTTTACTGTACATATGTTGTAATATTTATTTACACAAAATAGTTTGAAGAGGGCAACTTGGTGCCTTACTGCAGTGGAAATTATAATAGTATCCTAAAATGTGAAATTCATTTGCTGTTTGACCAATTCATTTAACAAAGTCTATTGAACAACTTCCTGTTTTTAATTTTATTTTTGTTTGCCTATCAGACATATTTCCCATTGGTTGTTTGAAAACCAAATCCAAACCAGGAAGTTGTTTAGGGGTGCACCAGATAGTGCTGTTTACTCTCCGGCCGGATACCGGATTTGCCTGATAGTTGAAAAATATTCGGATGGATACTGGATATTTTTGTATACAAGGCTCAGTCCTTATTTTAAGGTAGAATAGTTGAATTGTCATATTTTGAGTAGTTTCTGGGCTATAACCTGCATTGTGACCGAAATGTGATGTCTTTTTTATTATACTTGAATTGACACAAATTTAATATGCCTTGACAAACTGTCAAAAACAAATTATACAGTATCCGGCCAGATACTAAATGCGGTGCCCTAAAGCTGTTCAACATAATATGAAAGAATTGCGGAAAAAACAGCAAATGCTTGCATAATTATTTTAGGAATGCTTCTATTATCATAACAGGAATTTGGATTCTATTTGTTCTATTGTTGTTTTCCTCATTTATCGGCATTTAATGTACTACAGATTGCCTTTTTAGTCATGAGCACCTACTTTACTTAAACTGCTTCAATATTGAGCCTATGGTAAACATCCCTTACAATCTTCTGTTCATTGTTCAGTGACTTTTGCACGTTTTCGATTTGCCTTTCCACAATCTGCTCATTATGATATTAGTCCAAAAGAAATGAACAGAGAATGACTGCATAGTTGAACTTCTCAATCTCAAAAAGTTCTTGCGATGATTTTCGCTTTCCTGATAGCTGGTCTTAACAGATTTTTCCTGAATACACAATCTAATATCATGGTAAGCACATAAGGGTGATTTATGGAGATCAGTTTTTGTGTGAAACCTGTCTCCAACAATATACCTTTGTTTTCCTGAAATTGGATGGTGAAACTCTTGAAGGTCATCAGGCCTGTCCAACAACATATCCCCTGGTCTGAATTCAGTTGGAACAATGCTTGGTACATTAACCTAAAAATAGAACAAAAACATGTATAATATGATCGCTTTCTAATGGCAATATCATAAAACTTACCAGTAATAATTCGATGCAGAAGCATGAATTCAACGATTCAAATTGTTCTAAATATCATGTTTTGAAACACCAACACTTGGGAAACCACCAAGTAATCAATTGATCGATTGTCTAGAACACTGATATCACGAAGGAAGCTAAAATAATTTATTATTAATAATTAATACTAGTTTTACTGTCCACATTTTAAACAAAAAATATTCATGACATACACTTACTGTAGTACGTACACTTCTTATTTTTAATTCAGTCTTATTACAGAATCTAAATGTCCCAGACATTGTTACATCTCAGTACAGGACAGGGCAACGAAGCAATAAGTTCCCAGATGACCTTGCAGAAGGAGAACATCCAGTAACTCATAACTGGGTCATTTAGGTGATCGATTCCACACTAGCACAAATCCACATAAATCACCACTTTGTCTTTATCACAATATTGATCTCTGCCAACAAGAACACAAGAGTCTGAAAACAACAGAAAGAACAAGCAGCGATTACGAAGTGCTTGCCAACAATCATTTGAGGTTCACTATATGTTTAACGATTTAATGGACTTTTATTTGAATGAGGCAATTGTTGAAAATCAAAAAGGCAATTGCAGTGTAATCTTAGACCAGAAGAGAAATATAGCTATGGTCGCTTCATCATCATAAATAATGAATGGCTGCTCATGCATGATCACAGTAGAGATGCTATTGGAAACTTTTATATTAAGCATTCCCATGTTGAATTTTTCAGTTGGAGATTTGATTGACTTTAATTAGCTAAATTTGGAAACTTTCAGACAGGTAACTATACAGTTGCAAATTTCAAGGTTTTGATTCTCCTACACTTACTGAGTTACTGTATACCTTAGAACCATGTGTACTTCTCCACTTGACAACTAGTAAAATCATCTAGCTGGCATTACAACAGAGCTGCAGTGCAGTGCATCAAAATCTCTATTATTGGAATTGAGTTACTTTTTCATTGAGAGCATTAGAAAATGCTGTATTCATTTAGTACGGTGTACCCCATGATAAAAAGTTTAGGAGAATTTTAAATGTGACTTGCAACTGTTTTAAAGAAACGTTATGGCATGGAAATACTGTCAAACGATGGCCGGTTGTACCAAGCTAAAATTTTTCAACCTGAATAGAACTAATAATCACCTGTATGTATGCAACTACATAATATTAATTTTAGTACGTAGATTTAAATTAAGTCATTCACAAGATGTGTAATTTAAATTAGGCTTATCCACCGTTTAAGCTATTAAACGGCCTGATTTGTATATAATTCATTTATTTAATGATGAATGTTGTCGGACACGACAAAACGTTGGAATATTTCCCACAATTTTCCAATAAGTACTTGTTTGAAATGATTTTCATTACTCTACCTTTGTTAAAGTACTATTAGCGATTCCGCCAAGCGTTCCCATCGTTCGTAAAACGAATTTCTAGACTCTCTACTTACTACAGTTTATCGACACTTTAGCAAATGTCTTTCATATTTACGCCTTGTAATAACGCGCGAACGAACGCTGACTCGCTGAGTGGAAATGGTGCAAAAAGCAAACAAATAGCCATAAACTTACTCATTGGAAATCGAAGAGTTTTTCTCACATTTCTATACATTTTCCCTGGATTGTGTGTTGAGATGACAGAAGTGAGAAGTTCGTCGTTTATGACGCGAGTGTGTCCCACGTGCTGGTTCCCGCGTATTATTTTCCAAGCGTAAATATGAAAGACATTTGCTAAGTGTCGATAAACTGTAGTAAGTAGAGAGTCTAGAAATTCGTTTTACGAACGATGGGAACGCTTGTCAGAATTGCTTGTCGGAATCGCTAATAGTAGTTTAACAAAGGTAGAGTAATGAAAATCATTTGAAACAAGTACTTATTAGAAAATTGTGGAAAATATTTTGACTCCAGTACAAATAGCAAATGGAAGACTTCGTAAATTAAAACACGAAAAAAATATATATCCGGTTGCAAATGGTAATATAAAAATCATTCTTAGGCCCGGGTCAAACGTCGAACTCAATGTAAATTAGGAAACTCTTTTGTTTAAGTTCATTTGCATTGAGTTAAATTCATGAAAAGTTTGACCTGGGCCTTAATCATTCCAATTTTTATTGTTATTTCGTATGACTGACAAAGCCAAAGAACGACAACTTTGGTACCTTTTATATTCTTTGACTGTTAAAGTTTCCAATAGTACAGGTGTGGTTTTAATCTGGAAACCATCTCGTATCCAGATAAAATGTTCAGTGACTAAATTAAAACTAAAAATGACTCAAATACAACAACATCGTGTACTATAAACACGATATATTTGTTCCAACGGCAACGGCAGTTCAAGTAAAAAGTTCAATATAAAAAGACAGCAGGTTTAAAATCGCTAAGACGATCAAATATTCGAGGATCAAATACAATGTATGAATTATCCAAATTAACATATATACGACTGTCACTAGTGTAACACGAGTTGACGAGCAGCAACTGCTAATAAAAGTTATACAGGTACATGTACCTGAATGATGGTATACTGTGTTCTTCCATTCTATCAGCTTCGACAGATCGACATATTGCGCGCGCTCTTTTTTGTTTACGACCTATCAGTCGGAACGGAGCGACAAATTGCACTGAATTGAAATCCAGCTTTAGCCTTCCTCACAAGCAAGGCCACTTATCGTAATCGTATTACGTAACCTACAAGCACTTAACAAATATGATTGGATGACTACCACGACTACCAGGCAATTAGGCTCAACCAATAAAATCATAGCTTCTTAAAGCTGCGAGTTTTATGAAGCAGTCTTTGCAATTGCAGAGATGGACACACACTTTATTACATCGTTGCGGTCGTGGCGACCAAATGGAAACCAGGCTTAAGGCCAATTAAAAAAAAAATTCTATTTTTCATCGCCGCCTGCCCCTCGAAAATTGGCCGCCCGGAAATTAATTATTTTTAATATTAAATCGGTAATTGGTCGGAAGACATCGGAAACCGAACATTGGCGGCCATGTTTTGTAAATAGGCATGATTTAGCCAACAATGCCCTTCGTTACTCATGTTTTTTCGCAACGTCGTGCCAGCAGAGTACCGATCTATCAATATAAAAGAGCTTTGATAGATCTTTGATAGATTGCTGTGACTATTTCGTGCACAAAGGGACCACAAACGAAGTGTATGAATTTCATACTATGAAATGGAAAACAGCCTTTAACCCGCTTTTTTTAATAAAAGCGAAATATGCTACTTACGCTATTAATAAAAAAATAAAAAATAAAATAAAAAACCGCCCGCCCCACTTTTTTCAAAAAAAATGATGAAAAACAGAAATATTTTTTTAATTGGTCTAACTACGGTATAAAATATTTATTTTAAAACATTGGATAGATAAAAGCTATATACAGGTTAACTCAAGTTTCACAGAAGGAGCGATCGTCAGACTAACACCAGGTTAAAAATTAAGGGTGTTTAAGATTATTTACATAAAATTTGTTTTCATGCTTACACTTAGATAAATAATAATAATAATAATACAGTATTGATATAGTGCTTTTGGAAAAAGCGCTTTACATATTATATAGAAATTTATCTAAAATTATTGAACTATTTCAATGTCAAGCCTAAATAACTATAAGAATAGGCTCTTACTTCGTGTACCGGACACAGAATATTACATCATTGAAATACTTAGTTTAAAAGTAGGGTTAGGACTAGAGTTTTTGTTCTTGTAAAGCTTCTGAATCCTGAGAAAATAACCTTGATGTGTCTCTGACGTAGTCTGTGTTCATTGTGTGTCCGGTACACGAAGGAGATGCCAAGAACAATTACAGAAAATATAAACAACATAGCTAAAACTAATATAAAACTAAACCTTATCCAATGTTTAAGAAAACGCCTTTTTGAAAAGGAAAGTTTTAAGACCATTTTTAAAACTGTTAACAAAGGGACTACATTTTAACTCAAATGGAAGAGCATTCCACAGCCACGGTGCTGAGAGTGAAAAAGAACGATGGCCATATTAAACTACGAAGGTTATATGCTGGTTTCCTAAGGAGCATCTTTTTAGCAGAGCGCAAATGGCGGTTTGGTACATCGGGCTCTAACAAATCCTAAATGTAACTGGGCACGATATCATAAAGTGCCTTATATGTAAAGAGAAGAAGCTTGAATTCTATGTGCTGTTCAAACGGAAAAAAAGTTCAGTCCTTAATTTTGTTTAAAATGTTTTCCTGCTTTTAAAATGCAAAGTTTCTCCACCAAACAAAGGTTGCATTGTTTCCTTCCACTTCTATATGCATTCGTCCGTTGTTAGAATTGACCATTTGATTGTATGCTTCGTTTTTGCTTCCTTTAATTCTCATATGTATTTCGACAACGCTGTACTTCATGCATATTTCTTGTTATTAAATGATTGCTTGTGGTTGCAAAATGTTATCTTGAATTCACCTTCCGTCAAGCTGATATACGTTTTTGTTCCTTGGTTCTCTGGGAGTAGTGGCCTGGTAAACATGATTTCGTGTTGAGGGTTAACAAGATTTCGTGTCAAGAGTGTTGTCCTTTCACAATATTAAATCATATAAGTTAGTTATAAACGTGCTCTTTCTCAATATTCCTAGGACAAAATATTCCTGGGTAAAACCACTTGACTTCAGGGCATCATTGTACAAAGGTGCTGCTTTATCAAACTCTGCTTGGGTACAGGAAATGTTGGAAACTCTTCGGCGAATAGAGGTTGGCAGTTGCTGAAGAATAGATGGTGGGTATCATGTATTGATGTATAGGGGTGGATTTTGCAGTTTTCTGTAAGGGTAGTGTTTACCGTTATGAAGGTTGAGAGTTATCCACAAAAATTGACGACTTTCAGATTTGATTCGATAGTGATTTTTAGCCCGGATTCTGCAAAGGCTTTGAACAGTTTTCTGGTTTTGTCTGCTGTCCATGGGACCATATTTCGAAATACGGCGAGGCCATAAATAAACATAACTAGAAATACGAATTCGCAATAATCCCATCGCCCGCCTTTTCTATCCCCCCCCCCCTACGGGAATTTCCCCATCCATGGTGCCCAGACCTCGCACGCTGTGGCCGTGTATTTGTGTTTTGCAAAAATTCACAATTTGCAAAAGCCTGTTTCGTCGAAGAAATGTTTGAACGTTATCTCGGCCAATATTTAACCGATTTAAACTCTGAAAACAGATTTGGAATTAGCGAGACCCGGAAAGTACCGGGGATTTAGCGCGGGAAATCCTGATTTTTGATCGTAAATATGCCCTCGGTGATCGGGGTTCTTGGACGATATTAATACTCCTTCGGTAGGCGATGCGGGGAAGATAGCGGGAAAATCAGTCGCTGCTCGTGGTGGGTTATTATTTATCAATTCACCCCCCCTATAGCGACAATCTTTGGCTTGCAGCTGCTTTGAAATATTGCTTGGTGCTTGTCGAAAAGGTAAGAAAACTCTTTATAATTATAGTGTTCTTTGACATTTTGATATAAATAATATTCTACTTCTATTATTAATATACTTGCAACTGTTTCTGTCGTTTTTGTATCAAATTTTAGTATATAAATTAAAAACGCTTCAAAGGTCGTCAAATCAAACTCAAAGGTCATCCTTTGAATTAACATGTTTTCAAGTTCAGCTATTTACATAAATTTATGAAATGCAATGATGTTTAATATTCAGATATGAAGCCTTTCAAAGTGTGGTCGGCAGACCGTTCAATAAAGAAGTTAATAGCAGCAGAGGGGTACGAAGATCTAATAAAGAAAGGTATTAAAGTCAGCTGCACCGTACAGTAGTTTTATATTTTATAGATTCGATTGCAATTTGAAATATCTACCAGTAAACAATGTTTAATACATGCTTGATGTATTAAATTCAAGGGAAATAGTGCACTATTTCCCTCAAATCAACCGATGAAAGCGTATGGGTATATATAAATAGTACTATTATAAATATTGTAGACTGAAAAAATATTTATAGATATAATTTATAAAAGTCAGTGATATAGATAGATGTTTAATAGTAAACTGACTTGCTGTGCTATTAAACATGGCATCTGTGGTGGTAGATTTCACCTCTTGACTATCACTCCTGATGATAAAATTTACTGTAATGCCATTTTGTTAAATAATTTTTAAGGACTATCTCATTTTCACATATAAAGTATTAAAATTTAAAGGAGTTGGCCATTTGTTTTTAGATGGGGTCAGCTGGAGCCCCATCAAAAAGTATTAAAGTACATGTACATGAGCAATTTGTATGCCTCAATTTTTTGGTGAGAAATATACTTTGAATATAAACACTTATTTGCAATAGTATTTGCGCTTCCCTTAATCTACTTTAATCCTGGAGCACACCCTGTGTCAAATCACCAAAAATATTATTTCTTTACAATCTAATCTTCATATGTTATATATATAAGAGATAATAGTCCCACTGTTTATTGACTCTTGCCCAATGGCCTCGTTTCCATGTGGGTTATTTCCTCATGTTTTATGCACAATTAGGTTAAGGAAAGGCTTTTGATGGGGCTCAAGATCAAAGGGAAGCATATTTGTGTGCAGAACAACATGGGGATATAACTTCATGTGTGTTTGTCATGCTATAACGGACAAACATGGAAATGAGGCTATTGGGCAAAATTGCAATAAACGGTAAGGTCTATTAGACACTTGTTGCAAAGTGTAATTTAATTTACACATTTTGTTATTCTGAAGTGGTTGACAAGCTGGGTATTGCAAATGACTCTATAAAGATGCTAGTTCTTGAGCAGGATAGAACTGATGTGGACAGCGACTCATTTCAGTACATAGAAGAAAGAACAACTTTCATGATTCTTACCTCTAATGAGACCTGGAAAAGTCATGAAGGTGTGCATGTATAAATTATAGAAATCCTTGGGTTGGGATGTTCTAAAGTTCCTCTGCCTTGACAAAGAGAACATGAACAGACTATTTTGAATAATATGCTAATAAATAATCCTGTAACTCTATATAGCTATCTATATGTTTGTTTTTAAGATATGTGTGCGGCTAATCAAGCAACTGAAAACTCAAAGGCCAATATTAGCAGCCAATCATTGCAAAGTGATTTAAGGAAAAGTATGATATAATTTAGTCAGTACAACTGCAGTGTTTATTTTTCAAATTTGCAGCTTTCAGATTGTCTGGAAATATTTTCTTCATTTCAGGTAGCCAGAAAACTCTTTGCTTTCAAGGGGACCAGATTGTATTAGGTCCAGTTCTACAGGTAAGATATGCAGCCAGAGATTTGGTGCAATTGTGCAAGAGCAGAAGAAAAATAAATGCTACTTCAATTTAGAGACATGCAGGACATGTTTTGTGTTATATTATGACTATAATTATGTGAAGACCTCGCCATAGAATGTATTTTTAAATATTAAACTTTTAAGTATCTTCAAAAAGTTACTTTGTCGTAGACCTGCATACTACTAACTTTGATCTGAGAGATCTACCTTTAAACTATGAAAACAGATTGCAACATGTTTTGCATCTTTAATTTAGGAAAATAGCACAAGAGAAAACATAGAGGTGACTGTCAATATAGATCCTGAAAAACTGAGAGAGGACAGCAAGATTTACCCCAACCTTGATCCAGGTTCCTTCTTGTATCGGTATAGAAAAGCTCTAAATAATACTGCATATATCCATCCTTAGTTGGAAAGAAAGGTGAATTGCAGTCCATAGCGAGGGGAAAAGTGGATCAAAGTGAAAGAAATCAAGATCACAAGAACTTTCCACTCATAGTGAGGTCAATTCAACCCCAAAACTGACCCCATCTTTGCAAGCCAAGCGAATTGCAAATATCGAAGAAGATTTGAAGGAAGTGAATTTAGAAATGATATTGCTTGAAAGATCCAGAACAAAGCCTAGAAATCTAAACCAAGACGAGCGTGCAAGGACCTTAACACAGGAGATGACTCCGCTAAGACAACACTCCAGAAAAAGAAAAATCACTCAAGCAAACCCCATGTCACAGAAAGCTAGGTGATGATAAGCAACTGAATGCTTCACAGTGCACACTCGATGTAGTATGGCTGAAAGGACAGGAATCAAATACTCACGAAAACCTTGGAGTGACTTGAGAACTTAATCCTGTCGAAGCCAACAGCGACGTCTGTGTAGTAAGTGATGCTGAGGAGAGCGAAAAGGTAGCTCTAGAAACACAACAGTCTTTTTTGTAGATTTGACCGGTAGGCTAGATGAATCAATGTATGATCAATATTTAAGACAGTTAAGAAACAACTTGAGTGAAGGGACTAGAGTATCAGATGATAGTATTTATGTATCAAAGTTGAGGAATGTGTGTCTTGAAGATTTTATTTTGTGTAGATCTGCACTGTGTTCTCGGCGGCACATGAATGAATGTAGAGAGTGCTTTCAGTTAATTAATTCTGCCCAGGAAATCATTGCTTCTGGAATCTGCGAAGTCTCACTACTTTACAGGAAACATTTTTCGTCAACCTACCGGTCATCCAACGCTATAAGGCGTTTCATGCAGCTCCCTGTTGTTGTGTTTAAACTATGCCAGAAGCCTGGCATGCAGAAGTTATATATTATTGAAAAGAATGATGGGACTGATTATCAGACACTGGTTAGCCTAGCTCATAGATTTTCGTTGGTGACAAAATTGGATAACATTGGAGTTGGCAAGGAAACTCTTCATGACCTATGCAGTTTAGCCTCGACAGAGAGTGACAGAAAGTTAATAAAATTTGCCGTTTGCGAGGCCAGTAGATGTTCAAACAAAAAAGCTCACGAGCTTCTTGGAATACAGAAACTCACAGATTTAAAGAAGAACGTTCAAAGTGCTGTAGAACAAGCAACAGACATAAGAAGAGAAGTGGCTGACCTAGCTACTGTTAGGCAAATGTCAGCGTTACGGTGTCTTGGATTGTATGACTGTGTGAGTGATAGCAAAAGTGACTGCGAAAGTACAGTATCGACAGATCAGACCGATTCTCAGATTGAATGGCTCAGTGACAAAAGTGACGATGAGTCAGACACAATACCAGGATCCAGATAATGGCTTAAACAAGCAACCACAAGTCTTTGCTCCCAAAACTGAACAGTTGTTACTTAGGTTACAAGAAAATAACTTAAACTGGGTTTCTTTCGTAGCAGAGTTGAAAATGTTAATGCGCCAATATAGCAATGAAGTTATTAATCAAGTTTTACTTGACTTCAGTCAAGATTTAGATGTTCTAGACCTGGATGACAAGGAAAAAGAATTTGTTGAAATGTCAAGGCAAGCGTATTTGAATGACGAAAGATCTATGGCTGATGATGTAACTGGTTTAACAGACACTGAAAGTGATGACCCGGAAGACTGGGTGAATTTGAACCTGACGTGAGAAAAAGGGAAGAAGGTAGTTAAGAAGCACATAGGAATTGTGAAAAGAATAGCAAGAACACAAACAGCGAAGTTGATAGCAGAGAGAAGCCTTCTCAAACGAAAGGTTCCCAAAAAAGTTAGTTCAATTCTGCAAAGGTATCCGAATATAGGGCACGACATTGAGGAATTTGTCGCGAGCAAAAGATGTGGAGCAGACTCTTTGGAGGCGCACTGGAGTTACTACTTTCGATGGTAACAAGAAAAAGGGCCAGAAGGCATCTTTCAAAACAATGCAAGCACATTTGCAAGGAAAATGTAGCACCAAAATAGGGTATGGAACTGTGGTACAACTGTGTGTTGTCAGAAACAAGAGAATACTTTCATCTAAGCGCTATAAAGGTGTAGCCAAGGTTACCTGCAGACTAGCGAGAAAGGGGACCAGGGAATTTATGAGTTCGAGTTGAGTTCGAGTTGAGTTCGAGTTTTCGGCCGGGGGTTAGGTTTATGAAGATGAATACGGGGTTAATTGCGGACGGAATATTTTGCGGAATGAGTGAATGGCGGAATGATTAATACTTCTTGAGAATGTCCGGACTACCCACCATTGATATTCCACCCCCAGCAGCGAAACACGTAACCACCTCCGACCGATCGTCGATGGATCCCGACCGCTTGCGAAGTAGCTCCCGATGTTGTTCCGAGAACTTCCGAAGTTGTCCCGATAACTTCCGAAGATGTTCCGACACCTTCCGAAGTTGTTCCGACAACTTCCGAAGTTGTTCCGACGTCACCTCCCTGTATCCTTCCAGTCCTACCGAGTGGACGAACCCGACCCGCTGGAAAGTTTCCTCAGTACCACTGACCCCGACCTCGACAGACATCGTCAACCCGTGGGACATCATCTATATTCAAGAAGTATTAATCATTCCGCCATTCCGCAGTTCCGATCCGCAAAATACACCGTCCGATACGGGGTGTTAGGGTTAGGATTGGTGTTGTGTTGGGGATAGCTTCTATTTTGACCTGCATTATCATCAAAATGGTGTTCTAGTAATGTCTGAAATTGTTGGGTCGACAGTTTGTTGGTTTACCAGTAACTCTAAGTCAACTCGAGGTTAACTCGAAATTAACTCGAACTCATGGCTTACCATATCCCGCAAGAAAGGGGTTTAACCTGAAGTTTAACCCTGATGCACACTTTAGTTGTATGATGTATAAAATCCTGAATAAGCTTCAGCTACAAGATGCATCCAACAAGCTAGTTTTGAACAGAGATGATCAGGCAGGTTTTAGACTTGACACCACATACACACACTCGCAACACCGTGTTTTGTCAGTAGAGCAGGAAGTAACCACAAGAACAGACTTTGTAAACAAGTATTATATAAACCAGCACCTATCTGTTTATGGAGACAGACGCCTCTGATGAACGGGCAGCCGGCATTGTTAATATACAGCCAGATATTGCAGTTCGTCTATACAAAGCCTACATTTTGCCCCAGTTGGAGTATTGTAGTCCAATACTGGTTGGCATTGGCAAAACTCAAGCTAAAAAGTTGGAAGCTGTAAATCATTACGCAATCAAAATGTTATTAAATATTCCGCGTTCAACTGACTACGAAACAGCTCTTGATCTTATCAATATGCGAACACTAACACAGGCGATATGTTCAATCCTTGTCAGTATTCTTTAAAAGTTTTAAGCTAAATGGACCAACTTATATTTCAGACTTTTTCACATTACGTGAAACATCTTATAACCTACGAAATAGTAAGTTTAAAGTTAGGCAACCATCATACAATACTATGTATCTTCATAACTCATTTAGCTATATTGTATCACACTTATGGAACAATTTACCAGTTGACATCAAAGAGACTGATTCCTTAGCGATTTTTAAAAAGAAACTACAAAATATTGTTTTATCCAAAGCAGCATGTTTATGTAGCAGCTGCTCGTAATTTCAAATTATTGTATATTGGTAAATTTTTATTACTAGTATACTTGTATTATAGTTAGATTAGTGTTGTTCTGTTTTGTCGAGCGTTTTTAACATGAGCTATTAGCTCGGGAGATTGGGTGACCACTCCTTACGCTTTCAACGGTAAATAAATTATTACTATTACTATTACTAAGACCACGTTTCCTTCTGTAAAAACCCTTCACAGCATGCAAGTGATTTAAAGTTCCTCAAAACAACTGACGAGTTCAAAGATTATTTATCAGGCAAAACTGTGGATTGTACCGTGTGGACGGTGCTACAGATGAGCGTCCCTCAATACTCGAAGTTCGGTTTCTGTGGACAGAAATCCATCTTCAGGAAGAAAAAGTGTGTACTTGTCTAACAGCCAGGAACAGCGGTGGAAGTTTCTTGAACAGGGTAGAATTAGTCAATGGCTGTATTGCAAGAGCACATAGTAATATCTTCATCCCTTCTACCTTAAATGGATCAAATATGAACCCAGAAGGATTAAGTGAAGAAAAGCTCCAGGCAAATCTAGACACTGTATACATTGACAGGGTTCAAAATGCCCCTTTTGGTAAAACAACTATCAAGTTCTTTAAAGGCAATAAAGATGAATATGGAAGGCATCTTCAAAACAGAAGACCGAACCTTCTAACATTTTTACATGGTTCGAAAAGATCGAAACAACAAATGAAAGCAACAAAGCCTGTAGAGTACCATCATTTTGAGGAGGTTTGGCAAGTTCGAAATGATCATTACGTCAAAGAGTATCCTGAACAGTACGTCTTCCTGCTCCATTTATGCTATAAACCAACATGCATTCATCCTCTATGTAAGAAGGGAAAGCCTGTTGCTGAACCAAAGTGGTTTGATGGTGGCCCGAATCTCTCTGTTATTCCTATGCCATTGGTGGACCCCAAACGGCCAGGGCGGTCAATGTACTGAGTGCATACTGCATAGGGACATTTTGTTCAGGCCACTACCTTAAAGCAGAGGAATGCCTTGGACTGGCTGGGGACAAGCCTTTGAGTAGTCAGCTACCCTCAGCTTTTTTGAAAACGGAGTTCTCAAAACTGAAAGACCATTCAAAGATTCCGGATAATGTCATAGAACGGTGCGCACAGGAAACTCTCCTTACTGTGGGTGAGGTCAAGATGTGGTTCGGCCATTTAGGGGACATTGTACAACGAAGAAAGGCAGGTGCAGTAAAAGCTGCTGCAACAAGGGCCGCAAAGAAACAAAAACATACTGGTAAGTATATACTGTGTTTAATATCTCATTGCTCACCCATACCTGTATTTTATTTAAGAATATAAGAGACCTAAATAAAATTTAATTACTGTTATTATCTGTAGATCCGCCTGTTGGTTTTTGTCCCTGTGGAAAACCAGATGACGATTTCATGATTAGTTGTGATTCCAAAGAATGCAGGTTTCAGTGGTATCACTACGAGTGTGTTGGCCTGGACGGAGAGGCAATTCCAGTAGGGGACTGGTTTTGCATAGAGTGCTTGAATGTCTAGATAAGTTCAACAGCACCCAAAGACTGTGGATTGACTTTAATATATTATTGTTGTTGTGTTGTTGTTTTCGTTTATAGGCAAAGAGTAATAAACAGCCCATTAATGAATTTTGGCTTTCTTCATTGATGATTTGTTCTACTTATTTTTTCCGAGATGATGGCACCGAAAAACATGGCAATTTGTACATAATTTATAACCACAGTCAAAAATATTAACTTTCGTAGGAATATTACAGCTGTTGCTTTAATACGTAACAAACAGTGTTTAGGTATTTATATTTAAGCTAATTTAAAGACCGCCATTTTTTTCAGTACTGTTAATTCCCCGGGGTTATGGACATGTGGGGACATTAGCACATCACTGTTTCCCCGGGAGCAGGAACAAACTGACCCTCCAAGTCAAATTCCCAGCCTTTCCCGGGTTGGGGGGGGGGGGGGCGGGGCAGTGATTTACATTGACTGGTGCATTAGAACTGGAATGGAAATTAACTAATTCTGTATTCCAGAAAATTATTGCTTGTTTCAGTGAACCAGAAATTGATCTGTTTGCCAGCAGACTCAATGCTTTGATACCACAATGTGTGTCATGGAAGCCAGACCCTATGGCTAAACACAAAGATGCTTTTAAAGTAAATTGGTAAAATAGTGCAGGAACAAGCAACAGGGATACTAAAATTCAGCAAGCAACAGCCAACAAGCATACTTCACAACAGTCCTGAACCTGTTGATCGACACACCGAGAACAGTGAAGGCATCAGTTCAGAATCTGGTTCATCCAGTTCTGGACAACCCACATCCGTTACACCGCAGCTTAATATTGATGGTATGCAAATTATCCGGCAGTCCTTATATGAGTGCAAGGTTTTGCCAGAAATTGCCAATATCATTATGCTCTCCTGGCGAGATTCTACACAAAAACAATTTTAAGTGTATATTAAGCAATGGATACAATTTTGAAGCCAAGCGTCGTTTGATCCATTGCATCCCTCTGTGAATGCAGTATTAGCGTTTTTACATGCTTTACATACAGCTCGGTCAGCTGTCTCTAATATTGATATAAATTATAACAGTGTGTGTGGTCATGTGCCCATTGGCAAACACCCTTTAGTGTGCAGATACCTTGAAGGCACATTCAACAAGCTCAAGCCTGTCCGAAA
This sequence comes from Chrysogorgia sp. JL179-B06, assembly GCA_035772405.1. NCBI lineage: Eukaryota > Metazoa > Cnidaria > Anthozoa > Scleralcyonacea > Chrysogorgiidae > Chrysogorgia > Chrysogorgia sp. JL179-B06. Next base: position 224,949 of record JAYKKM010000114.1, read on the forward strand.
ATACAATAACATTTGGTCTGTGGACACAGTACTAGATTACCTTCGTGGATTTTGGCCTCTGGAGCAAATTACTCGTAAAGAACTTTGAAGTTGGTCATGTTAATTGCATTGACCACCGGTCAACGATGCCAGACGATAACTTACCTGGCCATCTCTGACAAATATATGATGAAGACCAAAGGTTTCAATTTCGGATTAACAGAACACATTAAACAGGACCGACCTGGAAACGTTTTTGGCAATGTTAGGTTGTGTAAATATCCAGTCAACGAATTGTGCGTATATCGAACCCTTGAATTCTAGCTGGAGGCAACGAGAACTTGTAGAAATTCAAGCAGCCTCTTAATATCCGTTATTAAACCAATTAAAGTGGTTACATCATCTACAATAGGACGGTGGATCAAAACTGTTCTGACTCAGACTGGCATTGACATGCATGTATTTACAGTGGATAGCACCAGATGTGCAGCAACTAGTAAAGCCGTTGCCTCGTCGGTACCTGTCGACGCGATTCTTGGTACAGCAGGATGGAATGAAGAGTACGTTCCAGGTCTATCATAGACCTGTGGTGTTATCCAACCAGATGAGTGTCGCAGTACTGCACGATAATCGTTAATTGACTCCTACTACTATTAGTAGTTACGTGTATTGTCTTACATTGTTTGACTATAATAAATGGGTATGCATTATTGTCATTTTGTGTTCCTGCTTTAAAATCTCATGGTAACCCGAATGTGCATTCTGATTTGGTAGAATTGAAAGTTAAACGAGACTTACCGTTAAGGGGGCAGCCTACCTTCATTTTGACACCTTTTTCAACTAACATATTTTGGCGACCTGTTTAACAAATCCCTAACATCTATATATCACCCTTTGTTTACCGACGGGACTTTAAAGTCCCACAGTCAAAAAGTAACCAGAGGATAAATCTAGGTACTCAAATCGCCTGGAGGGACTTTTCAGTACAAAAAGTGTGTTTACATCAAGAATCTGGGACCGAGTTCGAGTATACGATGTTTTTCCAGCGGTTGTAATAACAATTCAAAATGGCGATGTTAATCCTTGACTCGCGTGAGATTTGTGGTTTTATCGAATGATTAGGTGCATGGGAATTTTTATATGTCAGGTACATTGCCATATGAATAGTTCTGTAGGATTTATTTTGTAAATAATTTAAAATTGATGTTAAAAACTAGCGAATGTTTGTTGGGACTTATAAGTCCCGACATGCTATATGACCTACTAATTCCATATTACTGAGTAAGGTCTGCCTGATCTGGTTTTTATTTTGTGCCTCACGTTTGAGCTTTTAATTGTAACAAAACATGTTTTTACTGATTTGTTATTTATTCTATTATCTTTTGAGCGTTTTTTATTTATTGGCATGTGCTTTGTTTTGTTTTACATCCATATTTTTACATCCACATGGCTGATTAGCTGTCATATGTCCATATGTCAAGTTTTTGTAATATTTTCTTTTAAAGTAACCGGTTACCCATAATTTACATATCAATTCAACACCTTTCTGGTTTTATTTTTCCAAATTTAGATATTGTTAATGAAAATGGCTTCTTCAGGCTGTTCAGGGTCTACAAGGTATGATGTAAATGAAGTTCTAACAATGTGGGATGAAATCCCAGTTGATATAAATGGTGAAGACACTGAAGAGGAGTCTTCATCTGATGATGGTGATATAAGAGATGTCGATTACGTTCCAACCCAAGATGAGAGTGACATGGTAACAACACTGGAACTGCCACCATCACAACCCAAAACTAATCCTTCAACATCTCAACCCCCGAAAACACAGATGCCAAAGCAAAGAAGATGTAAGAAAACGGCTACTAAAAATAAGGCCAAGATTGTAACTGAGCGAATACACAAGATAGAGGATTTTCTATCAAGGAATTGTTCAGACTTCAAGACAGTGACACCAACCCAGATCAAGGAGTTGCAGAAAATTCTTATGGAAGGTTGTGACAAAGCAAATGAAAAGCTAAGTGTTGCACATATCAAAAATCTAATCGCTATAGCAAGATGTGGCTGGAAAAAACAGGATCAATTGATGCAAAGCCACAACTTTAACTTTTCACAAGGTAAGTTGGTTTATTAGTGGCGTACATGAACAACCAATCTTCAGAGACTCAAAGGACAAACATTTTTGTCATTTGTTGGAAAAATAACAAATTTCATTTTGTTAAAATCTTTGTTATGTTTATCTACCTGTAGGGCCAGTGATGGATAGCTTTGCTGACTGTACAACAGAAGTTGATGTCTTTCTCAAGTATTTTGATAATGATATTGTGGATCAAATTTTATTCCAGTCAAACCTGTATGCTAACGAAAATACCACAAGCTGCCATCATGGACTGATTACTGGAAAAGTGACCAGGATTTAACTGTTCCTTTTGTATCTTCAACATTACCAAAGAATAGGTTTGCCCAAATCCTAGCCAATTTGCATGTGAATGACAACACATGTGTCCCCACTGATAACCAAGATAAGTTGTACAAGCTTCGGCCATGAACAATGAAACTGTACAATGTATCAAGAAAACTGAGTATTGATGAAAGTATGATTTTGTTCAAAGGGAGGCATTCAATAAAGCAATACAACCCAATGAAACCAATCAAGCGAGGATACAAGTTGTGGGCACGAGCTGATTTACATGGCTATATTAGCAACTTTGATGTCTACCAAGGTAAGACCACTGAAACCAGTTCCGAAGCTGTTGATACAGATGATGATGCTCCAAAATTTGGTCTTGGTGAACAAGTTGTTCAAAACATGGCCATTGACCTGTTCGACAAACATCACCAACTATACTTTGACAATTATTTCACTTCTGTCCCTATAATGGAATATCTCAAGGAAAATGGTGTAGGTGCTTGTGGTACAATTCGCACCAGTCGAAAAGGATGACCTGTTGATTTGGCTGACAACCTTGAGCGAGGTGAGTGACTACCGAGTTTCAAAAGAAGGCCTTGTTCTTTTCAAATGGGAGGATAACAAGGATGTGCATGTTTTGTCCAACTTCCATGGAACAAGTATCTCCCACGTGAAGAGAACCCAAAAAGATGGCTCAAAGCTGGAGTTCACCTGCCCGTTAAGTATCAAGGAATACAACGAGTACATGGGTGGTGTTGACAAAGCTGACATGCTCTGTGCTGTCCAGGGTCTAAGCCGAAAATCAAAAAAGTGGTGGCACAGGATCTTTTTTGGAATTGTGGATCGCACAATTGTAAATGCACAGATCGCTTATTCCAAGTTCGAAGGGGTGAATGTCTCTGTTTTGGAGTTTCGGAGAAGTGTAGCTCAGTCGCTGATAACTCTTTCGCGTCCAGTGCATGTTGGACGACCAAAATCAACACCATCTCCTTTAGCACCTGCCAAACGACGTAAAAGTGATTATTCTGTTTCCAAGGCTATCCGATTGCATAATAGGGGAGTGCACTGGATTGTATATGAGAAGAAACGTGGTAGATGTGAAGTTTGTCAGAAGAACAAAATTGAGTCCCGTCCACATAGCAAGTGCGCAATGTGTAAAGTCTTCCTATGTTCAAATGAAAAAAATAACTGTTTTGCAGTTTTCCACAAGTTTCATGAATAAGTGAGACAGGGACAAGACTTCTGTTTTATATTTCTAGCTTATCCTGTTCCACCTGTTGGGTCTTAGAAGTCCCAGCTGCTGTGTTGTTATGGAAGCATGTTTATACCAAAAATATTATATGCAATATTTGTTTTGATAACCTAATTACTTATGGTGCTATTTTACTTTTTAGATTTGTAATTTTCTTTCTTAGCATAACTTATACTACCTGTCGGGACTTACAAGTCCCAACTGCTGTGTTGCTATGGAAACGTGTTTGTACCAAAATTTTATGCAATGGTTGTTTTGCTGACTTCAGTTGTGGTGGTATTTAGAAAATGCTCTATAATAATATTGAGATAAAAATGCCAATTGTTTAATGTACAACGATCATGGCATGAATGGTGCCAGGTTCCCGAGTGTGAAAGGACCTATTTTGTAGCAGAAATGCCAAGTTTAATAATTTATCAAGGGATTCAAGTTACTTAGCAGGGGAGATTGCTTGTTGCAATAAACTTAAAACAATTATGGTAAGCTTATTTCGCAATGAAGGTAGGCTCCCCGCTTAAAGTTTGATGATAATTCTGCCAAATCATTGAATGCACAGCAGGGTTAACATGCCCACAATTCCCATATGTTAACCCACCCTTGGGTGCCTGTTTTGCCACAAATTATGATTACACCGTACCATGACGGCACTTAGACGTTGCTTATTTGTGATTTGACATTTGATTGTGTAGACCTGTTCGCTTTGAATAAGGTCTGCCTGACGTTTTACTCGGGCAATGTGCTCGAGGATGTGATTAGCTCTGGCCTCTCATTAAGAGTCCACCCAATATCGCTGACGCCCATATCATCCAAGAAGTGGGTGACGTTGGCTAGGTTGCCATATGGCGTCGCAAATGACCTTGTCCGTACTTGTTTGTCCAACTTCGGCGAGGTCTTTAAAGTGCAGTATGAAACCCATTTGGGCATACGGTCTGCTGTACGCCAGGTGCTCATGGATGTAAAGAGGCCAATTCCATCTCGCCTCCGGGTGCAGGGTTTCCCTGCAATATTTTTTACAGGGGTCAGACCCGCACCTGTTTTGGCTGCGGCAAGTCTGGCCACGAATTTCGAGTATGCCCATCTCGTCATCCACCCGTTTCTGGGACTGTGTGGTTCCGGTAGAGGCCAACCTGGCGCCCATGTCGGATGCAGATTCAGGTTCAAAAATGTAGCAACAAATTTTTGAACATTGCATAGTGTAACACCCATAATATCCTTTTGCATCTTATCTTGCAACATTTTTGTGCAATCAACATTTTTAATTGTGCAATCATATATAAGATATAGATTATACACACAATAGGTTATGTATTATGCACACTGTGATTGGTCAATTACCATGTTTATATCATGCTTTGCAAATACTGTTGTGACATCACAGCAATTTTTTATTTATTTTACATGTATAAAAGAAATAGAAATGTGATGTGTTTATATAACCTGATGCAAACAGATTAGGGAGTTCAGTAGAATTCTAATTGTAAACCGTTGCATATGGCTTAAGTTCACATTATTTTTTTAATTCTTCCAAAGTCCCTCTCATATTTACATCTGGCTATATAAACACAAGCAACCATTTTCTATTTTCTATATTATAACATTCCTTTTCCCCTTCTTGTAGACTTATCAAAGATTCAATAAGCTTGGTATGACTCAAACAAGGGATAGTCTCCTGAATCTCATGGATGATGTATGTTAGTTGTGCCAATACATCAGATATTCAAAATATCATATCAACTGAAGGCAATCTCAGAATTGTATTTGATAACCTTGATTTCTAAGTCCTTTCAAATATAATTCTACCTAATCATACGAACTCGGATATGCACTGGATTGGCCAGTATGCAACATTTGACAGGATTCCCTTTGACCATCTAGATGACAGCAGACCACTTGTAGATGGCATTGACAATTTTGATGTCAAAGATTACCTGCTGACAAGGGATGAGTCAGAAAAGATAAAGTCTGACTTTGCAGTTCTGGTGACAAGAGTATTTCCCATGCTTACAATAACTTAAAGATGACATCACTAAACATATCCCACACAGGTGAATGTTTTAAAATTATAATTTTATTAGTGGGAATGCATATAATTCTAATTACACATTGTAATTTAACTAAGATTAATAAGCCATTACAACACCAGATGGTTTTACTTTTCAAGTGAGGACCACTCGGGCTTGAAGGGTTATTAAATGTTATCACCATATTCAATATTAATTTATCATATACAGTGGGCAAAGGAAGCTTTAACAGATTTGGGGGAGACTGTTGAACATTGCGTATTATTAAAGGGGACATAACTTGGCTGGTTTGTTGGAGGTGATGTCTTAAATGGGTAAAAATAAACTTACAAGTGCAGCTATTAGGTTGTCTTATTCCCCAAGGCCAAGAAAAAAATACCTGGGTTTCCTAATTCATGCTGAAAAAAATTAGTTAGGGTAGGTCGGTTTTTCTTCTTTTTACTTTTTTTCCCAATCATTGCATGGACGAACAATAGGTTTTACCAAACCACGGTGATATTGAGGATGCTGCCAGGATCGGCAGCCATGTTTGCTATCCCAGAATGCAAATCAAGCTGCAACTCGTGCCCAGGCTTCTCACAATTTCAATAAAAAGATTAGGGTCGGTATTTTACTGGCCAAAAACTAGGTAGGGTCGGGAAACCGGAAACCAAGGTATTTTTTTATTTTGGCCCAATTTAACTCGTATGAATGTAATTTATCAGTCTGTATTGCTATCCATTTCAGCTACTCCAAAGAAATGGCAAAAAGCAGTCATGGGTTTCCCATCGTCCATTCAACCAGAATAGACTCTCTGACGTCTGCCATTACTTGGATTACCTTTAGAACTTCTTGGGGTAACACCTACTCATACTGCAAATGGCCCATACTGTCACTGAAACACTGAAAACAATCAGATATAGTTGACAGTTTACCATAAATTAATATCAATGGAAAGTCCTGTCTTTTTTCTTTAAGTTCAATGACTAGTGGTTTTAAGATTTAAAATAATTTAAAGATATTGTAGACTGCCCAAATACATATCCAGAGTCACAGATTTTCACCTTTTGTAATATTCTTCATGCTTTTCAGGTACCGTACAAGAAACAGTAATGTAACATTAAAAATTGAGCAGCATTATTTTTAAGATGCTTAAAAACACAATTTGCATTAGAAACCAAAACATGTTTGAAAATCACACGATCAGCACCTGTATCAGGGCTGAAGCTAACTATTTTAGATTGGTACAGCCAAAATCATTGAGTACTTGATTGTATTATGTCCATGGGATATGATCAAAATTTTCTGACTCTGAGATTTGATATAAAATGGCAATAAGCCAATATACATGTAGTATTAATAATGATCCAGTTAATAGGCACTTTCCAAAGACAAAGTAAGTAAAACAATCATAATATATAATAAATAAATGCTGAAATTGTAATTAATTAGCCCAGATATCAAAATATCAAGAATATGTTTGTGATTTGTCCCATATATTGTGTTTTAATACAACAGCAACATAAACTAGTATTAAAGAACCTATATTTTACTATCTGTAATGTGTAATGTGTAATGTAATGTAATCTTGTGAAGTACTACAGGACCCAACTGAAAAACACTCCGGTGACGTGGTATCCTGATTAAATATTATTATTATTATCTCAGCATGCATTAAGTTCAGATTGTTTATTTTAAGATCTAATAAAAAATCAGGGTGTTTATTCGTTCGTTTTGAACTGGGACCAAGGCCTGGGAGGTCCAATGTTTTTATCAAGCAAAACCATCAGTCCTCATATGCAGCAGTATCAAAGCTAGAGAATTACAATCATTTTTTTGTTATGGTTATTGTAGTGGGAGATTGTTTTAAATGGCCGGTGTTTACTACAGCCAGGTGAATACATACATGTATTTATCATTGTATGTATTAAATTTTATTAAAGTAATTACTCACCATTCCACTACTAAGTGTGCTTCATCCACAATTATCGCCTTTATACACTCCTATAGACCTTGGACTTCAGCAATTTTTTAAAAATTCGTCTGTTACCAATACGAACCTCTGGATGAGCAAACAGGATTTGTTGTGGTATTTTCAGCTGCTCTATCATGGCTGGTGTAGAATTTTCACTACTATTTTCGCCAATACTGTAACGGTTTCCCTTTAGTGTGCGTACGTTTACATGATCTTTAACTTTGTTGATCTGGTCGTTAATAAGTGCATTTTACGGAGACTATCACACCAGAATCTCCCTTAATTATGTGTCCGGATCTCCTGCAAAACAACTGTGGCCTTCAGAGCTTCGTATTGGGATTCCTTAACATGAAGTCCAAGTTTTCCTATTTGGGTATAGCTCCAGACCAGAATGAAAAACATCAATATTTCCAGACAATTAACAATAAAATACTCGTTCACAGAGGTTGCTCACAAGATTGTAATGTTTGAGCCAAATATGTATTGGTAAGCGGTGATCAACATGAAACCGGAACCAGAAAATTCTGGTTCCGGTTTCGGATTATCCCAGAGCCAAGTATCGGGTGGCACCGCTGACCATACATACGGGATCTGGAAACGAGATTGAACGGATACGCGATTCAAAAGACGCTCTCGTCCCAGTCCATTTGGGGTTGTGACGTCGCGATTGCCAAACCCGCTAATTGCAACTCTGTTACGTCCTGCAAGTTCTTCATGCCTGTATCATTAAATAAGATAAAATAATGTATTAATTAATGAAATTGACAATTTTTATAGGGCTAGGTTACATTGTTAGACCTTATGTATTTATTCCTCAGCACACCAACATATTTTATGTTCTATTTCTATCCTGTATGTTTCTTTGGGAAATTCCTTCATGTGTTTCCCAGAAGATAATTCGGCAATCGGCATCACACAGGTAACATGAGTAAATTGTTAATTGTTGTTTACTTATGAATAACTGAGGCTGCAGATCTTCTATTTCATCTTGCAAACTAAACAATGTTAATATTATGCTTAGTTTAACTGTTTCACTCCTGGACATGCCATTTGACATACTTTTACTATTTTACTCTGTCTAACACCAGATGATTTGGTCAATGACAGCTCTCGAGTGAAAGGGTTAATGAACAACTCAAATTATTTACACAGAATACACTATACTAAAACGTACTTTTCATATAACTAATTTCTGTCTTTAATTTTAAGATTTCTTTGTCTCTAGTAGCAATCATCTTTTTCAGTTGCTCAATTTCCGAAGGAGATGAATCATAAGACTCATCTGCAGTGTCACTTTCTGAATAATCCTATATAGATTTGGTGTTAGGCAAAAATATGCAATTAGTGCATGTTGTATATATTGTAAGCAAAAATTGAAAATAGAAAACTAGCTAGAACAAAGTTATGTTCAGTGTTTATAACCATAGTTTATAGACCTTAAGACAAGGTAAAGTTGTCTATATGATAAGCACTTAACACTGCACGAAATAGTTGTTCTAATGTCATTTATTTATTAAATTTTAAAACCATGCAAGAAAGCAAATACACAATAAATAGAGTGCAATACTTGAAGACCAACCCAAATTTAAGACCACTATTTTAAAACGAATATTTTTATATTTAAGTAAATAAATATTAAATATTTTAATATTTAAGACCAATACCCACGAATGCGAGCGCCAATGTATCTAGAAAAACCCCAACGCTACTATAAGAAATGCAAGCGTTTCTTTCAGTGAACATTCTCTATGGCATCAAGACATTGCCTGAACTGAAGCTGTATTGGTCCACTGATGCTATCCCAGTGGTACAAAAAATGAACAGCCTCAAACAAATCCACGACGTGATAGTATGGCCGCCGCACAGTCGCATCGAATTAAAGTGGAGACTTAGATTCTGACAATGTAAATTCAACATGTTACTGAGATTGTTAAGAAAACATCTAAGAGACTATATTTTCTAACTCAACTAAAAAGTAGGTCGTAAGGAACTGGTTCAATTTTTTAAATCTTGTATTAGCAGGGCTGTAGTGGAGTATATTTAAGTGCCACTGCCGCTTGTGACACTTAGTTGGCATGCCTCCCGGAAATTTTTTGAAATCTGGAATCTCTGAAATGCCATGTTGTGCATTTTGGAGAAAGATTTTAAATAATGTTTTTGTCAATTTGTATATGAAACACTGATTTTAAATTGTGGGTTCTGGCACATTTTGATACCACCGAGTCTGTTGATATTATTAATTTATATTATATATTACAATCTGTCGTATTCCAGACAAGTATAACTTATTTATATATCGGCACGTTAATTCTGCCTTGTGTATATTGTTAAATTTATTGAAAAAATTGACTGAAGTAAAATAATGACATGGCAGTGCCGTGGCGCTTGCTACGGCCCTGACTAGATCACTGACAGGGTATGCTTGTCCGGTCAATCATGACAGTTTGCCTGAGTATCTTTCAAATGATCTAGAGAGAATTCAAAAGCGTGCTATGCGTATAATTTATCCATCAGTACCATTCCATTTAGCCATTGCAGAATTAGTCCCTCTCTCTCAACTATGTCAACAACTCACTGATAAACGTTTTCAGCAAATATGAGATAACACTCAAACTACATAAATTATTACCGACTGTTAACAAATCCTCGCCAAAAGCATAAATTTGTAATGCCTAGTGTTAAAACAGACCGTTGTAAGAGTTTTATTATTTCAAATTCATTGAAAGCATAATTCTAATAGTCTAATATATTTTTACCTTTTATAATCTAGTAAGCTCAACTTAATTCAGCTTATGGCTGGAATGTTATTGTGAAACTATCTTCTTTTCGTTCATATTATCAAAACGGCGAGATTAATGATTAAAAAAGTAGAGTGCTGCATAGAAGTGGTTTCTTTTACTTGTTTACATTGTTATATATCCAAGCCTCGAGACCTTATGTAAGGTCTCGTAGACATGAAGATTTGCAGCTACATTGATTACACGCATCTCTTGAGCTCTCTCTCTGTACATCTTGGTCAACCTCCCCAAGTCTGAATATGATGTTTCCATTCCCTTGCGAAATAAATTACTTTCCTTGAGGTCTAACCGGTTCCAACATGCTTAGAAGAACGGCTAAATATCAACAAAGTTGCAAGCGTGTAATTTGATCCTCAAAGACAACATTATTGCTAAAGTTTTAGCGATTTCTCGCTTTCTTCTGGATGTGATCTATCTGCCATTAAGCTTTCCGTAGAGCTTCGTAACCTCTGCTAATTAATGTGAACATTTGCATTTTGCCACGAAATTTGCAAGTAAAAGGTCGGACAATATGCAAAGCTGTTGGCGTTTCGAAAGACTAAGGGTCAGTGAACCGGAAATAAGGTATGCATCCAGTAATGAAACAAACATCGTTTGTACATTGGTATTACCACCATACCATGTTTTGAAGAAATGGCATGAAATGGTACAATGCAATATCACATAAAATTATGTGGACAGACACTGGCAGGAGAATTTATCATCTTCGTCTCAGTTAGAACATTTAACAGAAACAACACCATTGATTGCTGATCAAGGCAACTCGGTGATCTTTTAGAATACTGTATTCTCAGAAGATAAGAGTATAAGTAGAATTGACATGCAATTGTCAAGAATTGCTGGGGAGGTGTCCCAGCTTTACAAGAAAACCAAGGGGACGGCACAAAAAGATTTGGATGAAAGAAGACGAAAATTATACGTGTTTGAGGGGAAACTAAACCTGTCAAGGAGCACTGCAATGAAATAAAAATTATAAGGAATGAACTGAATGAATGGAAAATTAAGTACATAAACTTGGAAGAGGAAATAAAGGTGTCAAGAAATGGTAATGGCAATGAATAAAAAAGACAAAGTGATGATTTGCGAAACAACAACAAAGAGCTTGCCAAAGCTGTAGGAATAGCATCCTATAATGGTAAGCCAGTGTCGAGGCCAAGAACAAAAACAGAACTTTGAAGACATTTTTGTCAAAGGCCAGCTGATGTGGCATTATGGTTCTCATCTTCATTTGGCCTTCAGTTACAGAGTCTGGGACTGAGCATGTTCACAATGTGAAATGCCATCAAGAAAGCTCCAACACAGAACCAACCTGCTTGACCGATGCATCTGGTAAGACTTTAAGATTCAAAACATTGCCGCAGGAAGAAACGAACAACGTTGAGAAAATACTCTTTCTTGACAAATTCTGTGTCGGTGATGGTTTTTATCATGAACTTACAATGATTGTGGATGACCTACCAAGATCATATCCAGGGGTGGAAGCAGGAATTCCCCGACGCAAGGGCTAAGGTCCCCGACAGGGGAGCTAACTGGTAGTTGTAGTTCCTCTAGGGGTGCTCCCCTGGGGAGTTTTTGGTTTTCTAAGCCTCTGAAACGCAATTTCCTGCATTTTGGAGGCAGTTTAAAAAACAAAAAAACAGTGAAAATCATGATTTTATAGTCAGTATTTCCTTACTTTATACAAAACTAACTGTAACAATAATATTCACGCAAAAACTAGATGACAGTGAGCACGCGAAACAACACAGAGGTGCTAGATTTATGCCAGAGATGAAAGTTGATCACCTTTGATGTTGTTTAGTGAAACGTTTGTTAATGCATAAAATTTTTTTTACGATTCTAAGAAAACAAAAGACGACTTTCTTTCCAGCTTGTTCCCCAATGAATTCTTAGTTTTTCTCCGACAAGGGGCTGTAGCCCCCCTGGCGCCAGCCCTGATCATATCTAGTGAAGCAATGATTTGAACAATATCTGTCACCTCGAAGACTGAAAGGTGATTTTCCAGGAGCCAAAGTCAGCTCAGGAAAAATTAACTGCTGCACATATTTTGGATTATTTTCAGCAGAATCCAGTATTCCATACAAAGACTGATACAATCTAAATTAAAATCAGTGACGATGGTGCATCAATGACAAATAATTGTAACTTTATTTTACTGTCATTTTCCATTTTGCAAAATGGTGAGAATGTTATGTTGGAAACAGAACAATTGCCATTGTTAATGGGAAGGAGGACTATACAACAATGAGCGACTCATTTGTAGATGTTATCAATGAGATAAACAAACTAGTTGCTGCTGGAAAACTTAATATTGAAGGTAAAGATGTCAACATTGAATTTTTCTGGGTGGTGACTATAAATTTTTTATAATGATGCTTGGCCTCAAAGGTGCTATTTCAAATTATGCATGTGCTTGGTGCAAATTACATTAAAGTGCATATCCAGCCTGTGGGGATTTTAGATGTTCGTAATCTTTGGGTTCTAATCACAAATATGTAAATTCCGCACAGTCTGGATAGGCACTTTAAGATGATAGGAAGATGGACCAGCACTATACTTACTATAATGAGCCTCCATTGTCCAGATCCTTAAATGAAATTCAGGATATGTGCAAAAAATCGAAAGATAATTGTTGTGACAAACCGCCACTGTTTAACATTGATCTTGATCACATAGTTGCAGGTTAACTGCATTTATTGCTTCGAGTAACATTCTTGTTGAAAACATAGTGCATGAATGCCTAGATTCGCAAGCTGCTGCCTCGGCGTTGTCTCTACCAAGTTGGATGGGGTTTCGCCTGTAGTTACTTCGTCGCCATCTTGTTTGCCTGGCCCAGTCCCCCCCGGCTCAAGTGCAGGCCTAGGCTCTTGATCAGGCTTTGGCCGAGGCTCCACCAGTTGTGGCTTCATCATTGCTTCCACCTACCTGGTCTAGCCGTCGCTGTCTGGGCTGCTGCTGCCATCGCAGGCATGAGCCAGTCGCCGTTGCTAGGTGCTCCACCCTTTAATCAGGTGTTTGTGGTTGGGCTGGGGTTCCACCATGTCCTGTAAAAGATGGTCACTATCACTTCGAGGCAATTTGAGGAGCTTTGCTCTCTGCTTGTGAAGCTGGAAGAGTCCCCTACCGGTCCCACTATTTTCATCGACGGCCGTGTAATAGTGTCTCCGGCTCATCCATATCTGCACATAGACATTGCACTGTCTGAACATTGGTGATATCAGCCCCCCCCCCCCAATATTTTCACTACTACGGTTTGAGATTAACTGCATTAAAGATCGTTGGTAATAAATTTATATTAAATTTTGAAAAATAAAAATATATCCTCCTAACATAATAGCTTTGGAATGATAAGTGTTGTTTTATAACAATTACGTTCCGCATGGCAAGAAATGAAAAGCCCAAGAAGTTTCACAGGTTTTTAAGCGATATATAGTTACATGCACGTAACACTACCCTATAGTAATAGTTAATAAGTGGTTCATGTTTTTATCGCGAGCTTGTTGTGTGATCAAAAACTTATGAATGTGTGATGTTATTTTAGCTTCAAAAAGACCTAAGGCTATGACTGAAAGTGTGGATAGTTCAAACTCAGATGAAGAACCGTGCACATCCCGGAAATTAAAGAACACAGAAAGGGACACAAACAAGAACTTCCTGAAACTGAAAGAAAAACTTCAATGGCCAGATTACAAGCGAAGGTCGTGGGTAAGAATATGAATATTCCTTATAAAACCTGGCATATGCATTTTGTGCATATTCTTGTCAATTGTTATTTTGTTTGCATTATTATATATATACAGCTAATTAAAAAAAGGTTGTCCTTCGGAAACTCAAAACCTTAAACGTTAAACTATGAGCGCGCAATGCATCATGGGAACGCACGGTCTTTTTTTCGCATTAATTAACTATTGCAAGACTAGGAGTGAAGGTAATTGTCAAAATGCCGCGTGCGTATAGCCAAGACTTACGATGGAGAGCAATTTGGTTGACCGAAATCATGGGCTTTCATATCGATGAAGTGAGCATCTTATTACAGATGTCAAAGAAAACGATTTCTCGATATTTGCGGAAATTTCGTATGCTAGCCCATGTAGACACGGCTGTTATCGGCAGACCATACGCTTGCGTAGCGATGCACCCGCACGAGGAGCTCGTAATCATGGAGGTTTTGCTGCAGCACCCAGAGAAAACGCTATCTGAAATCCTGCACGAAATTTATGAAGAAACGGGGTCAGAATATGCGTGTTCAACGCTCTGTTACTATTTGAAACGCAACAACATTACGCGAAAGAAGGTTGGTATTTTAAACAATGTGGTTGCATACTTATGCTGAAATATGCTTAATATGTTGTGTATGCAGGTGAACTAAGGGAAATCTAAATCTATTTAGCTTGGTAAAATCGCCCGTCAGAGATGTGATGATGCAAGGGTTGAATTCAGAGCGGTAACGGGCTTCTTCTCAGAGGATATGTTCGTTTTCTTGGACGAGAGTGGATATGTAAGTTATTGGAATGTGTACATTAGACCATCAAAAACTTTAGTGTTGCCGTTGGTGTTGTGAGTAACTTTGCTAATAGTTGTGCGAAAGCAATCCATGATATTCGCTCATTTACTCATTTCATACATTTGCAGGACAAGAGAATTTTAAGATCGTATGGGTACAGTTTGAAAGGACAACGAGCGAAAGTCAGAAGACGCTATTCTCCTTGGGGACCATGTATAACCGCGATTCCTATCATAAGTTACAACGAAGGCTTGTTAGATGTCGGACTGTATGAAGGACATGTAAAGGGTGAAACTTTCCTTGACTTTGTTAATACTCTACTGACCCCATGCTTACTCCCTTTTGATGGTTTTAATCCTCGATCCATTGTTATTCTTGGTAAAGTATTTTTTCTAGCTGTTTTTTTTCATTGTAAAATATTATTCCCTTACAGGATGTTTTAAAAAACACGCAACCTCGGAATTTCCCAAGAAATCCACTTTGTTCTTAAGCACAAAAGATTTTAGGCCCCTGGGAATTTAAAATAGCTTCTAATGGCAGTCCCTGGAGCATAACTGTCGAATTACTAATAGGTCATACAGTATGACCTATTATTAATTCGACAGTTATGCTCCAGGGACTACCATTAGAAGCTATTTTAAATTCCCAGGGGCCTAAAATCTTTTGTGCTTAAGAACAAAGTGGATTTCTTGGGAAATTCCGAGGTTGCGTTTTGTTTTATACACCCTGTAGATTTCGCTTTGTCTAAAGTTTTGCCTATAAATATTACGATTCTTGCAGATAATGCAGCTATTCACCACACACGAGAAGTTGTTGATGCGATAAATGCTACAGGAGCGCTTCTTATATTTCTGCCACCCTATTCGCCTGACTTCATGCCTTGTGAGGAGCTGTTTTCACAGTCGAAAAGCTATATTCGACAAAACGACATTGCTTGGCAGGATTCGCCCGATCCAGAATTGCTGTTCTGCATTCATTTCTTCAAGTGACAGATGAAGAAATTCGAAACTATATTAGACATGCTGAATACGCGTAACAACGTTAATGAATAAAAATAGTATTTATTTTAAAATTTTATTTTATTTTTTATTTAAGCTATTTACAGATGTGACATTTCTGTCAAAAGATTTCGCTTCTGTTCCTCAAACTGTTCTTCCGTGAGAACCCCAGACTCTTCCAAACCTTTCAGGTCTTTCAGTTGTTGGATGATAGCTGAACGCATTCTTAACTGAAAAATTATTTATAGAAATACATTAATAATGTGAATATTTGTATACGTTTCAAGTAGAATACAATGAAAGCTTAACTTGCTTTGAGGACTAATCGTAGCCCCGGCCCGTGAAGCACTGATACTTAAAATTAACTTGGGACTACAGTATAAGGAATTGCATACATCAACATGCCCATACCTTTCTTCGTTTTTGTCCCCTAGATGACGACGTTGGCTTGTCTTGGATCATTTCCGCCCATAAAATGATCCAACCATCTTTAGCTGACGTGTATGCATCGTCGAGGTTGGAACTGTTGCTGATAGTGAACCGTTGATTTCTGCCGATTATGTAACCAAGACGAAACGAGTTTGCGTCTATGGGTGTGGACAGTTCCTCACGGAAATTTTCTAGAAGAAATGCTCTCAAATCTTCTACGCTATCAAATATCGGAACGTTTTGACGCCTGTACGTGTCAAACTTTGATCTATTGGCTTGATGAACAACCTTAAATATCACGTTGACAGTTTCTCCTTCATCCATTTTGACATTAACTTGTTCTGTACAGATAAGGTAACTTGTTTGAAAGTGCGTGCAAAGTGAATGCGAAGTGAATGCGAAGAATACCCAATGTCAGCGAATTACTAGTTTGGTATGCAATTGCGTGCATGTAAAATGCAATCCCGAAGAAGTGGACCATTTAAAATCACATGGGAATTAATTAGAACTAATTTCAATTTCATACCAAACGCGTACCTCGCAGGCAAATTTCATCTCGTGTCATTCTGTAGTTTAGAATAAATTTAGAGTCCCACTGGGAATTCTTTGATTAACGTGCTACGCAAGCGTATGGCCTGCCGATAACAGTCGTGTCTGGCATTCGAGTTTCGCAAATATAGCGAAATCATTTTCTTTAATTGACCTCTGTAAAAAGATGCTCACTTCATCGATTTGAAAGCCCACGTTTTCGGCTATACCAGGGCCCGCGGAGCGTATTAAAGAGTGGGGGGCTAAGTCATAAATACAACCGCCTGGAAAATTTTGGATTTTCTATGGCTCTTTAATGCTATTTCCTGCCTTTTGAGAGAAACTTTAATAAAAACATTTTAAGAACAGTCATAGAAAATAACAAATAAAGATTTTACAAACACAACTGACGTAAAATTAACAACGGACTTCCTTGGCTTAATAATACTGTAGAATATAACGTAACACAATGATCTTTTTACTAAAGAGTGAAATAGGCCTATATATACTTGATAATCATTCAGTTACAAATACAACAGAACTAGCATATAAATCGTTTTTACCAACAAGACTATAATGTTATAGTTAACAATCTTTTTGACAATCCAATTCAACGAAGTGACCAAAATTTCTTCTCCGATTCTCATTGAGATCACAAAGCTCATTGGCAACGTCAAGAAGGCAAAGTCTGTCTGTTCTGTCCTTATGCCCGTTTAGTATCGTCAGGTGGTTGAATCTTTCTTGTGACATAGTTGAACGAAGCCACGTCTTCAATCTTCGAGCAGCGGAAAATGATCTTTCGCCACTTGCGCTTGTTGCTGGATTAACCATAATAAGCTTGCAGATCGTAATGATGTGATTTATCATGTTCTTTTCCGGTTCAGGTAACTTTTTTATTTTAACTAAGATGTCATGAAAACACACACAATCAGTATCCTTCAATAGCAATTTAAATATTTCAATTTGGGATTTCAATGCTCCAATATTTATATCATCACTGTAGTGTGCCTCAAGAAACTGCAACTCTGTGGAGTGGTCTTCATCGTTTAGAACTTTGATTAAGAAAGATTCCATCTTTTTGTATACACTAAAACTTGGCTGGCTGAACCGCTGCTCAATGGCGTTTATCATCAAGTCCAGGGCTTCAAAATATATTCGCTTGTAATAATCTTGTGATGTAGCAGGGTATGATGCCATCCCAGTTCCGATCTCAAACCTGGTAGGTGCACGTCTTTTCCTGGGTAAGGTTGGCTCTGAAATTAATGGGAAATTTTTACTTTTCAGTAAAATCGTTTCATAGAATAATATGAAGCAGTTATCACTCCGTAATTTTTGTAGGACTTCTTTTGTAAAATTAGCAATCCGTTGTCCACTTGCAGCACACATCTTTGTACTTTGTAATGTTTTCGACAAGTTGTCAGTGTGTGAAAACAAACGTTCAGCCAAATTTAGTCCAAAGAAGAAGTTATATGTTTTCATTTGTGCTTGGCACCCAATTATCCGCCCACGTATATCCGCCTGGAGTTTTTCATCAAGACAAACCATCCACTCCTGAAGAAGAGCTGAATAGTTGACCAGGATTCGTTGAAAACAGGATGCGCGTACTGTCCATCTTGTAGGACATAGTTTTATTATGCCGTGGGTTGCCAGTTCTCCTTCGTGAAGGTTTGCTTGTATTTCTCCCAGTAGATTTTCACGTTTTGGAGAAAACTTTATTAGGGTCACAATCTCTTTTGCTGTATCCATGGTATTTGATATCAACTTACAGTTTTTCGTTGTGTCCTTCACACTTAGACTTAATGAATGACCATGGCAGTGAGTTGCATGAGCCTTTGGCTGAAGTTCCTGGATTCTCTTGGCTACACCGCTTTTTGAACCAAGCATATTACTGGCTCCGTCATAGCATTGCCCTCTGCAGTTATCTAACGATAATTGCACTCTCACTAATATATCCTTTATAGCTGTAACAATCGTCTCAGCACTTATGTTAGGTATATTGAAAAATCCGAGAAAATCTTTGTGAGCATCTAGATGTTTATCAACCCATCGAATGCACATGGTCAATTGCTCTTTGTTACTTACATCTGTGTATTCATCACTAATGATAGAGAAAAACCCGTTGCCAATATCTGATACAATATCACGGATAACATGATTAGCCATGATAGAAATTATTTCATTTTGAATGTCGTGTGACGTATATTTATCTCCTTTCCTCTCCAACCACTCTAGAAGGAGAGGTTCGTCTCTTCCTCTTAATTTAAGAAGTTGAATGAAGTTCGATTCGTCATCGGTGTCACCCTGTATGGCCTGCCCTTGCCGAGCAAGGTACTGCAAGCTTTCTATGATTTTAATTAAACTGCATTGTCTTTTTTGCATCATTGCTTGACATTTCAAGTACATTACCACACGTTTTCGGAATTATATGGTACTCAATGGCTGTCTTATGACATTCAGAGCTTTGATGTTCCTTAAATCGTGCCAAAGCCTTTTTCCATTTAGAGAAGCCTTTTGAAATAAAAGTATATTCTTTATTTCTTGCCGTGCAAAGATTCAATTTTTCATGTTGTTGTGCACAAATAAAACATAACACAGAATCATTTTTTTCGTTGTAATGAAGCCAAGGAAACTCTGTAAACCACTTTGGTTGAAATGCGCGAGTCTGCTTGCCATGCCTTTTCCTCGGAAAGTTGAAATTTGCTGGTTGGAATGGCTTTTGTTCTGATATGTTAACATTTTCAGCTTGACATGGAAGATTATCATGCTCTACATGTACTTGCGGCTGTTCGGTAATGCAAGATAATTCTTCGGTCATCAATTTTGTAACTTGCATTTCATTTGTCGTGGTGATTGAATTCAAAGTTGTTAGTGTTACCGGCAGAGGGTCTAAAATTTTTTTGGAAAAAAAACGCCTTTGTGAATTCATGGCAACTCTCACGAATATCAAATAACCAGCAATTCATTACTCATTACCGGGAATAAAAAGTCGAGCGAAAGTCAAACACGCTCGTTCGTAAAAGAAGATGGGGTAGACCACAATAATGTACCGATCAATTCGAAACATCACCATCCCACCCCCGGGCATACCCCAGGAATTTGACTCTAAACTGTGTCCGGGGAGTAGGGAATTTGACGTTCGAGGCATTTTGCAGGACTCGCGGTCCAACTAAAGCTTTTTTACGGTATTTCAAGGCCTGGTTTGTCAAAAATCGAATCATGGGAATTTCTGTACTTCCAGTGTCATAAATTGGTCATGGGTTCGGGCATTTGCTCGTTTAATTTCTTGCTACACTAACACTACAGTAGGGCATTTGAACACTTTTTCGCCCAGGGGAATGGGATTTGAACGACCAAATTTTCAAAAGTTCAAATTCCCGAGGTCTGCCCGGGGGGGCATCGTGGGTGATGTTTCGAATTGATCGGTACATAACTTACCTGTTCCCGAAACAGATGCTTGCTCATATTTGAAAAAATAGTCTGAAATTTTCGCCGTTTTCTTTTTTCCGCCACTAGAAGCTTGTGAAGTTCCGGCTTCACGATTCATGTTACCATAGACCATATGCGCTTCTTTGTTCGTTATGACAGTCGGGTTGAATGATCCAGGATGTCCAGAGCTATATTTAATTCTTCGTTTAAAATATTTAATACAGCGGTAAAACAAGAAAAAGCAATCACTTTCCGCTAAACCCACGACGCACGCTCTTCCTGATGCTTTAAAATTGGACATTTGTTTATCATAATCTCCATTTACATTAAAAATCCCCACTAAAACACATGAAAACATAACTACCAACCGTTTCAACTCCATTGCTGCAGCTACGATTTTTGAGTAATAATCTCGAGGATCTCGAGCTCGTTTTCGGAGCCTGTGGTTGTTTTGTACAGTGACAAGGTCACAGAACTTCATGTCAGGCCCGTATGATCTGAAGTTGAAAACACTGCACAGTTAATTAATGGGAAAACAGGTCATGCATTCCCATGATGCATTGCGCGCTCATAGTTTAACGTTTAAGGTTTTGAGTTTCCGAAGGACAACCTTTTTTGAATTAGCTGTATATATAAGCACGATCTATTTTGTTTCTTATAGGCATTGGGTACACATAAATATTTCGACAACCCACCAAACGTCAAAATAATTCCTGTGATGTTGGGAAGAAATCAAACAAAAACGATCGTGTTGCAGAGACAAATTCGTCAACAGTTGCAGCAGTTATGACTATGAAAACAGTTGGTCAACAAAGAAGCAGGTAATGAAAAACATGCATTATAATAATATGAACTTATTAACAGATAATTTTCTTCCCTTTTTATCGTTACAATCAGAGCGAGCATAGAGGGATGATCAAAGATTTAAAGGAGCTGCTGGACCTTCAAGTTGTTACTGCCCAAGAATACGAAGAACAGAAAAAGGTTATTTTGGACAATCTTACAGCTTTGTAAACGAAAACAATATATAGTCTATAAAGGAGCCTCCCCATAGTTTTTAGCTCCTCACCTGCGTTCATGTTTTTTATAATAAGTTAAATTAATTTTGTAGTGGCTTATGGTAGTTTATGTGATTTTATCACACGTTAAAATACATTATACCGTTTACTCGAAAGCTTTCCCAGTTAAATTATTCTCAACTTTAACTATACATTTATAGGAAAATGTTTATTTATCAAGTTTTAAAGAATGCTGTAGCTTGGAAATCCTTTAAGGAAATATTCGTTTTCAAAGAAATTCACTAACGATTTTTGTGGGTACCGCGGTCAGCGGTACCCATATAGTCACGGCGTTGAGGTAGCTAGCTAGGTAGGGAGTTAGGGGTTCAACATCGAAATTACAACTGCGCAACTCAGATACTCATTCGGAAATCATCGGAAAATGTCGTCTCCGTCATCGAAGCATTCCTCAATTCCTCCTCGTGTCTTGTGGAAACTACGGTAGAAAATATCGAAATAAGGTTTCTGTGGTTTATTTGCAAGGTAAGCAGTTTCTTTCGATCGTTTACGAAGCAGTCTATCGTCGACACTAAGAGTACTTTGTAAATTGAGCTATTTTTACTTTTCTTTTCAGGTCTATCTGCTGTGCGGTTCACTAACCACCAGCAGACATTAGTTCAGCGTCGACACTTCGCGCTGATACTAACTCAAATCAATCTCAAATCAAACTCAAATCAAACTCAAATCAAACTCAATACTGTATCAAACCAGAGTCAAATCAGAATCAAATCAATACAAAATCAGTATCAAAACTACTCGAAGCCATACTAGTAATTGTAAACAAACTGAAAGTGAAACTGAAAATAGACTGTACAGTAGGAAGCCAGCGCGCTTGTAAACAAATAGAAACTCTACGGAATATACTTTTTCAAGCAGTTGTGTGTTAACCAAGTAATAAATATTTTCAAGCAGTTGTGTGTCAACCAAGTAATAAATATTTGAAATGGGTGACACGTTAGAACAATATCGAGCAAGAATCGGGTGCTACAGTGTCAACATGAATAAGACGAGTAAACATATTAATGCAAGTACTTTTCTGAGAGGGCGATATTTGAATAAAATGTTGGTGTTATTTCATTTATACGTGTTTTTGGTGATTATGTTGTCATTTGAAATGTGCTACAATGTACATGTACCATTGCTTTTGAGACTCTCGAACGATGTTGAAGAAAATCCAGGCCCCACTCCCAGCATTTTCGAAATTGTAAATCCAAACAACACTGTCTGTGCTGATTTTAGTCAAGGAAATCAAGTTAAATTTGGTGACAATGCGGGTAAACAGTGTGTAGCAATGTCATTGACTGCTATTGTTTTTAAAAACATTAAAGATATTTTTAATTGGGATTCTTCTGTTTTAAATAATATTTTGTTACATGGTAATTCTTTGTACAGCTGTATTAAGGGTTCTGTTAAAAAAGATTTGTTATTGTTAACTGATGTACCTGACATGGTATCAATAAGTGGTAAAACATATATTTTAACTTATAGTGAGTCATTGACTGGTGAAATGTACATGAGCAATAATAATGGACCTTACGTTACCCTTAAAAATGCCTTCAATGAGTTATTTTATGGAGTTGAAATAAATTATGAATGTTGTTTGTTAACTATTGATTGCAGCACAGTTGCAGTGTTTAAAAATACAGGACAATGTTATAAGGTATTTGACTCTCATTCAAGAGACTTGTATGGAAGGCGACATTCTTCTGGCACCGATGTGTTGCTTACGGTTGAGAGTATTGAAAATCTAGTGACTTTTTGCCAAAAGAGTACATATTGTGGACGGTCTATGCCTTTTGAGATAAAGGGTGTCTCAGTTAATGTTGCCTCTAAGTCAAAATGTTGAGGAATGTATTCCTAGACAAAACAACACAGACCTCTCTACAGCTACTCATGGTAATCAAAATAAACAAACTAAAAACAGCCCAAAAGGAAAGGGAGCAGATGAACGAGCATTAGAAATGAAAAGGAAAAGAGCTCAAACTGAGAAAAAAATAGCTAATGAAGATGAAAAAAATGGAGAAAAAAGACTAAAAGCTCAACGAATAAACTATTTAAAAAGGAAAACAAGTGAAACCGAATCAAGCCGAGAGGAAAGACTTGCTAAGCGTCGACAAATGAAGAAAAATGAATCTCCAGACTGCAAAAAAAATAGACTTACAGCAAAGCAAGTGTATAATAAGAAAATGAAAGAGTCTGAAACTGCTGAGCACAAGGAAAAGCGCCTTTTACAAAAGCAAGTGTATAAGAAGAAAGCGCAGGAGAATGAAACTGCTAAAAACAAGGAAAAGCTCCTTTTACAACAGCAAGTGTATAATAAGAAAGCGCAGGAGAATGAAACTGCTAAAAACAAGGAAAAGCGACTTTTACAACAGCAAGTGTATAATAAGAAAGTGCAGGAGAATGAAACTGCTAAGCACAAGGAAAAGCGCCTTTTAAAAAAGCAAGTGTATAATAAGAAAAAACAGGAGAATGAAACTGCTAAGCACAAGGAAAAGCGCCTTTTACAAAAGCAAGTGTATAATAAGAAAAATAGAGCAAATGATGCTACTATGATTTCAGATCTTGTCCACAAGTTTCACATAGCTGTCTCAAAAGGCCCATTACATGTTTGCACATGTTGTGATCAGTTATGGTATAGGCACAGTGTCAATACTGCTGAAAAACTGAGAATATCAAACCCCAACATGGTGCAGCACTTATTGAATAAATTGAGTGTTGACAACATTGAATGGATTTGTCGAACATGTGAGAAATATTTAAAAAAGAATAAAATAGCACCTCTTGCTGTGAAAAATGGAATGTTATTTCCAGAAAAGCCATCTGAGTTATTTGATTTAAATGAATTAGAGTGGAGACTTGTTGCACCAAGAATAGCCTTTCAAAAGCTTATGCAAGCTCCAAGAGGCAAACAATTTAAAATAAATGGCAATGTTGTTAATGTACCTGCTGATGTTGTCAATACTGTAAATACCTTGCCGAGACTACCACATGAGACTGGGACAATCAAAGTTCAGTTTAAAAGACGATTGCGATATAAACATTCTGCATGGTCATTAAATGTAAGACCACATAAAGTTTTTCAGCCAGCAACTTGGCTAACAACGAATAGTGCTCTTTATCAAGAGCAAGGCATTATTTTTAACAATGACTGGCAAAATAACTTTCAAAATATTTTAGACTTAAATGATGATGATATTATACCACAGGAAAAAGATTATTCAGAAAGCAGACATGATCATAATTCAAATGTTAACCCAAATCATAAAAAATGTCAAAATGAAGATTGGAGTGAAGATGAAGCAGAAACACCAGCTGGTGTAACTGATACCATGTTGACAGCTACAGATTTTCTGGAAGATCATGAACGAGAAACAATTCACAATATTGCACCAGGGGAAGGTAGCAGACCACTTAGTATATTTAGAGATAAATATTCTGAAGAACTAGCTTACCCGGGAATATTTCTTGGTCAAAAAAGGCCTGAAGGTAAAGAAAGATCAGTCAAAGTTTTCTATAGTGATATTTGCAAATCAGAATTAAGAAGATCAGACAGAAGAGCAGCAATGTGTGTTGAAAATATATTTTTCAAAACTAAAAAGCTACAAATGAAAATACTTTTAGGTAAATGTCAAATTGCATTGAGAAAGACTCATAGAAATAATGTAGGCTTAACAGCTGGACAATTAAAGCAACCTGGTAGTTTAGAGAGAATTGTTAAGTTTGATGAAGGCTTCAAATTCTTAAGAGCACTAAGAGGTTCACCACCATATTTTGAAAAAGCTAAAAAATATCTTTTTGCAATGATAAGACAATTGGGTCCTGCAACTTTGTTCTGTAGCTTTTCCTCAGCTGAAACAAAGTGGTTACACCTTCTTAAAATATTAGGACAACTTGTTGATCATAAAGATTATACTGATGATGAACTGGAAGAATTAACTTGGCAAGAAAAATGCAGACTCATTCAAAGTGACCCAGTAACTTGTGCAAGACATTTTGATTATCAGTTTAATAAATTTTTGAAGGAATTTTTAATGAGCAGTGTTTCCCCTTTGGGACTGAAAATTGAAGACTGGTTCTACAGAGTTGAGTATCAGCAAAGAGGTTCACCTCATATTCACATGCTAATATGGCTAGAAAATGCCCCAGTATTTGCAGTTGATAAAGATGATGATGTCACATCTTTTATTGATAAGATCATTAGTTGCCATTTACCAAATGATGAGCCTGAGCTACTTAATCTTGTTAACCGACAAACACACAGACACTCCCATACTTGTCGCAAAAAGTCAAAAAAAGAATGTCGATTTAATTACCCTCAACCACCAATTAGGTCAACTAAAATACTTTATCCCCTTGATGACAATGTATCTGAAAATGATATTAGGAAACTAAAAGTTTTGTGGAAAAACATAAAGCAGCAGCTAAATGACATGAAAGAAGGTGAAAATATCACATTTGATCAGCTATTAACTGATCTGAATATCTCTGAAAATGACTATTTACTGGCAATTCGATCATCCCTCAACTGTCCCACAATATTTTTGAAAAGAAATCCCAATGAGCTAAGAATAAACAATTATAATCCTTCATGTCTCTGTGCCTGGAGAGCAAATATGGATATTCAGTTTGTTCTTGATGTGTATTCATGTGCAATGTATATTGTTTCGTATATATCTAAAGCCCAAAAGGGAATGAGTGAACTACTACGTACTGCGTGTGCTGAAGCAAGGGAAGGAAATGCTAGTATTAAGCAGCAAGTGAGAGATATAGGAAATAAATTTTTAAACAGTGTTGAAATTAGTGCTCAAGAAGCTGTGTACATAGTTCTGCAATTGCCAATGAGGAAATCCTCAAGACAAGTTGTTTTCATATCCACTTCACCACCCAGTGAAAGAGTTCAACTGTTAAAACCATTAAGTGAAATTGAAAAGATGCCAGATGAATGTGAAGAAATACACTTTGGCGGTCTACTAAAGAGGTATAGTGAACGTCCTGTTACTGTTGAGAATGTAACTTTGGCAGACTGGGCTGCATGGTATGATTCATGTGACAATAAACCTTATCACAAGAAATCTACTAAATTGGACATTGATGGCCTACCAGTAGAGACATCAGATAATGATGACAACAATGATGATGAGCTTTGTGATGACACTAATACAGTCACATCACTTACATGTAATTCTAAATCAAAAAAATTAAACAAAACAAGTCAACCAAAAAAGCGAACAAAAGCCAGAATTATAAGAAGTGTTTGGTTTAACAAAGAAGTCTACCCAGAGAAACATTATCGGGAATTAATAATGCTTTTTACACCATGGCGAAATGAAGACACTGATTTAATTGGTAAATATTCATCTTATAAAGAACATTACTTAGCATTAGAGGAACCAATTCAAGACCAAATGGCTCTTTATGCAGTTTGTTATGAAGAATTAAATAATGCCCAAGAACAATTAAATGCAGCTCTTGATGACAATGAAGATCAATTTGATTTAATTGCACCAATTACCCAAGACATTGAACGCCAAGATGAAGATGAGGGAACTCAAAATTTACATCCTGACTTAAATGAAAACTATGATTTGTCAGATGATCTTGGTATCCCTTCGGCATCATCAAATAATGAACCACTTATTCTAAATGAATTGCCTGATCAAGAATACAGAGAAATGGTACAAACATTAAATAAGAAACAAAAGGAATTTTTCTATCATTCACTTCTAGTGGGGCGGATATGTGCAAAATTTAGGGCAAATTGTGCACTTTAGGGTTAAAAGCACCATAATTGGTGAGAATGATGGTTATGGCAAGTTGATCAAATCCTGATATGGAGCCATCGCTAATTTTGTTGTGAAGTGGTGTTAAGGGCACGTTATCTAAATATGACCGGAAGTGAAATGGGACGTTAGAGAAATTCGATTTAAAATCTTCATATTAATTAAAAGTGTATTTTAAAAGCTCGCTTTTCATATCAAAATGCTTGATTATTAAAATAATTCACCAATACTTACACATCTGATGTTTTTGAATGTTTAGTGCGATGTTTTGTGCTAGACCGGAAGTACATATGCTTGAATCGGAAGTTGAAAATTATACATGTAATTTGTTCGTTTTTCCACATTAATTTGCCAAGTTACAGTACGTTTTAGAATAATACTAGTACATGTGTTGTTTTACAGACATATTCTGTCTTAATTTTAAGTAAATCATCAATACTATCATTCACGAGGGCCTGTTACAATATATAATGCGCTGTTACTATACAATCGTCTACTTAATTTTTTAGTATTTTTTTATTAACTAACGGTAGAGGTACTGTCACTGTTTGTTTCTATTTTTTGTAAATTTCAGTCAATGTAGCCGTAGTGGCCTGGGATGGATTACCCAGAATTCCAAATAGAATTATTGTACCGCCATTTTGTTTTTATGGAAACTGAAAAAAGGACGTAGAAAACATGTTGTAATATCTGCAAATTGTAGTGTTTGAAAGGTTGATGTGATTTCAGATTACATGTACTGTAAGTGTCACATTCTTAGCTTTATGTTAGCACAGTACACAAATTACAAATAACGTGTCATAGATATTCATCATACATACTTAGTCCTCACATCAGAAACCTGAATTCAGTTTCAGCAAACCAATGCAGAAAACCCTTTTCTAGAATAAAGTGATGATCTGATAGTTCTGGACACCAAGAAAATCGCGGAACCGACTGCAGTTACAAACCTACGTCAGGTAGAGGACATTGGTAGAGAACAGTGCAACAACTTCATCTCCGAGTGTCTTGTAAATCGTACAAAGTCACTGTATGACCCGATAAAAAGAAACAAGCTGAGTTTATTCAATTTAACACCACCGAAAGCAGTATCCAAGACAGCAAATCAGCTATCATCTGTAAAGAGCGACTGCGCACTTTTCGCAAGGCTCTACATATCTTCTCAAACAAGAGACGGTGATTTAGACGAGTTTTTCAAGCACGAAAATCAGGCATGTCCGCCATCTTTATCACATCTTGGTAAATTGCGCCTTCCAACAAAGAAATCTGATCTGTCGGAATCCCTACAAGCTCACACTACTCCATAAAGTGATATGCCAGATAATATTGATGCGACGATTATCGACGGCGCTGCAGTAGTCAACATGATCAAGCCAAGAACGGAGAAAACGTTTTCACATTACGCAGAGCAGTCGTTTTTGCCGTATGTCCAGGCGCAGCTTCGCCATGTCAACCGTGTAGACATCGTGTGGGATGTCCCTAACAGCTTGAAAGCCACTGCCAGATGTCACAGAGGAGCCGGGGTTCGAATGCGCGTCGCAGCCAGTAATCCGCTTCCACGTGATTGGAATACATTTCTACGTGTCGACGAGAACAAGCGTGAACTTTTTAAGTTCTTGGCTGAGTGCATTGCATCTCTCACAGTGGAGAAACAAGTAGTTTCAACCTATGGCAAGCAAATCTTATCCACTATACCACGTGATGACTTCTCCAGCCTGGCTCCCTGTACGCACGAAGAAGCCGACACGCGAATGCTACTACATGTCAAAGATGCAGTTGAATAAGGCCATAAAAAGATCGTTGTACGCACAGTTGATACGGATGTTCTTGTACTGGCCGTTGCTATTCTAACAACTTAGAGAGTCGTGCGAACAACTAGAATTGTGGGTAGCATTTGGCACTGGAAGTCATCATAGGTATATTGCCGCCCATGAGATCTCGAGAAGTCTGGGACCACAAATCTCCAAAGCCCTTCCAGTGTTCCATGCCTTTACCGGCTGCGATACCGTATCTTGTTTCGGTGGACGAGGAAAGAAAACAGCCCTGGAAGCCTGGAAGTCTTATCCGGATGTAACGAATGCATTCCTTTCACTGGCTCATGTTCCCTACGAGGTCAACGACGTATGTGTTGAACATCTAGAGCGTTTTGTAGTGCTGCTCTACGACAGAACAAGCAGCCAGACGAGCGTAAATGATGCCAGAAAACAGCTGTTTTCGCAGAAAGGAAGAGCTCTCGACTCCATTCCACCAACAAGAGCGGCTCTGGTGGAACACACCAAGCGCGCTGCGTATCAGGCCGGTCACTGCTGGGGACAAACACTGACGACTTGTCCTGTGATACCTAGTCCGCAAGCATGGGGATGGACTTTAGATAACGACATGTGGAAGCCATTCTGGACAGCGTTACCTGACGTCACCAAATCTTGTCGAGAACTCGTGCGGTGCGGATGCAAGAAAGGATGTCGGGGACGATGTTCATGTATAAAGGTTGATTTACACTGCACTGACCTCTGCACGTGCACTGACGAGTGTAATAACAGATAATATTGTTTATTTAGTTTGCGTGTCCTCGTTATTTCTTATATCGTTTTCAAAGAACACAAATTACAATCGCGATATTCTTCAATTGAACGATGAAACACATTGTGTAATTTATATGCGAATCTATTCAACTGAGACATGCGCGATGATCCCTCAACAGTCTTTAGAAACGTAAATATCTATGGTTATCGCTAAAAATTTAGAAAGTCCAATGCTTTTATTACAATAACTTCCGCTATTTTTTATTTTGCACTTCCGGTTTGAATTGAGGCACAAATATAATCCCTGTTTTTCATTATTTACTTATTTTTCTTACCAAAAAACAATAGCAAATGATTTTGTGACTAGATTTGATGTTTGTTCAAAATAGAAATAACAATAAATGGTATTTGCTATCGTACTTATTTTACTTCCGGTTTAAAATGTCGGTCATTTTGAAAAACCGTTGTATCTCGCTAAGACACAATTTTTCGAAGTGGCTCCATATCCACATTTAATAAGCGCCTAAAATACTATACATCTGCCAAGTTTCATGCTTTTAACCCCAAGTCGCACAATTCAAGCACATATCCGCCCCACTATTCATCAAATTAAAACCTGTGATAAACCATTTTACTCTTTTCTAAGTGGAGGAGCAGGTGTGGGTAAATCACATCTCACAAAATCAATTTACCAAGCAGCATTGAAATACTATAACACCAGAGCTGGCGATGATTTTCATCAAGTAAAAGTCTTACTTTTAGCACCTACAGGAAAAGCTGCATTTATCATCAAAGGCAATACCATACACAGTGCTCTTGCTGTACCTGCATGTCAGTCACTAAAAATTTACAAACCTCTTGATTCTAACAGATTAAATACTATTAGGTGTCTACTTGGAGGTTTAAAACTCGTATTACTTGATGAAGTATCTATGGTTGGAAACAGTATGTTTAATGTCCAAATAAATAATCGGTTAAAAGACATAAAAGGTAGCAAGGAAGATTTTGGTGGTGTAAGCATCATTGCAATTGGTGATTTATTTCAACTAAAGCCAGTCATGGATGGTCTTGTATTCAAAGATTTTGATAACTCAGAATATGGTGTTCTTACTCCAAATTTATGGAAGAAACACTTTAGAATGCATGAACTAGATGAAATTATGCGACAAAGAGATAGTAAAGTATTTGCAGAAATTTTAAACAGATTAAGAGAGGGAAAGCATACTAAAGATGATATTTTGAAGATCAAAGAAAGAATAGTTCCTGAACAAAACTGTCCACAACAAGCAACTCATTTATTTATTCAAAACGCTATGGTTGATGAATTCAATAATCAAGTCCATGAAGCAGCAACAGGGAGAGAGTATACAATAAAAGCCCAAGACAGTGTTATTGGTGCCAACTCTGCAGAGCTCAGAGAAAAAATAATGAAGCAAATCCCAAATGACCCACGCAAAACTAAACAGCTAGCTTCAAAACTGCACATTGCTGAAGGTGAAAGATCAGAAATTGCAATAAACGTAAGAACTGATGATGGTCTAACAAATGGTGCAAGTAATATTATTAAGTTAGTACAGTTACATCAACCTGACAAACCATCTGGTATAATATGGGTACAGTTTGATCAACAAGATGTTGGGAGCAAAACAAGGCACGAAAACAGGCAGCTTTGTCAACAAATTAATGTTGAGCAAACATGGACTCCAATTAAACCACTTACCACACAGTTCGCTGTCGGCAGAAACAGGTCAGCTCAAATTGTCAGAAAGCAATTTCCACTACGTCCAGCTGCTGCAAAAACTGTACATAGATCTCAAGGTGATACGCAAACTGAAATTGTCGTCAACCTCAATACTCGCCGAGCAATCCCTCACATACATTATGTAGCCCTGAGTCGAGTAACTACTATTGAAGGACTCTATATTACTGACCTCTGTGAAAATAAAATTGCCGTTGATTCCAACGTTGTAAATGAAATGAAAGAGCTAAGAACAGAGACAAGTCTCCAACTTTGTATTTCCCCATTGTACAATATAAATGATAATTCAGCTTTGAAATTATGTTATTTAAATGCACGATCACTCCATAAACACATTGAAGACGTTCGTAAGGATTTTAATTATTCATCTACGCATGTAACAATATTTACAGAAACAAGATTTACTCCAACAGATCCAAATGAAATGTACAAACTTGATGATTTTGAGTTATTTCGTAATGACAGTCTTTCAATTGCAAATGGTGGACGACCCTACGGTGGTGCAGCAGTGTACAGCAGAGTTCCTTTTGTTCCTGGTTATCCCTATAGTCATAATATCAATGGCATCGAATTTACGATCATTAAAATTAGCACTCATCCAAACTTAACAATCATAGGTGTATATCGCTCTCCAAAAGTACCAATACGTCAGTTGTGTTCAGCATTAAGAGACGTTATCTCTGATGATGCTTCTGACGAAAGTGTAATAATTGGAGATTTTAACGTAAATTGGTTATGTGAAATAGACAGAAGTTCTCTCTATAATGTTATGGTGAGAGACAATAGCTTTGTACAATTAATATCAGACTACACAACAGATAATAGAACTCTCATCGACCATATATACTGTAAAACAACTTCTCAAAGTGTAAATTCAGGGATTTTGGAAACCTATTTTAGTGATCACAAAACAATCTGGGTATCATATAAATAAAGAACTATCATCCATCACAGAAATCATAGCTAATTAAGTCGCTAAACATTCAGAATTATTTTTTAACAAAAGGCAAAGAGTACTACAATCACCACTAGGATGACTTATAATTATTATGAAAAATCATGTAATAACAACATCAGTTTTCATATAACTGGAAAATACAGTTAGTATATAATGTTCCCATGCTGTGGGAACAACATCGGAGCTGAAGTAATTTTATTACTTCAACTGAAGAAATCATTAGATCCAACTCAACATATCACAAGTAAGTTTTTTTTTAATTTAGTTAAGTATATTAACTGCATCCGTAACTTTTGTGTTATTATAATTTTAATCTTCTCTTATATTTTTTAGGAATTGCCAATACATACACAATACCTGCAAGAAAGTACAGTTCTCCACCAAAACCAACGCAACAATTTATTGTTCTTCTTGATCGTTACCGACATTTTGAAGTATATACTCTATGCACAAGACTGCAGCTGACTGCTTAACCACCTTATGGAACTTTGTCTCAAATGATGATGATATCAGTTATACCACAGGAAAAAGATTATTCAGAAAGCAGACATGATCATAATTCAAATGTTAACGCAAATCATAAAAAATGTCAAAATGAAGATTGGAGTGAAGATGAAACAGAAATACCAGCTGGTGTAACTGATACCATGTCGACTGCTACAGATTTTTCTCGAAAATCATGAACGAGAAACAATTCACAATATTGCACCAGGGGAAGCTAGCAGACCACTTTGTATATGCAACTTTGTCTCAAGATTGCTCACCATACTTCAATTCAAGTGAAAAAGACAAGATTTAACAAACCCATTGTGAGTCTGTGTCAAGTGTCTTAACACGATGAGCAGTTCCATTTTATCAAGATGCATCTGGGTAAAAGTGGTTGTCAGCGTAAATGGAGAGAACGTCCACCTCGTGTTACTTCGAAAATGCTCTTCAACATCCAACTCAACATATCACAAGTACTGTAAGTTGTTTTTTTAATTTAGTTAAGTATAACTGCATCGTAACTTTTGTGTAGATTATATTTTAATATTTTCTTATAATTTTTTAGGAGGTGCCAATATGTACACAATACCAAGAAAGTACAGTTCTCCACCAAAACCAATGCAACAATTTATTGTTCTTCTTGATCGTTACCGACATTTTGAAGTATATACTCTATGCACAAGACTGCAGCTGACTGCTTAACCACCTTATGGAACTTTGTCTCAAATGATGATGATATCAGTTATACCACAGGAAAAAGATTATTCAGAAAGCAGACATGATCATAATTCAAATGTTAACCCAAATCATAAAAAATGTCAAAATGAAGATTGGAGTGAAGATGAAACAGAAATACCAGCTGGTGTAACTGATACCATGTCGACTGCTACAGATTTTTCTCGAAAATCATGAACGAGAAACAATTCAAATTATTGCAGCAGGGGAAGCTAGCAGACCACTTTGTTTATGCAACTTTGTCTCAAGATTGCTCACTATACTCCAATTCAAGTGAAAAAGACAAGATTTAACAAACCCATTGTGAGTCCATTGTGAGTCTGTGTCAAGTGTCTTAACACGATGAGCAGTTCCATTTTATCAAGATGCATCTGGGTAAAAGTGGTTGTCAGCGTAAATGGAGAGAACGTCCACCTCGTGTTACTTCGAAAATTCTCTTCAACATCCAACTCAACATATCACAAGTAATTTATTTTTTTATTTAGTTAAGTATAACTGCATCGTAACTTTTGTGTAGATTATATCTTAATCTTCTCTCATAATTGTTTAGGTGGTGCAATACGTACACAATACCAAGAAAGTACAGTTCTCCACCAGAACCAACGCAACAATTTATTGTTCTTCTTGATCGTTACACATTTTTACCAGTATGCACTCTATGCACAAGACTGCAGCTGACTGCTTAACCACCTTATGGAACTTTGTCTCAAATGATGATGATATTATACCACAGGAAAAAGATTATTCAGAAAGCAGACATGATCATACAGTAATTCAAATGTTAAAATGAAGATTGGAGTGAAGATGAAGCAGAAATACCAGCTGGTGTAACTGATACCATGTTGACTGCTACAGATTTCCTCGAAAATCATGAACGAGAAACAATTCACAATATTGCACCAGGGGAAGGTAGCAGACCACTTAGTATATTTAGAGATAAATATTCTGAAGAACTAGCTTACCCGGGCAAAAAGGCCTAAAGATAAAGAAAGATCAGTCAAAGTTTCCTATAGTGATATTTGCAAATCAGAATTAATAACATGAAGTGAAACTTCACTGAAATTCATTTCCACTAATCGTACCTCAACTGATGTCAAACTGATGTATTAGTTCTAATATGCCTCGAAATCGGACTGGGACGGGTTTTCAAGTACTCGGATTTGTTCCAGTCCTCGGCTTCGCCTCGGACTGGAACAAATCCTCGTACTTGAAAACCCGGTCTAGTCCTCTTTCTCGGCCTTTAAATATTACATCCAATTATTTACACAAAGGGATGATTATAATGGGGCAAAAATAATTGTCTCTAATATGGTATACATGTACAGTATTTCCTTACAATTTGTTTTAATTATTCAACTATACACCTATCGTGAAATACCGGGTTTCGAGCCGGGTTTCATGCATGATTCTTAGTAGGTGACCGTACCAGTCACATGCATAATAGTGATCTCGCGGTCGAAGATGCGATAATTCCCGAAGGGGATCGAGATATTTCGCGATAGGTGTATTACCTGAAAGGTCTAATATTCACACTAGGGACTTTATAAGATCTACGACGGCAACCTAGGGCGGCGACGGCAGTGAAAGCAATAGAAATTTTAGTATTTGAATGGCATCACGATCGATTGACTAGCATATTTAACACTCAAAGTTTGTTTAATGATCTCCAAAACCCTTCAATATTTCTAAAACGATTGTAGTGTCTGTGTTTAGGTTAAGATTACTCTTGGGAATAAATATTATTCATTATTTTTGTTTCTCATAAAGATTCTTTTGTTTGAACGACGTCCCCGTCCTAGGTTGCCGTCGTAAATCTTAAGGTCCCTACTAATCATTAAACAACCCGCTACTGTATAGTAATTATAATTTTGTAATTTTTCACATAAGAGATGCGGGTTTTTGCTGTAACCGAAATCACTGTCAAATTTCTTGTCGCATCAGTCTCGCTCGCACCTAACCTGGATGGCGATAAGATCGTTTACGAGACTTCGACGGTAACATAATTAATTGCAATTGTTCCTGCCCCCACGCATTGTGTACCTAAGGTTCCAGTTCAAAACCAAGCGGTACCCACATGTTCGCTTTGCGGACCTATTTTTATAAAAAATGTCATAATGGACAATTTGCATTATAACAATGCATCATGGGTAAAATGGTAGCGCTTCATTTGCAGGGGAAATGGCCGCCACGAAGTGAGCATTTTGCTTGTGAAAATAATTGATTATTTTAAGCATATTTTCTGTAGCGCAGAAGAATTTCGAAATGGGCAATGTAGTTAGGGGATTATAAAGTACGTTGTGTACCAAACACAGCGAAATCACAGCAGAAATGGACGAGAAAATTGCTATAGATCTATTGAAGGAGCGAAGAATATGCCAATAAATATGTTCCTGAAGGGAGGTTCTTCTCGACGTTTACAGGTGAGTAAGCTTAGTGAACAACGGCTAGCTCACCATTTTACCTCACAGACATGTGTGTGTTGTTGTTGTTTATTACGATCTTGTATTTGCTGAATCATCAAGTGTTCTGTAATGATTTTTTCGTTTGTTGAAATTGACAAACTTTGGCTGTCACTTGTTCGATAAGCATGTCCTTGAAGACAATGTTTTTAAATTGTTTTGGGGCGAAAACAAACCGGTTTTATCGGTAACGGCTTTGGCACTTTGTAAAAACACCAAGGAGAGAGCACTTTTGCCTGGGTTTCTGCTGTTGTTTTTCTTTTCTGTTTCGTTTGTTGTGGTCGGTTCATATCCTGTCAAATAAACCAGTAGGTTCTAGAACTAGTGTAGGTTGTAAATATAAATTCATAACTCTAAATTCGTTAAAAACGTTGAAAATTTACCAAAAGTTTTGTTGCTGTGTTGTAAGCGACAAGCTTTTAAAACAGTTACTTGGAAATTAATATAATTTTAGGCTAGCCTGAGTCACCTGAGTGTAAACTATTTTTAGACTTCAAAATTCGAATCATTGATAGGATAATATAGTAGACTAGTGCATTGTTTAAAATATAGTTAATAGTTGATATAATCTTAATTTTTGCAAATTTTAGTAGTAGTTATAAATCTTGATAGTTATATTAACATTTTTAGGTAGGCAACTGTATATATACATAGAGTAAATCTGTAAATAGTCAATTGTAAAATATATAATTTAATATATAAAAGCATATCAATAACATAAATATAATTGTAAATAAGAAATAGGTTTTAGTATTAATTTATATAATGGATAATGAACCGGGTCCCTTCAATGGAGTCAGACAAAGAATTGCCAACTTTAGGAGGCGGGGGATTAACTACGTGTTCAGAAAGGAAGAGAAAAGGAGGTGGAACATCTTGCTGTATTCCTACATGTGATAGAAATACAAAACGAAATCCAGAGCTTTCATTTTACCAATTTCCAACTGATAAAAAGCTAAGAAAGATGTGGTTGCATTGGGTTGGTAGAGCTAACTTCATACCAAATAAGTATCACAAAGTTTGTTCCAGACATTTTGAGGGTGGGAAGAAGACTTGTCTTCATAACGTTGTACTGTTGTAAGATCCAATGTACTGTAACCTTTCACAAGCAGGACAAAGATAATCATAAAATACCTTAAATGTGCTGTAATCACAGAACCCAATGTAGAACTCAAAATCACTATCTCTGCTTTTAAACCGTTCTACAGAGAAAGTTTTTTGCTGAATCATTTCCTTAAGACTGCAAATATCTTCTTCTTGCTCTTGGTTTTTCTGTTGAAGAGTCTTAACTAAATGCTCAAGTTCTGAGATCCTGTGTCGTTGCATGTCTTCCAATGGTGCACTTTCTTCTTTCATCTGATTGTGATTATCCTGTTTTGTAATGGCTCTATCCCTACATTTTGATGTTGGTCTAGGCTTTGTTGGTCTTGGCAATATTAATTTAGGTACAATGGTTGGAACGTTATGAAGACAAGTCTTCTTCCCACCCTTAAAATGTCTGGAACAAACTTTGTGATACTTATTTGGTATGAAGTTATAGCTCTACCAACCCAATGCAACCACATCTTTCTTAGCTTTTTATCAGTTGGAAATTGGTAAAATGAAAGCTCTGGATTTCGTTTTGTGTTGCTATCACATGTAGGAATACAGCAAGATGTTCCACCTCCTTTTCTCTTCCTTTCTGAACATAGTTAATCCCCCGCCTCCTAAAGTTGGCAATTCTTTGTCTGACTCCATTGAAGGACCCGGTTCATTATCCATTATATAAATAATTAATACTAAAACCTATTTCTTATTTACAATTATATTTATGTTATTGATATGCTTTTATATATTAAATTATATATTTTACAATTGACTATTTACAGATTTACTCTATGTATATATACAGTTACCTACCTAAAAATTTTAATATAACTATCAAGATTTATAACTACTACTAAAATTTGCAAAAATTAAGATTATATCAACTATTAACTATATTTTAAACAATGCACTAGTCTACTATATTATCCTATCAATGATTCGAATTTTGAAGTCTAAAAATAGTTTACACTCAGGTGACTCAGGCTAGCCTAAAATTATATTAATTTCCAAGTAACTGTTTTAAAAGCTTGTCACGTACAACACAGCAACAAAACTTTTGGTAAATTTGGTAAATTTTCAACGCTTTTAACGAATTTAGAGTTATGAATTTATATTTACAACCTACACTAGTTCTAGAACCTACTGGTTTATTTGACAGGATATGAACCGAACACAACAAACGAAACAGAGCAGAAACCCAGGCAAACGTGCTCTCTCCTTGGTGTTTTTACAAAGCGCCAAAGCCGTTACCGATAAAACCGGTTTGTTTTCGCCACAAAACAATTTAAAAACATTGTCTTCAAGGACATACTTATCGAACAAGTGACAGCCAAAGTTTGTCAATTTCAACAAACGAAAAAATCATTACAGAACACTTGATGATTCAGCAAATACAAGATCGTAATAAAACAACAACACACACATGTCTGTGAGGTAAAATGGTGAGCTAGCCGTTGTTCACTAAGCTTACTCACCTGTAAACGTCGAGAAGAACCTCCCTTCAGGAACATATTTATTGGCATATTCTTCGCTCCTTCAATAGATCTATAGCAATTTTCTCGTCCATTTCTGCTGTGATTTCGCTGTGTTTGGTACACAACGTACTTTATAATCCCCTAACTACATTGCCCATTTCGAAATTCTTCTGCGCTACAGAAAATATGCTTAAAATAATCAATTATTTTCACAAGCAAAATGCTCACTTTGTAGCGGCCATTTCCCCTGCAAATGAAGCGCTACCATTTTACCCATGATGCATTGCTATAATGCAAATTGTCCATTGCAGAAAGTGCTGTTCAATTATTCTTATATATTATCATTGTATATATTAAACCCAAATCTGTTTCTGGTCAAGCTGGATGTAAAAGTTGTTGTCAGATCTTTTTCATGTCTTGTAATTTTACACATGCTCAGAATAATTAAAATATCCATAGCAATCCTCAGGCGTAAGTTGGTAAAAGGTATCATTGATCATCAGCACCTTGTCATCGTTCCGCATTTCTCTCCATGCCACATCGTCCTGTATTTCTGTATTTTCCAAGGTATTAAACGTATATAGAGTTCTGTTATGTGACAGACCAAGCTGTTTAATTATGCATGAGACAGGAACACTGGTGTGATTAGATCAGTGTTGTAGGACTCAAGTCCGGACTTGGACTCGATATCAAGACTCGGACTTGACTTGTCTGGACTTGGGAAATAAGGTCAAGTCCTGTACAAGTCCACCAATTTAATTAGCTCTTTTATATGCGTGATTGCTTCGTTAATAATAGGAACTCTAATGCCACAAAAACAACACAAATTGCTTTGTCAATACTCAATACCCAGGCTGTACCAGCGCAACTTCTAAGCCTACTTTGCAGCAATTTTGTTGGCATGGCTTTTAGCGACAAATTTAGTGACAATTTTGTCCCTAAGTGTGACGTGCACTAGTTCACGATCACACCGACCTTTGGCCTTTGTTGTTGTTGTATATTAAAACGTTTAAATACATGAATAAATTCTAAATGTTGGCAAATTCCCGAGTCATTTTGTTCGGCTTCACTGAACATAAATAATTTATTTGTCAAAGAACAAATAAGAAAAAGCAAATTGCGAAATACAAATTTGGTAACAATCCGACAACCATCACAGATGTCAGTGGAACGACCTCAAATTTCACCAGGCACTTGCAACGGACTCACATGATGGTAAGCTATATAAAATAGTTAACTAATGGCAACTGCATCGTAAATGCATAGAATATCGAATCTCAATTTATTTAGTATTTCAAACTATTCTTGCAGACTTGTACTTTACTATCAAACAAATCATGACAATATAAATAAATAACAATAACAAAGACTTGTATTTTGCAAACTCTGACTAAAGACTTCGATTTTTAGCTTTGGATAGCAGATAATGCACAAATAATGTGCAGATAATGTACATGGATTCATCCATGACCGTGGTATTCGGCAGCTTCCTTGCGAGTAATCAGCTATTTTAGTTTTTGTTCATATAAATTGGTATTTCTCCTTTACATAAAAGTCTCCTAAAGTCTCCTCAAATATATCGTGAAAATCGCCACAGGAATTGGGCCATTTTTAACAGGAATATATACAGGTTGCGGCATTCCTCAACAAATATGGCCAGCAAGAGACCACATGTATCGACGGGTGAAACTCCGCACAAGGAGAAACAAACCTGTGCAATTCGTTCGAACAAACCGGTAAGTTCCCGTCGAACATTATTTGAAGACGATTCTTCTCATAACAAGCTTTCTATGTTATTATTGTGAGAATTTGGTTATAAATATTTAGTACTTGACATCTGTGAGTCTGACTCAAATAAATAATTTAATAATACTGCTTTAGGTAGTGAACCCCAAGCAAAGAGCAAGACCCTCTCCTTGTACAAACCAAGAAGATGCTGCATTGGTTAAGTTTATTGCCTTGCACAAAGACCTGCAAGAATCAACATCCATACTGGAAAGAAGCTGCAACGTTCATGAGAAGCATGTGGATTATCGACGATGATAACAAGTATAAATCTAAAATCACCCGCAAGTACAGTTTACTAATGTAATGTTTTATTGTCAAGAATAATTCTGGTGAACGGCTTTGCTGAGGTCGGTTCGATTCCACCTTTATTTATGACTTGGTTGACTCTGAGTGACTCTGGTATATATTATACTGTATACAATAAATTATTGGTCCTTTGTCACGTCTTGACTCATTGAATTTGATTATTTCTTGTACAGAGACTTCTATTCGATCTAGAGTTGTCAAAATGTATTACGAAAGAAAGGTTCTCTAGATGAAGCAGAACAAGAATATGGCATTGACTATCAACATGGATGTGATTTCAGGAACAACAGTCAGAGTTCAGCTCCTCAAAACATTCTCCAAGATGACAACATTGAAGATAACATAGGA
Source organism: Chrysogorgia sp. JL179-B06 (assembly GCA_035772405.1). Lineage (NCBI taxonomy): Eukaryota > Metazoa > Cnidaria > Anthozoa > Scleralcyonacea > Chrysogorgiidae > Chrysogorgia > Chrysogorgia sp. JL179-B06. The sequence goes on from JAYKKM010000114.1 coordinate 266,011, forward strand.
AATGCATGCTCTAAGTTACTGGAAAGAAGTGGAGGGAAGGCATTGGTCATTTTACTTGAAAGTATCATATGTGCATTGGTAGGAACAAATTATATTGTTGAGATGATGGATAACATGTTTTTCAATGTTGCTAAAAGGAAAGAGATTAGATCCAACCCATCCACTTTTATATCCCTGAGTGTTTTGGCAATGGCAAATCTCCAAAACCAGAAAAAAAGTAATCTCCTCTTTAGGAAAACTACGACCTGATGGTTCAGACACACCATGCCAATGAATCAGATGCCATTTGCTCTGATTGAGTATCAATTGGAGTTCTTCACATGTACAAACACACAACAGGTATAGAAATTAAGTGCATCACACAGCACCTGGGTCTACATTTTTGTTCTTTCCTTTTAACAGCCAATTTAGTGCCAGTGTTTTTTAACAAACAGATAACCATGCCAAGAGATTTTGATTTGTGGCATTCTACTGTGGTGTCAGAATTAGGCCGTCGTTTCAACCGACTATTCAGAGGACCAATGTGGAGTGGAATTTCAGGTGGTGGTATAAAAGATCGCCTGTGTGTAAATTATAATAATTATTTTATTTATCTTTTAGGTTTATTTTAATTGCACAGCTCTGGTGCCTTGACCACTTTAACTAAATTCTACTAAAAATGTACTTTACAGTTGGTATACTAACTGTAATGGGTATTGATTGTTGTGTCTGCTTTGATTCTGTAGGCTCGTGTAAATGTAGCTTGTGTAAGTAGTGCAAAAGTATGCGAGACAATTAGAAGTTCAGAATACAGTGAAGAGCCAGACATACAGGTGCAGTAGATGTTTAATCGTTGGTTTTGGGGTGCTGAACAGTGTCTTACTCTTTCTGTATTATTTTGTCCTACATTTTTTGTGTTCTAGGTCGAGGCAATCAGAAAATTGGCACTTTTCCAAGCATCACTCGTTTTTGGATAAAAGCAGATGCTACTGAAGTCTGCAAGGTGTGAGTGGAATGGAGATGTTGATCTAGATGGTAAACTTTCCAAGCTTGAGGAAGAGTATTTAACCCATCTTTAATGCATCTTCACTTCTCAAGGAAATTCAAATTAAGTTGATAGAGGATAAGGGATTTTTGGAAGCTGTGTTGTCAACTTCACTTGAAGAGTACAAAAAAAGTATGACATTGCAGGGTCATGTGAAGAGCGGCTGAAAGAGCTGAACTGGGAAATAGTGGAATTCAGTAAACTTCTTGAGCAAAGTCAACATCTAAATAACATTATTTAGAAACTCCTACAATTTATATGTCCAGACACTATCTTTCAAATAATTTATTTCAATTTAAGAATGTGCACACTGACTTTTTATAACCTATCGGCTATCTTCGAGACTTGTTTAAGAAGAAGCGACAACCTGCTGCAACACATGTCCTCATCACAATGGTTTCAGATGAAATAAGAAATAGGAAACCATATGCTGTTCCTCTGCAATATGTACCATGTACTTCACTCACTGATAAATATTTGTGGACATTGGTGAACAGAGTGAAAAGTACTAGGACAGAACAGAATCTTAAAGTTGTAGGTACAGTGACTAAGTGTAGTAATAAGCTCCATTACATTTAAATTGTTATCTAGTCCTATGTATCATTTAAACCTTTCATTTTATACATATAATATAGATTATTATTAGATATAGCCAGTTCCAAAAGATCTCCAGACATGCCATATGTAACTTGAAAATAACACTTGTATTACTATAACTGTAATTTGTTTCAAATTTATTAGGAACAGTGACTGATGGTGAATTTAGCTCACTTCGAACACAAGGAGAAGCAAGACCTTCATATTTCGCAAGTTGTTCATGATGCTCGAAAAGCTGTAAAGCGAATGTCACAGAATTCTCTTTTGAAATTGCTGACATATAGAAATGGTAAGAATCTGATAATAGTTTAGAGAACAGGACCACAAAAATTGTGAGTCACAAAGACACTCCAAAGAAAGGCATGTCATTTTAAAATAAATAACTTCTTTACTAATGGTATTTTTTTATCACAATTATTTTTTAGATCCAAATGGTAACATGATAGCTGAACACCCACATCCCGCTATACCAATAGATGTGCTTAAAGAAGTTGTTAGTGAAAGATCCACTGGTTTGTCATTAACAGAGGCAGTTATGACCATACGTTCAAAGTTGGTACCTGTTGGTCACACACCATATACATTCTTTCGACATTTTATTGCTATGTGGAAAGAAAAGGAGTTGATTTCTCAATGTATATTTATGTTCCAGAAGAGGATCCAATAACAAGAATTGTCCACCAAGGGAAGACCATTGTCACATCCTCAAACGGATTGCAAAGCATACAAGGGATGGCGCATACATGGTATTAAACCTGGATTTATTATTTAGCAATTATTGAACGAGGTTGAGCGTGATATGAAGAATTATCATGCCCGAAGTTTGCCGTTATCAACCGAAGCCGCAGGCTGAGGTTGATAATGGCAAACTGAGGGCATGATAATTCTTCATATCACGCGAAAACCGAGTTCAATAATTGTTTTATTATTTATTTAAAAAATGAAAAATATCTTGCGTGCTAGCCAGTCAAGAATTACGAAATGCGCGAGGTCAACAAAGAAGTTGCATAATATTCCCCGTCGCTTGCAGGAATAAAACGATATCATTTAGGCTACTGACACAGAAGAAAGAGTTTAACTTTATTCTCAACAAATGAAAGACGGTTTTCTTTATTATAAGTAATACAATGGTTTTTAAGAATATAGTGATTAAATCTCCCGCAAACCGAGGAATGTTTGTGAAAGTCCCGAGGGAAAGCATGAGGGCGAAGCCCGAAGGCGTTCCGAGGGACTTTCACAAACATTCCGCGGTTTGCGGGAGATTTGATCACTATATTCTTAAAAACCATTGTATTAGTTTGTAATACCATGATGACCGAGGTGAAACTAGTGTTTTCATTGTACAAAACTAATTGATAGTAGGAGTATTGTGTAATACAATGCATGATCAGTGATGTATTCAACAATTTTCCATTGTAGGAAATTAATATAATTGTGTGAAATGTTTAGTGAAAAGTGAATATTAATAAGTCGACTAATTAACACTTTATCTTACTGTCATTAACATTGTAGTGTAATTATTTTGTTTGTTGTGTAAAACGTATTAACAAAACTCTTTGTCGTGTCTTTGAATTTTGGCTCATGAATTTTAATCAGGGAGAAATTAGAAATCTGCCCGGCTTTGCCGGGAGATTTAGAGATCTCCCCGCTAAAGCCGGGAATATCGTGATTAAACCACCCGGCGAGAACAAAAGAACCCGAGGTCATCATGGTATTATTAAAGTAAATAACAACCGCCAAGTATAAACAAATTTACCAATCACTCAACAGCAATATATAGGCAGCTACAGTAAATGTGTTCAAAAAGTGTTTAAGTTCGTAAACAATAAACTAGTTATGAATGTCAACTTTACAGTTGTAAAAGTTAAATTGTCTTGTTGATTGAGTCGAGCTGTGGAAATTTAGATCCCGCATGATGCGTTCTTCTTAATAATAAAATAATAATAATTTTTATTAAAAAACCAATATTGCAGCAATAGCTGAATTACATTGGATGAACTAATTACATTATTTACATATTAAATTGATGCACAGATGCAGGAATAAAAGAATTTCGAAATCTATTAGTAGAATAGCGAGGTTCGATAAAAAAATCGCTTGTGTCTTAATGAGTATCTAGCATTAACGTTAAGTAGTAGTAGTAGTCTTTATTAATCCTCAATCAACAAGGGAACCATCAACAAACGTGATAGTTTTACAGAAATAAGTAAGTTAATATATATAAATATTTATATATATATATGTATATGTATAAACAAGAATAATTAATATTATATTAAATAAAGTTGAAGAGGCATCTATTAATAAACGTTCGTTTAAAGCGATCAGTTCTTACTTTAGGAAGTATATAGTCATGGCCTCGTTCTCTCAGTATACGAGTTCTCTTGCATGGCAATAAGTCATTTAGTGCTCTATCATCTATCATTTCTTTTATAGTAATAAGGTCAGAGATATAACCAAATCTATAAGCTCGGCGAAGAAAGCTATCAATCTGGCTCAAATACTTCGAGTCATAAGCACTACCCCAGACTTCAACTCCGAAATAGAAAATGGACAGAACCAGACTGTTAAAAAGCAGATTTAGGTCTTCCTTGGTATAACCATAGTGTTTACACACCCGTAATATATGGAGTCTACTACTTGCTTTAGTGATCAAAAATTTAAAGTGCTTATCCCAGTTATTTGGGTTATCCTGAAAGGTTATCCCTAACAATTTGAGAAAATCTCTACGTTTAATATCTTCAATAGGGTCCGGGAGGGGCTTTTGAACATTACCATGAATGACCATTTCCCAGGTTTTTCCCAAATTAAGAACCATCCGATTTATCCCCGCCCAAGCCTTGATGTTAGATACCTCCTCAATAGAGCTGTCAATACAATCATCTCTAAATGGAACAATTAGGGTCAGGTCATCAGCATATTTAATTAAGGTGTTTTGAACTGGGTAAAGGGCCTGAATGTCATTTACCATTACTGAAAAGATAATGGGACCTAGGATGGTTCCTTGGGGTACGCCCTTATTAATAGGTAAGAAATCAGTAAGAATTCCATCAACCTTGACCCTCTGTTTTCTCTCCGAGAGAAAACTTATAATCCAGTTAAGTATGTATGGATTAATGTTTAAGAATTTCAACTTATCACAGATAATATCATGGGGGACAGAGTCGAATGCCTTACTAAAATCAAATGAAAAAATTCTAACCGAGCTAGCTTTCTTATCTAACAGTTGAAGCCATGTGTGCTGACAATTAATAAGGGCCATGGTGGAGTTTATCCCCTTTTTATATGCATATTGATCAGAACTAATACTTTCAGTATTAAGATTAGATAGTTCACTCTTACACACAACTCTCTCAAATAATCTCATAATTACATCAGTAACGGAGATAGGGCGAAGCTGATTATTGCCGAGTAAAGGGGCTTCCTTTGGGATCGGAGAGACGTTGGCAAGTTTCCATAAATCAGGTACTGCTTGATGGTAAAGAGAAGAGTTGAAAACTGAAGTAACAACGGGAGCCAGATCATAAGCATAATCCCGCCAAAACCAAAAGGGTAGCTCGTCAGGTCCACAGCTTGTACGCTTGATGTTGAGTAAGAAGTTCCGTACAGTATAGACTGATAACACTGGAACACGTGTGCCATCTGGAATGTCAACTGGAGTAGGGGCAACATAATTCAGATCAGTATTGATTTCTTGAAAATACTTATTTATATCCATAGGATCCAAAATGTTACTAATAGGAGCAATACTACCATTCCGCCCAGTAATAGTGTTTACTATTGCCCACCATTTTTTGCTAGCTTTAGGATGTTCTAGTCGTTCTTTCTTGACTGCATTGGCCTGATTAATACGAATAAGTTTATTAATCCGCTCTTGAAAATGTAGATTGGCAGCCTCTATTATTATGCAAGTTTTTCTTACGGATGTTAAGAAGAAGTTTAACTAGAGGTGACATGAAAGGAGGATCTCGGTTGGACATTCTGACTGATTTGTATGGAAAGTATTCATTAAGGAGTGAAACAAGTAAATTCTGTAGGAGTTGAACTTGTTGTGATGGATCTGTACAGGTTTTGATGGCTTCCCAGTCACATTTCTCAAAGGCATGTGCCATAGCTATCTTATGTTGGTCACGTACATCTTGAAATGTGACAGTTCTTCTTACTGCTTTACACCTTACACGGGGGTAAGTAATTACTCGCGCATGATCTGAGCGCACAAGACAGTTTCCAACTAAGACTTTTGACCATAGCAAGGGCACATTAGTGATGAAGACATCGAGTATGCGGGAGCCTCTAGTGGGTACCTTTACCAATTGCTTCAGGCAAAGTTGGTTAAGGAGATTCTTGACATCGAGTTGATTAATGTCCCCACCAATGATAATTCTAGCATTAGGGTCAGCATTCAATATTGTTTCACCACTATTAATCAGATGATCAACTAGGTCTAATGATGTTTGTTGATTTGAATCAGGAGGATGATATACAGCTCCAATATGATATAATGAATTTGGTGTTTGTATTTGACACCAAAGACATTCAAAAAGATTATCAAAACTGTCACCAAGATGAATAATAGACCAATCATTTCTGCAGATAATAGCAACTCCACCTCCAACTCGACATTGTCTATCTTTCCTCAAAATGGTATATCCACTCGGACAGACTAAATAATCAGCCACAGAGTTATTTAACCAGGTTTCTGAGATAATGCATATGTCGATGTTATTGTGGTTAAGTTCAGCATACAAAGCGGCTGCAGCATCGGCTTTTACAAGGGATCTTGCATTGATGACCATACAGACCGGGATATATTTTGGTTTAGATGGACACGGCTTATGTAGTTTGATAGGTACAAGATTACGGGTTTGACCAGCGAAACGTTTCGTTATGCCGAATCGATTGAAATTTGGTCGTAAAGTTGATATACGTGAATTTGCATTCATTGGCGACTTGATCTTTCCTCCTCTTGCTCCACGAAAGTGGAAGAGATTGAGTTTCTTCAATATCACAACTGTAGATGATTTTAAATTATACTTAATAGTCTTTAAACGCAGTAGCTCGGAACGTGAATAACTAACAGCAATGGCACCCGACCGTGACGATGAAGATATATTCGAACCATAATTCGCAAAGGCATCATTTTTAAAAGGGCCAGGATTGCTTGCCACATCCATGCAAATAACCAGGTCTGCAACGAACAGTTTTGCTGGCTGAACCACACAGATAGAACCATGTTTCGTAAATTTTAACAAAGGATACGGTATACAATGGTTCGAAGCGAGAGCTGTCCTTTTAAAGTGCAGTCTATGAATATGAACGAACTCCCGATTATGCCAGGATTTGGTGTCTTCGTACACATCCAAAGTTGGTAAAAGATTGTACAATTTGTGGTTTGGATCTGAATAATTTCTGACAGAGAGCTTGACGTCGATCAGACAAGGGGCAGAGCTTTGTAATCTCCAAGCCATCACTGTACGATATCTCCGGTCCTAAGATGATGAAAAGGGCTCGTTTTTGAATACGCTCAAGATCGTCGCTTAGATATCTTGGCAGAGCATAATGGAAAACAGGGGCAGCATATTCGCAGTAAAGGTATCTTGCGAGTTGCGAGTTGCGAGTTGCTAGTTGCGAGTTGCGAGTTGTTATTTTTTTATATATTTGGACCATGCACTGAGGACTTAGCCTATGTCCCAGGGTCCATTACGCGCCCGCACTACCAACGAAACCCCACCAACCACCGATCGTCGATGGATACCGACGACCCGACGACAGATCCCGACCGCTTCGAGATCGCCTTACGAAGACCTTCCGACCACCTCCCGACAGCCTTCCGACCACTTCCGATGTTGCTCCGACAACTTCCGAAGTCATTCCGACGGATTCCGAAGTTGTTCCGACAACTTCCGATGATGTTCCGACGGTTTCCGAAGATGGGACGAGCACTTCCGAAGCTGGCCCGACCTTCCACGAATACGTCCTGACCTTCCACGACCTCGCTGTATCACTTCCCAACTCCGAGTTTTTGAGATAACAAAAAAATAGCTGTTTCGTTTCGCTGTTTCGTGGCCGACTGATTTAATAAAATAATATATGTTGTATAAGACAGTAACCTCGAAAAATAACAACAGCTTTCTTTATATGTGATTGAAAATAAAGATTTATTTTAAAGAATTACCATAGCAACCACAAAAGAACTATCATGCAATGCTTGGTTTTCTTTCGCACCCACATTTATAGCGTACACATAGCTCAAATCGAGGCTCATATTACATAAAGGTAATAAATAAGGGTAATAACTCAAGTACGGGATAAGATATCAACTTCGTACAAAGGAGAGGAGCCGAGAAAGGAACCTTGGTACGACGTTGGCGCAGTGAACTCTAATAAGGACTGGAACGATAACTCGGGGTTGAATTTTGAAGCCAGTCATGGAGGCTGACATGTAGGTATGCCCTAGTCCTTTTTTAGTTGACCGTGCGATAAAGAAATTAAATTTGATGAAATATAGGTTGTAAAAAACAACATGGCAAAAAACTAAAATAATATCACACTATTTCAAGTTTAGATTTATTGCTAGTTCACAGTATGTAATTTCAATGGTGAAATAGCCAGTAAAAGCAAGAAATATAGGAAAGATTAACCCACAAACAAATGTAAATAATGCAAGGTCACAACTTCTTTTTTGATCAAGAATAATTTGGGAAAAAACATCGAGATTCACATTGACACATTTTCAAACTGAAAGACATTTTAGAGGAACAATAACAGAAGAGCATTGTCAAATATCTGTTGTGAAAAACGCAGAGAAAATGTGTTTTACTTTTACATAAACTGAGGTAGTAGTTACTGGAGGTACTGAGTTATGTTTCGTGTCGTCAAAGATTGGATTTAGCAGTAACACACACAAAAAGTAACCTTAAATTGTGTTTTGATATTTATCTTAATAAATCATTGTCATAAAAGTCTTCAAAAGTTCAAAAGACAGCAAAGAAAATCAAGAGAAACCTGTATTTTTTCAAATTTCGGTGCATATTTCCCCGTTTGTTTGACGGATATTTTATTTGTTAAGCCACATCCATCGCTAGAAATTCTTGAAAAGAAAGCTCAACCAACGTATCGCATTTTTCCCTTTTAAAAAGCAACTGGGAAACAGCCTAGCTCCAAAAAAGTTGAAAATTTTCCGTTCAGCAATCCTACCGCTCCTACGATTATTTCCTGGCCACTGCCGTTTCGTGCACTACACGCAAATCAACACGCGTGTTTTATACCTACAACGTCGCCGAGTGGCTGTTTCGTACACTACACGCGGTCAACACGCGTGTTTTATACGTACATGTCAGCCCCCATGGCGGGAATTTTGGCTTCATCCAATCATACGGCCTGGTTAATGGAGTTAGCGTTCCAGTCTTTATAGAGTTCACTGCGTTGGCGTGACATAAAAGCCATTCTTAGTTATTTTTATTCTTCTTTCTAAACAATCTTAAAAAATTCACTTCATATGCACTGAAAGTAACGAGGTTTTACGAACATCAAATTAACCCCCACCCGAAAACCTAAATTTAAGAGTACTCTCTGGAAATCTAAAGCGTTTTGGATATCATAAAACAAGCTTTGACGTCGCCCTAATATCAACAATAGCGAAGCGCGCAGTTGCTGTTATCACAAATTAAATTTGGACAAATACACCAAAATTGTCTTCAAAATAACGTTTTGTATTGTTGGTTACTTGGAATTCAGTAACGAAAAATGTCTGACAAACTCTTTAACAACAGTATTGACGTCATCTGTTCGCACCGCTATTAAATTTATATCAACTTAACCTTAACTTGAACATCAAAATGATACTTTATTTGTTAAATCTATATCTGTGTCTGTTATTGCACGGTTGATAACATTGTCATGTTTTTCAATTGGCTAGGTTCGCTCTCCTATTCTGATTTTTAATTTAGTTTTGAACCCTCTAGCTGTTATAAGTCGCATTTCATGACCAGTAGGTTTTGCATTAGGATCTAAAAACACAACGTTGTTTTCCAATGGCAAAATATTAGACCTTGATCTTTTGCGTTTTGTGCATTCCATGTTGATGCAATATCTGAAAGTGGTGGATACTGCCACGGCTTGGTTTGGAGGGCAGAACAATCCCTTTACTGCTAAATGCAGATCTCCTTTCTCGATTCTTTTAGAGCACAATAGTCCAGAACAATGCGCAGTTTTAGGGTGATCTTTTCTCTTGATAACCCATTCCTGAGCCTCCTTGTTGGAAGGATGTCGCATAAAGGCCCTGGAATTAGTGTTTTCTACCCCCTCCGGCAGCAACACATCTTTCGGGACGTTGATTGGGGCGTCTTTAAAAATCTTGCTCAATTCGGATTTTGTGAGTCCGACTTGCTGTATCAAGTTGCTCTGCTCTTTTATTCCAAGAACAAAAAGATACACCCAAACCAGATGCTTACAAACTTGATCTGGTTTCTTGGATTTAAATGGACAGGTGCATGAAGGCACTTGACAAACGCTGACATGATAAACTTTTCCGGAGCTTGAAATAGCATATCGTCTTTCTTTTTCACTCGTGTTAAGAATTTTGGTAACAGCTATTTCGTGCTTGCTTCTTTTAGCTGTCTCTAAAGACTTTTGGAAGATGGAACTTTTCTTTTTCCTGAATACCCTTGGCCTTGAATCTTTCGGTGATAAATTACCTGATGATGATGATGACGAATATTCATCGGTGTCGTCAAACATACTAACATGACGCTTTTTCGCCGTTGTTTTATTGGTAGCTGATGAACCTTTCCGCTTTCTTGTTTTGCTTTTTGTTGGTCTGTGGCTGCACTCGGGATCAATAATAGTGATTCTGGTGGCCTCTTCCCGACTAACAATGTCATTTCTCTTGTCAGAGTTGTAGCATGTGTCCATTTCCTCGACTATTTGTTTTGCCCTTCTGACCTGATTACTGATTTCTCGCTGTTGAAGCTGTGGTTGTGTGGGTCCTGATCCGTATACCTTCTCACCTTGACTCTGGCGAAGCCACATTTTCTCAAGTAATATACTTTCCGTAACATCCTCCAACGCTGCATCAACAAGACTGATGTTTGAGTTTCCCCTTCTCTGAAAACTGGAGTTCACTGGTTCGGAAAGATTGGTTGTAGGTGCATTATGAAGGGGCCTATATGCTTTGGAAAAGTGTGTTTTCCGTTCCGTCCACCACTGGAGCCAATGCAGAAGATGTTTTCGTTTGTCATGTTTAGCGTTAATAAATCTCATAACCGCGTCATGAGCAGCTTGAAATGCAGCAGGCGTTGCCACTTCTCTCATATTGTTACCCAGTTTCTTTAATTGATGTTTTGACTTCCTACTACTAAGTGTGTTTGCGTGCCTATGCAGAGACTGGAGATAGTGCAACTCGCAACCTTTGGTGCGCTGTATAACACCTTGACCGAAAACTGATCTTAAGGAAGCCCAGTTTGCTCCAGCTTCATCGCAGATAAAACCACATGGATCAAAAACAGCTTTCACATTCCCACTTTCCTTTCGCAGCACCTCGTTTAGCAAATTCCAAAAGAGCGTAAGATTTTCTTCGTTTTCGGAATTGCATTCCATTGTAGCAAGTTTAACCATTCGACGAAGAACAGGATGGTACACACTTGCAGTTATGGTAACAAAGTTTTTGCAACGGTCGTGTTTGCCGTCAAAATGACAGTACTCTTTTGAAAGCACGTGGTCACCAGCACGATCCATATTTATTGCAATTTTTGCGCGCAATTTACTGGATTTAAATACGAAGCTTGGTTGTTCGTTGAGGGACCCGTCATTGGCTTTGAAAATAAGAAATGGATCTTTCATGTCAGTTTTCTTCTTCAGAACAGATACTGCTTCAAAGCTGTGCCCATGTGGACGTTTTTATTTGACAGCCGATTTCTTTGCGTTTTGTATTGCACCAAAGTCAGAGAATTGTTCTGCGACTTCCTCAATTTCGTCCCATGTACCACCCCTCTCAATTGATCCTATGACAGACTGAAACGTCATTTGCATAGGGGTCACTTTCGGTGTTTCAGAAAATTTATCTTTTAATTTCTGCAACTGCTTTAACTTCTTCTTCACAGGCTTCACCTTGCAGGTATGGTTGCCATAATGGTACACAGTGACAATGTTGCCCGTTTTCGGAATTTCCCAAATTTTTCTAGCCATACAGGGAACATGCTTGATCTTCGCATTACAATGCATACAATTGCGTTTTCGCCCACTCTTTGTGAATTGTGTCATATTCGGTTGACCAAATTCTTTCAAAAACGAACAATATTTACTAGGGCACTGAACTGTACCAGAACATTTTGCCAGTCTTCTTGTACCAGTAAAACCTTGTCGGGAAGATGAAACATACCGCCCCCATGGTCTACCATCCTTTGTTGCTTCCATTGGAGTCGAATCGGCATGGAACGTAACTCTGAAAACTTTTGTGCCATTTATATGCAACGGTAACTTTTCAACCAATTCTTTTTCCACTCCTTCCCAAATGCTTTGGTTAAGATACGTTCGGTTTCCAATAACCATCACAGAATCACTTAATTCGTCACTTGAATCGCTCTGTTCATCATTTGAATCACATTGTTCATCGCATGACCAGCTTCTTGCAGCCAAATTGGAATCCAAGTGTTCCTTACTATGTGATTCACAAATGAAGCAGTCATCTGAACTGTCACCAAGAGCAGTATATCTGTCGCTCAAGGATAAAGGGGAAGAAGATTCTACATGGATGAAATCTGCATAAACATGATCAGGGTCTGCTTTTATATCAGGTTTCTTTTCAGCCTTTGAAGATTTGATGATGAGATCTTTCCCATATGTTGGGTTACATTCCAAATGCTCCTTTGTTTGGACACTGACCACAGGATTGTAGTGATTATAAGAGCTGGTCAAATGGATTGTTTGACAAGAAGAGATACCAGGCCTGCTTGGCTCAACAACAACATTCCTAATACCATCATTTGTTGCTTGTATAACATTAACAGTTGTCCCAGTGCAATTAGCTATGGCATGCAAGCATAGATCAACAACATCCTGATCATAGGAACCCTTTTCCCTGTATAAACGCAGCTGCTCTATAAGGTCGACATTCCCCAGAAATGGACCATAAAGATTTAGGTTATTCAATATTTCATCTTCCATCATGTTCAATAACTGGGATGTACAATCTATTTGGACACCGATATGTTGTTCAGTCAATGCAACAAATAGTGAGTAAATGATGCAGTGACCATCTCCAGGAACATTTAATACAGCTTTTCCCCAACTATCTACATACTTGGATAATCTTTCTTCACATGTAGAGTAACTACATAGAATAAATAAAATATATAAAATAAATAAACAAACAAATAAATAAACAAATAGGTGCAGACATGCAGGAACCTGAATTCAAGTAACAAAAAATCGTAGCATATCCTGTGGCCATATGATATATGCACCTAACCATCCACAAGGGTAAATATATTGAATGCATATGTTGACTTACCTCACGAAAGACATTTTAGGCTTGTTTTTCTGAGTTTGTATTGGTAGGTCATCCAAACATATTATATCTGAGTCTTCATCTTCGTCACTCTTAATAGAAGCAAATGATATTCAATATATTGTCTAGGTATTACTAACGTACATATTTGGGTACCAGGGTGTCAACATGAGCCGACTGAGAAGACTCGCCACAGCTTACCAAGTCTTGCTTTTCTAATCTGTCCAAATAAGATAATGTTTTTTGGGGGTAAAAAAATATTTGATAACGACGTTTCCTAATACTGAAAAGGGAATGACCCCAATTTCTTTAAAATTTTCGCTGTGCACTTTACAAAAGGTGCATGACATTTGTATTTGTTTATTGATATTTTCATTTCCTTGATATATATGTACAGTAGCTAAGCACATCTATTTGACTATGGTTCTATATTTACTATGAATATTAAGTAATATATAAGCACGTTAACCGCACACCTGGATTTTCACCATGCTAGTTTGGGGAACGGGTTTGGGGAGGAGGTCCGTTGCCCCCCTTTTTATCGCCTGCCCTCGCCTGCACTCCACAATTTCCGCCACAGTGTTTTAGCCAAGAACAAGTCCCTCTCTCAATTCGCTTCTCTCAACCCATCTGGCTCTCTCTTAGAACGGAACGCCTGGCATACAGGCCAGGATAGCTGTTCAAGGCTGTTTGGGCAGCCAATTAAAATGCTGTACAAACTAAACTTATTTCAAAAGGCAAGCGATATTTATAATTCAAAAAAGCCCGATGTTGAGTTGTGAGTTCGTATTACTGACGAATTATATACTAAATAATAATATACTAAAGTTTCAGAGTCTGCACACAGGCGAAAACAAATCCATATTACCCAAAGATTCGGGACTGATCTTAGGCAGGTATTTTAACATTCGGAGTAAAACGACGGCCATGCCACGGGATGTAATTGCGGCACGTTAAAAGAAGATTCTAGGTATATCTAAATACTGTATTGAGACAAATGCCCTGCTCTTCCCCTATGTTACTTTTAATTAACTATATATGAGTTTGCTTACCTTAATTGTATGTTCAACATGACGATTAAGTGAGCGTAAAATGGAAGGACTCTCTTCTATAGTACTGCTGTCACTCTAAACAGATCAACAATAATAATTAATAAGAACTGAATTAATAAGCACTCACTGTATTTTGCGAAGAAACTAAACTGTATTTTGCGAAACTGTATTGTGTGAAATCTATAATTTATATTTAAGAAATAGAAAACATTTTCCGTGTTTACATACAGTTATATAAACACGAGTGGAAGTTTGGGAGAACGAGAAATCATTGTGGGAACACGAGCCCATAGGGCGAGTATTTCCACGCGATTTCGAGTTCTCCAAAACATCCACGAGTGTTTATATAACGTATGGGAACACGGATAAAAATGTTTTCTATTTCTTTTATAAAATAACCCGTAGAAAGCAAATAAAATGTACAAATATATTTTTTATCAAGACGTAAATTCTCCTTACTGCGTATGATGGCGTTATGATAGCGTATGATGGCTAATTGATGGCGTATCACGATGGTGCAACCATCCATCTTATATAGCCTGATATAAACACGGTAACTGACCAATCACAGCGTGCGTAAGACACGACGTATTTTATAAATAAATATATAAGGCGGTTTTCCACTACGCGACATTTGTCGGGGTTGGCACAAAACGCGGATACGGATCGACGAACGGATAAAAGTACAAAACGCGGATGAACGCAAATTACGCAATTTTGTTGATATGCATTTCCCGTACTTTTTAATGAGTTTATTACGGCTTTTCTTTTTCAATATATGATTCATACGACAATATGTGACATTACATAAACATGTTTTGACTTAGTGGTTCACGATTAACGAGGGGGAGCGGCGTAAAAACTTATAATTGAATATATTATAACATCTGTGGCGTTTCCGCACTGTTATTTTCAACGAGTAGTTTTAACTCTTTTAAGCGGGTGAGTTATTTTACAGGAGTTATTTTAACTCTACTTTTTTTAGTATGGTCAATTCTTCCTGTAACCATCCCCCGGGGCAACCCCGGGGACAATGCAGAAAATCAAATCCCGGGGGTGGGGAATTGTTTTATTGTTTTTTTCTCGGGGGTATAGGGCGGAAAAAGGGCCCGGCCCTTGGAAGCCTGGTAACTAAAGTAAAGTATTCGTATTCAAAATGGCGACGAAAAAAGTTGCTGAAAATCAACGTACTATGGGGGCTGAAAAAGCGAAACGAACTAGAGCTCAAAGGAAGCAGCAACAGAAATGAGCACTGATTAGGTTAAATTTACATTTGATGTTAAAATTTTTCTAATGATACATTTGTTTTATGTTAAAACTCGTGTGCTTTTGTATTGTTTAATTTTTCAAGCTCGGTTTGGGGGTATTGTCAAATTTCAAAGTCTTGGGGGTGGGGTATTTGCGATGAGCCTCATACAAAAAAACACAAATCCTGCGGGGGGTTACAGGAAGAATTGATCCATAGACCTTATTCATAAACGACCGCTGATTTAATTTTCTTTTATATGCATATAAATTGGCCCTTGTGACGTCGTTTTAGAGTAAAAATTCTTATGAATTTCTTGAACGATAACGAGGTCATAGGGCCAATTTATATGCATATAAAAGAATATTAAATCAGCGGCCATTTTTGAATAAGGTCTATGCATAAGTGGGTAAGTTTCGGATAACCATCTCAACTGGGATTACGCAAACTCTTGTAGCGGGCAGCGGAGCCCTGGGGGACAAGAGGGCAATTGACCCCACTTTTTTCCTGATATTAATTTTCTTAAATTGGGTTGTAAAATAAAATTGCTCCGCGGCCCCTGTGTAGAACACGATCAAAATATACGTTTTCGTGTTCTTTATTTCTGTTTTAATAAATAATAATATACTTTTTTCTCATGAACCGAACCTATATACGGCCGAGTATTTTACGAGTTTCGGAATTCGGATGTATTTTAAAAATGTGAGAAACGAGTAAAATGCCCGGGATATTTATTTTTGACTTGTATTTTATTTGCCATTCAAATCTATCTTCCGGGGGGTGTACGACAACTCGACAAAGCCAGTAAAATGCTTTTAAAATGACAAACAGAGAAAACATGTCAATCAAGCTTTTGGCAAACGAAATTTTAACTGCCTCGACATTTAAAGAAAGTTCGAACTCGAATCAATGAACTGTAAAAACAAATGTATAACTAATACGACAGAAAAGTACGTTGGTTATTCGTCGCTGCTGTCCGGAACATGACCGATTGAACGAAACCATTTCGTTTCGTTGAACGGAACCATTTCGTTTCGCAAAATATAGTAAGCAGCCGAGATATAATTCATATAATTATTGCATATTCTTCTCACTTGAATATTATTTGCATTCGCTAAAATCATAGAATACACGCATTTTAGTGTAACGAGTTTATTACAGTATTATTACCTTTATAACCTGATCTTCTTCGACGGTTGTCAGAGCGAGCGCCAATGCGCTATCTTCGTCTTCTGTTTGCCATGCATTCCAACCATTATTTGTACTTATACTAGGTTCTTCTGGTGCAAGACCTTTTCTCAGGGCGTCGGAATAGTTGGTGTGCAATGTTCCATCACCCATATTTATAGTATTTAATATAAACGGTTCTGCAAAACGTGACACAGCACTTATCGCGAATAGATGCAGGTGAAAAGCCTGGGTACGAGGTTGGCAAACGAAGCTTTCTTGACACAGTGAACATGACATTTCCAACAAAATCTGTTCCAGTCATCACTATATAAACATCCGGCTTAGGGGCGGGGCCAATGAAAGGCAAGATTAAAATCGGCAAATAAAGAATTAAAAAAACTTTTTTGGGAAGACTGTCCATAAAAAAGACAGTTACAACGAAACTCACAGTTACGTTATACTGTAAAATATATCATAAAGTTATGTCAAGATGTTTGTTTGTTATTACAATTCCTATACTGAAATTCGTCATTTAGACCCAAAGATGCCGCAGAATCCCACGGGAAAGTAGCAAACCCTGTAATATCACGTGACAATGACGTCACAGAAAACAGTCGAACTCGTGGTCATTCATATATCCTTTAGTAATAGTCCAGTTCACATTAAGTTTAAGCGCTAATAAAAAGTATTACAAACCCCGCTACTTCTGAATTTTAATATATCCATATTTTCAAAGCTGTTGTTATTTACTTTTGAGATCACTGGCCTATACATACATATAAATCAGTGGAGTAGTCGCTCACGATTGTTCTAGGCCCGAGGAGCGGTGGCAGGGGTGCGCGGGTGCGTCATGATCACCCGCGGGAATAGATGTCTCGTGGTATATACGACGAGGGTGTCGGAAGGTGGTTGCCACAGGAGTTGACGATGTTTGGCGAGGTGGAGTCGAGGTCGGGGTCAGTGGTACTGAGGAAGCTTTCCAGCGGGTCGGCTTCGTCCACTCGGTAGGAAGGTTCGTAGGTTGGTGAAGGTGATGGAGGTTGTTGGAGAGGTTCCCAGACAGCCGGTGTAAGGTCGTGGAAGGCGGGACGTCTTCGTAAAAGGTCGAGCCAACTTCGGAAACCGTCGAAATATCATCGGAATATATCGGAACGACTTCGGAATCCGTCGGAACGACTTCGGAATCCCTCGGAACGACTTCGGATTTCGTCGGAACGACTTCGGAATTGGTCGGAAGTGGTCGGAAGTGGTCGGAAGGTGGTCGGATTGGGTCGGAAGATCTCGAAGCGGTCGGGTTCTGTCGGAGGGTCGTCGGTATCCATCGACGATCGGTCGGAGGTGGTTGGTGGGGTGTCGTTGGTAGTGCGGGGTACATGGTTCAAATATATAAAAAATAACAACTCGCAACTCGCAACTAGCAACTCGCAACTAGCAACTCGCAACTAGCAACTCGCAACTAGCATGCTAACCTATCTCGCATATTCGATGATACTGCGAATACACGAACTATAGAAATAGATCATATCGCCACGAGGTACTTTGGCACGTTTAAGCTGCCTCAAGAAGTACAAACGTTTGGAAGATCTTTTAATAACACACTCTATGTGATTGTTCCATTTCAAATCACTGCTGATGATAACCCCCAACACTTTGGCATAACTTACAATTTCAAGTTCTTTATGATTTATGGTCAAGGGATGACAAAAATTTGATTCGCATTTCTTTACACTTTTTTTCATTCAATGTAAATTTTAACTGTACTGATTGATATTCGATACTGTTTAAAGTCGTCTGCATTTCGCTTGATGATCCTTTGGGAACCACTTCGGTTGCTGTTAGGTCGTCGACATATTTCCAAAGATCATTACCATCTGTGTCCAGGTCATTGATCATTAAGAGATAGAGCCAGGGACCTAATTTTGTACCCTGTGGTACTCCTGCTGGAACTGAAGACCAACTAGAATAAACATCATTTCCCAACTTTACTCTCTGTTGACGATCGGTGAGAAAATCAATCACCCAGGACACCACCCAACTTGGCAGATCTAATGATTCAAGCTTTCTTTTCAGGATATGATGATCGACCAAATCGAAGGCTTTCTTAAAATCCAATAACGCCAGCCTAACTAGAGCACCATTGCCGTCCGTCGAGCTTGAGAGCTGATGAATAATGCTAATAAGGGCTTGGGTGGTTGATGATCTAGGGACTGTTCCAAACTGACGTCCGTCCACTATCTACAATATGGCAGGTTTTACATATCCTTCAACTACGACCTCCTCAGCCACCTTTGACAGAACAGGTGTCAGTGATATTGGTCTCAAATGTAAGTTGATATCTAAAACAGGTTTTTGCTTAGATAAAGGTGTTACGTTTGCCATTTTCCAAGAAGCAGGTAAGCCACGTTCACGAAAAGAACTATTTAATATGTCATTTACTGGCTTAGATAAAACATCCGCATTTTCTTTGAATATCCAGGGCGGGAGGCCATCTGGTCCGGGTGCTTTTGAAGGTTTTAGATGCAGTAATTGTAGAAACACTGAATTTTCGGTACACACGTCCTCCAAGGCAGATACTTCAATTTGTGAGGGATCTTCTTGTCGAGAGGGTAAAGTTGTGAAAGAGGCCATAGGTGATAAAAAGGCTAAATTGATGCGTTCGGCCAATTCTTTTTGCTGCTCATGAGAAAAACCTGTGCTCTCATTGTCATTCAACATTAGCAGGCGTAGTTCGTTAGATGGTGATGTAGGGTCCATTCCGCACAACGATTTAACATGTTTCCACCAAAGCGCAGGTTTTAATTCTTTCAGATGCTTCACTTTCGAGTGGAAAAATGAAGCACGACATTTCTTCCTTTCGCGATTAACTCGGTTACGAAGAACTTTGAAACGGACTGTGTCGCCGTTAGTAAGCGCTTCCTGGCGTTGTGTAATAAGAGATTTAAAACTGGGTGTTATCCAAGCTGGCTCGTTAGAACAAGATTTCATACTTTCCAAGGGAAGCAAAATGTCCATACCGGTACGGATAATAGTTTCGAAGGTAATAAGTTTGTCTGCACAACTTTGGCTTTGATTGAGAATCGACCAGTCGATTTCGTTAATAAAGGTACTGAAGGCTGTTCTATTGCTTGGTCGCAGGTCTCTAATTTTGCGTATAATTCTCGTTTCTTGAGAAGTACGTCTTGTTTTCGGTTTAAGCAGAATAGTCAGGTGATCAGAGAGACCAAATGACGACAATTTCTCAGGGGTTGAATAATATTCTTTTAAATCAGTTAGTATTAAATCCAAGGTATTATTTCCGCGAGTTGGGAAATTGACCAATTGTTTAAGTCTAAAATGTCTAGAAAACCCACTAACGTTCAACTTGTTTAAGTCACCGAGAAGAACCGTGCCAGTATTAGGAAAGCTAGACTCGAAGGCTGAAAGTTGACAGAATAAATAATCGTTCATGGCTGGCGCATTAGAACTAGGTGGATGATATACTATTCCGATAATGATGGATGAAAACCCTCTCGGGAGGCGAAAAGGCCGGGCTTTAATCCATAGTACCTCAAAAAGGTCATGATGATACTGAGATAAGACCTCGTAGGGAATAGAGTCGTTGACATAGCAACAAACACCACCATGTTGACCATTAACGCGGTCTCGGCGAACAATGTTAAAGCCTGGAATGTTAATAACATTGTTGTGAACTAAGTCTGTCAACCATGTCTCGGTAAAGCATGCGAAATCGACAGGGTGGTTAAGAACAACTGAACGAATTTCATCGATCTTTGGTGCCAAGGACATCGTATTAGACAGAAGAAAACTAGGGACGAAGTTGAGGCAATCTGGACGTTGAGTTACTTGGTTATCTTGAATTGTGATTGACGAAGAATCGTCAGCGAGCGAAGGAGTTATGTCTTCAACCTGAATATTTAATAGGTCTATAACAATGAGGTTATTCCTATTTGGGCCATTAAGCCTAGCTGAATGAATAGTCAATGAGTCACGTTTCGCTCCGGTGGAAGTTGTTGTCGGCTTGCCAAAACAAAAATTTTGCCTCTATGTTGTTATTCTAGGCTTAATTCTTGAGTTATTTGATGTAAACTGGCCCCCACGACTGCCTCTCACCTTGCGTAGGATCCCCATTGATTTCATAGTCAACCAAGTATATAACGACAGTTGTTTTGCCGGTCTCTGAAATCCAGTTTGACGAAGACCTTGAGATTGAACTTGGGTGGAAACTTTGTACCAACATCGCAGCGAAAGAAGATAATGTTTTGAGTAACTGAGCATTATATGATAACTCTGCTAGTCTAATAAACTAACAGTTATGAACAATCCAAGAACCAGCGAAGATAATCCACAATTTTTTTTAAATAACGAAGAGCTATACAAAAGCAGCCTGACGGCGCTATTTACATATATTTTATATATATTATAAAATATATATTTTATATATATTTACATATATTTTGTCAAGATGTTGTCGAGATCAAGCGTGTCTGAAGTGCCAGTCGTATTAACAAGCGAAGCGGTCAGGTTCTCGGGCATGTTGTCGTTGTTAGATGCAGTAACGGACATCAAGCAGCTAGCCATTTTATTCTTTGTCGTTTCATCGGTTTTGCTGTAACTTTTGATGCTGCTCTCGTTTCTGTGGCCACTCACAGCCATGATGTGTCTTGCCTCGTATCCGTTTCTGTCGAGGATTGTGATTGTAGTCGCCCTGATAGAGTGGTTTGTGTACTCAACGGATAGGTTTGCTTGTTGTGAAATATATTTCATTTTCTTACCAAGTGTATTGGTCCCGACCACCATGTTGTCATACCAAATCTCACTGCCAGAAGAAATTTTTCATTTTGGCCGTTGGAAAAGATACTCGTTCACTGGGTTTAGATGGCTCAAATATTTTTCAAAGGAGTATACAGGACATAGGGCACTGCCGTTTTCAACCATCATCCCTCCTTCTTCGGCTTGGACATCGAATACTCTGTGGTTTTTTGTGAGTTCGTCTTTTGCTTTGATGACATATCGCTGTCCCCTTGCGTTAACTTTTATGGCGAAGTCGTCTTTTTTAAGTTCACGAAGGTTTTGTCTTCCTCTACGACAAAAGTAGAACATTACTTCGAAGAATACCTTGTTTTGAAGAGTAGCTGGAGTTTCTGGGTTGAATATGCCACTTTCGTATAACTTTGTAATGTCTTCATCAGCTATAGCAGGTTTATGTTCGGTTTTCGCAAGGCCGTCTTTTTTTAGAGCTGTACACTGCGCCTGATAGACTCTGTTGGCTTCGTCAAATTCCTTGCTCTTAATTATATCAATATTCATAGAAGCCATGAAATGTCTCTTTAAACCAAAACGTATTGAGCATAACGAGTTCTTTGTGTATTTCTCCCCGTTTGCTCTCCTGGCTTCAACATAAAATTTCTTCATTACGTTTGCGAGTTCATCGCTGTTTTGTGGATAGTTTAGACTCTTTGCTTTGAGATAGTCTTCAAAAACAGCTCTAGAAGCTTTCGTAGATCTTTTTGTATTCAAAGAATCCTTATCTTCCAGTAATTTATCAATTTCGGCCTCCTCAAGGTTGGCGAACCTTAAGGAAGCCATTTGTTTTTCCACGGCAGTGTTGGGAGTTTGTCATTGTCAACGAGTCAATATGATTGTCGTCGCCATAACCATGACAACGAAGTCATATTGACGCGTTAATAATTATCATATTGACTCGCTTGACCATATTTGGCAAGCTGTCGCCGCGTAAAGAGCCTGGACACGAGGTTGTTGAGTTGATATGACGATTTCACAGTTGGCTGTTAGCCAATCAGAAACCAGGAATTTTTTAAATAAATAATATTATTTATTATTAAAACAATCTTTTAACAGGAAAGCCCACATCATCGTATAAGGTGGTTTTCGGTGAGGTCCTGTATAAGAATAATTTACAATATTAAAATATTAAAAACTAAAAGTTATAAACAAACTGTTAATAACATAAAATAATCAAACTAGAGTTTCATTTAATATTCATTTATATCTTCCGTGCTGTCTAAATAAAACTTAATCACCTTTGTCATATTTCGTGTTGCTTTTTCTGAGCTCGGTTTACTGGGCCGACATGTGAAGAAGAGAGAGACTATGACTCGTTTGGGATAATTTGGCTAGGGTTACCAGTCCCCTAGCCGTTTTATTAAAACTTTTATAATATAAATTGTAAAATATGCATTTTAGAATGTTATAGAATATGGTATATTATAATAATATAGGTAAATTGTATAATATAAGGAGAACAACGACTTAGCATCCATTGACATAAACAGGTAAGTGTATATATAGGCAGTGGCTAGACTTTGCTTGGAGCTGATCTAGAATGGAGAAGTAAGGCAACTCCTCTCCACTAGTCTGAGGGTTCACCTTGAGCAAGTGATAGTACCCTCATGCCCCCCAACTATGGGTAAAATAGTCCCACTGCCTTGTGAGTTGCTTGTAAAGGCAAAGGGAGTAAACCCTAAAAGAAAATCTGAGGAAGGTTCTTCAGATCATTCGTGGCACACTGTGCACCATTTTTCTGTTATCGGCACTTCCAAAAAGTGTGGATGGTTTTACACAAGCCTTACCACTATAAACAAATCATCTGTGCGGGTAGTCTAACAGTTTAGTTCTGTCTCTTCATCTTGCTATTCCACCTCTGCAACAAGCCCACTGGCGATGGAGTGGTTATCCAGTTTCGCAGTCCAAACTATCAGAAAAATTTAATCTAAATTTTGGATCTTGGAATGTACGAACCACTCCAAGACAACAATTCCACTCATCTCACATGCATTACACCCTGCTATCAGTGAAACTCGTCTCGCTGGTACGTCTCAACTAGAAGAGGGTGGGGGAGGATACACATTCTTGTGGATTGGCAAAAGTGAACAAGAACCTCATCTCTCAGGTGTTGGCTTTGCCATAAAATCAGATATTGCTAAATCCTTATCCTCTCTTCCAAAGGGAACCAACGATCGTATCATGGCGCTAACCTTAGACCTTCGAAACAATTCTTCTGCCACTATTGCGAGTTGTTACGCCACAACTTTGTACACCTCCGAACAGAAAATTGACAACTTTTACGATCAGCTATGCTCTCTCATTTCCAAAGTCCCTCATAGCGATAAACTCGTCCTCTTGGGGGACTTCAACGTACGAGTTGGAACTGACCACCTAACATGGTGTGGTGTCTTAGGTTCTCACAGGGTTGGCAAAATGAACACAAATGGATTGCGGCTTCTTTACCTCTGCAAAGAATTTGATCTCACTATCCCAATACACTTTTTCAACAGCCCAATCATCACAAAACAACTTGGATGCATCCCAGATCCAAGGATTGGCACATGATCGACTACGTAATAACGAAAAAACGCGATGCGAAAGACTTTTGTATCACTTGCTCTTTCCATAACACATGTTATTTCTCAGACGCTCTACAATTCCTAAACGAATGAATGGTACTTATATGTTCTCTGATTATGTCGAAGCCTCCTGGAAATCCCTTAGGGACACCACTTACTCCGTTTCTTTGAGGTTCTCGGACTTCACATAAGCGCCAGGATTGGTTTGACGACAACGATATAGAGGTTCAAGTTCTTATATGCAAGATGCATAATTCGCATAAGTTGTGGATCAACGATAAGAACTCCACATCCAAAAAGAAAGTATACAAGGAGTGCAAACAACAGGTTCAGAAATCTCTCAGGAAAATGAAGGAATCCTGATGGTCGGCTAAAGCTGCCGAACTTCAGGACACAGCCAACAGGGAAAGACTAAAGCCTTCTATGAAGGTCTCTGGAAAGTGTATGGTCCAAAAGAAAGCAGGACATCTCTATTCCTGTCTTCTGATGGCCAGACACTACATGTGGACAAAAAAGAAATCCTATAGTGCTGGAAAGAACACTTTGAGAATGTCCTGAACAACAACTCTGCCGTCGATGACGACGTTATAGCATCAATACCTGAAAGACCAGTAATACCCGAATTGTCCTACGATCCAAGCTTGAAAGAAGTCGAGGATGCCATCAAGCAGATGTCCTCTGACAAATCTCCTGGAAAGGATGGTATCCACTCTGAAATATACAAATACGGTGGTAAAAAGCTGGTTCGAAAACTTCTTGAATTATTCCTTTAATCTGAAAGGCTGGAGGCGTTCCCCAAGATTTCAAGGATGCATCCATCATACATCTTTTCAAGAATAAGGGTAAAAAAGC
This sequence comes from Chrysogorgia sp. JL179-B06, assembly GCA_035772405.1. Classification (NCBI taxonomy): domain Eukaryota; kingdom Metazoa; phylum Cnidaria; class Anthozoa; order Scleralcyonacea; family Chrysogorgiidae; genus Chrysogorgia; species Chrysogorgia sp. JL179-B06. Next base: position 290,822 of record JAYKKM010000114.1, read on the forward strand.
TGTCTGTGATAATTCATGTGGTATCTCTCCTCTGTATTGCTGGAAAAATCCTTGCTCGTGTAATTCTCAACAGAATTATCACTTACCTTGTTTAACAAATTTATCCAGAGTCCCAATGTGGCTTTCGCTCTGGTCGCGGGACCATTGACATGATCTTCTCATTTCGTCAGGTTGCCGAAAAAACTCGCGAAAAAACCAAGAGCTGTATATAGTATTCGTAGACCTGACCAAGGCTTTCGATACAATTGATAAAAGTGCTTTATGGAAAGTCCTCAAAAAGCTTGGTATACCAGACAACATGCTATCATCATCTCATTCCATGAAGGAATGGAAGCATCGGTCATATCTGATGGAGAATCTTCTGACCCATTCGACGTAACAAACGGCACTAAACAAGGTTGTCATGGCTCCTGTCCTCTTTGCACTCTATTTTTCCATCATGTTAAACTATGCCTATGGTGACCTCGAAAACGCGGTGAAATTCGAATTTCGCACAACTGGGGTCTTTTTAACCACCAACGTTTCAAAGCAAAAACACTCACAAAAACTAGCATGATTCGTGACTTCCTTTTCGCTGATGACGCTGTACTCGTTGCAACATCTATCGAGGAAGCAGCAAGGCGTTCGGCCTAACCATCTGCATTAAGAAAACTGAAGTAGTGCATCAACCAAAGCAAGTGAAGGGTGTCAAACAGCATCAACCCGCCACCAAATTTCCAGCCGTGCCTATCACTGCTGACGGTAGTAAGCTGAATCATGTGAAATCCTTTATACTTGGGAAGCAAAGTCAACACAAGTGCTTCTCTCGATGACGAGATTGTCAACCGTAAACGTTTTGGTAAACTACATCATCGCCTCTGGAATGAAAGAGGTATATCATTAAAAACTAAAATCGGCGTCTACCGAACCATTGTGCTTACCACTCTTCTCTATGGATCAGAATCATGGACCCCTTACAGAACTCATATCCACCAACTTGACGTCTTTCATAAACTATATCGTCGTTCTATCTATGGCTACACCTTGCAGAATAAAGTCTCGAACGCAGATCTATTCATGGCCAGAAATCTTGGTCATGAGCCTGCACGCCACAGCGGTATTGCCCAATCACATAATACATAAAACGCCAATTTTTTTATAACTATATTACGAAGGTACAAATACAGTACTGCTAAGAAATAACCTATCAAAAATCGCGTCTGATTCGCGTCCGTCTTGCGTCCGTCTTGCGTTCGTCTTGCGTCCGTCTTGCGTCTCGCTGAACGCTGTAGTCACTGGACGCAGAGCTCGCATCGCGTTCGGTGATTCGATTTCATTGGAAGGTTATGCAAGTCGTTCTGTTCTGATTGTTCTCTCCTGCTCTATCACTCGAATCTTGTGTTCACACAGATCAGAATGGGAAAACTTTCTCAATTCGCCATAAATCTACTTGCATCATTAAAATCTTCTGGCGTTTCGATTATGAAAATCACTCAAATTTTGGATGAAGAAGAAGGAATTAAAACATCGCGGTTTGCTGTAGGACAGTTTATCGCTCGATACAATCGAACTGGTAGTACAGCCGATGCCCAATGCAGTGGAAGGAATCCGATTTTAAGTGTCAATTATGAAAACTTCATCGCAACAACGACGAGTTGACATCGAGCAAGTTACAGAACCGTTTGCTTGAGGAGCGAGATATAAGTGTTTCCAGCACAACTGTTCGAAGTGTCGGAAGAAAATTTTTATGGAAACACGAGAGGGCACGATATTGTCAACTGATTCGGGAACCGAACAAACTAAAGCAGATGTGCTTTTGTTTAAAGGCATTAAGAGACAAGGACACGTTTGAAGATGCCATCTTCACCGACGAGAGGAGTGTTGAAATACAGCAGTACACAAGATACTGTTTTCGAAAGGATGGATGTTTACCGAAACGCAAAGGTCGTCCAAAACATCCTCTGAAAGTAAGTTAAATGTTTATTATTTTATGTAATAATTTAAAACATACAGTATCGTATGCTTGATTGTTTCTGCTTTGAACCGAGGGCTTCATCCCAAATTTTCCAAAAACGATTATTTTAATAATGGCTGCTCATGTATTAAAATTTCTCAGGGGCAGAAACATTTATCAAGTAATCTCACTCTTGATTTTTACTCAATACAGGCAGGAAAGAAAAAAACATTCAACTTTTATCAGCATTGTTATGCACCTCAAATGTCCCATGCTTCAGAAGCTCTGGCCATTCAAATCCATCAAAATGCCCCTATTCTGCCATTTCTCTTTGTTCAAATAATACCCCTATTCACTGGTAATATTATAACAGAAATGTTTATTTAAAATATTTATTAAAAGATTATTTGTTAATACTAAATAGAATTCTATTTAAATTTTACTAATCACAGTAAGGATATATAAATGTCAACAAATACATATCAGGAAATAAATGGGAAAGTCTAATTTGCTGTACTCAGTCAGTTGATGTTCTGACGTCAAAATAACAGCTTGAAACAATAAGGTTACGGTTAGGATTAGAGTTTGGTTTTGGGTTAGTTTTACTCTCAAGAAAATCAGGAAATTGTATCGCTAAGACGTCACTACATGGAAATGAACATGTATTTAACCAATAATAATTATAGAAAATCAATGTCAAAAAGTTACTTTTACATGTCACCAAGGATCAAATTTTCTTTCAAGCTTTCGCTAAAAGGCTGGTCAAATGCCTCACCACGTGAAAAATGTTAGTTATCAAATCTCACCTTCACCTTTGGGTTGTCCTTGACAATCCAAATCCCGACCCAAGGATGAGTATCTGTTGTCGAACCCCTGTTGTTTCCCTCCCCCCGGGCTTAACATTGATAGGTGCCTTACAAGCTACAAATGCCATATAAATCCAATGTCAAGATATGTTTGCACTGATAACTGATTGTTCTCATATGATTTCTCAGTTCTTGGCACTATAAACAGGCCTGTGTCTGAGACAGCAAAACAACTTTAGATAAAAATGAATGTGGAATCCTGAGGCTATTAAAGTAAGGGTTTTATGTAGGATGAATGCAAATGCTGGGTCAACAATGTTTCGATTTGTATTCTTTCTCATAGGTCCATGTATGGGCGGGTATATCCCATCGTGGTGCCACACAGGATACATGGAGAGCCTTGGCTACCAAAATGTTTTGGAAAGAAACTTGCTGCCCTTCATTGCCAATACGTATGCAGATGGTCATCGGTTATGGCAAGATAATGACCCCAAGCACACTAGCAACTCCACCAAAAAGTGGATGAAGGACAATGGTGTTAATCATTGGGCAACCCCACCAGAATCACCGCTTTGTAATCATTATTCATAGTATACAGTAAAAACTTACATAAATGAACCCCATTTTTCCAAGTCAGGCTAAAATGCTTCTTATATATTGGGACAATGTATTGTGTTCCTACTTTAACATACTAAATCACCTGCTTGTTTCACTATTTTAAAATGGCTTTACTTTCTGACAGTGGCTGTATACACAATTCAATATTAAACTCAATTGATGATTTTAATTAAACAATTTTTGATGGTACTATTTTCTTGAAGAAAAATTGCAAGTTTCAAAAATACCCCAGTTTACAGAATAACAAAACTGAATGCAAACAATAAAAATAAGTAGTAAGACATGTGACGATGTGTATGTGTTGCTCAAACATACAGTATATGTCAATACGGATAATATTAAATCTCAAAAGGTGAATGAGTTTTTACTATTTTTAACAAAATGAACCAAGATATATTAAGAACAAATATTAAGGGTGACCACTTAATACATGCATTTGCCAAATCGTGTTGCTCATAGGTAATTTGGTGATCGTTTAATAGTTTCAAGACAATGAAATATTAACTTTGGGAGTCTGTATGAAAGGTTACTACATCCACTTAATATAGGTGACCATCAAATTATGAAATTTTCAGGACTTTGTCGGGTGACCTCTTAATACAGAGACTGATTAATACAGGTTTGACTGTATTCACACCAAACGTTAACTCAACTGTATAAACTTATAAACTACAATGCTCTCTACTTGTGTGTTCTGAGCTTTAGTATTTCTCATAAGAATCTGCTTCATTTGTTAGGCTGAACTAGTTCTTATTATATAATTGGCTAAATTTCAGTCTGGAAGTTCTTATTACATGGTTTTTACTGTCACCGCTACATTACTACTGTACTTGGTTTTGGTGAATAATCAACAGGGTTATGATTGAGGTTTGATATTGCAGGGCCATAGCAAGAGAAAGTCAATTGGACGGGGGGGTATGCCCCCCATGGGAAAAAATTTAAATTAGGATCTCTTAAATAGGATTTCCTGACTTCTGAGAGTAATTTCCGAGCCGATTAATCGGCCGTTTTCAATAATCGGCCGATTATTACAAAGTTTTCAAGTTTCTGATAAAAATACTTGAAAATCTGAGTCGTCTTCTTGTTCTCGCAATTTGGGTGCGCCTATACCACAATCAGTGAAATCTCAATCTCACCTTTCTTGCTGTAGCAACTCGAAATTCGACAATAACTGACAAAAATAGATGGCGGTAATGCGTTCAATGACACGTGCAGCTTGCAAGCGGAAGAAGAAAAGACTGCTTGAAAACATACGAACGGTGCGTAAAATACGCGGCGATAGCCGATGTTTTGGCAGATTCTCGAGTTCCTTTCAATTTCCATTTCTTTTATAAAATAAAGTTGAAAAATTAACTGAAATAAAAGACATTTCTCATGCAGTCAATACTTTTCGTTTGCGTAAACGTTCACTTTAATTTTTAATATAATGTTATTTGATGCTGTCACTTTAAACACCTTTCCGTATTCCGGTTTAAAGCGTAATAGATCACAAGTGTTCGCAATGTGATTCCAGTCTGTACTAACATGGCAAAAACAAGTGGTGTGTGGGATTTCTTTAAAGTTTTCGAAGAGGATGTGTCGAAAGTACAGTGTCTTTTATGCACACAATCAAACGTGTTAGTATCTAGAGGTGGACATAAGTCGAAACAATTCACCACTACCAATCTCCAAAACCATATTCGAAGCAAACATCTATTGCACTTTCAAGAACTATCTGCCAAGGAGGCAGAGAAAGGGCGAAAGAGAACTGCAGACCAGCATGGCGAGACAGCTGGAAGTGCAAGGAAGGCCTTGAAAAGCCAAATGTCTGTTCAGACAAGTTTTGATAAAGCCTGTATATGGGATATCAATAGTGGTCCCGCAAAGATCACCCAGTTGATTGGCGAGATGATGGCGCTTGACAACCAGGCTTTCTTGATGGTAGAAGACTTGGGATTTCAGAGACTCATGAAACATTTGGTCCCCTCTTATCAACTACCAAGCCGGTTTCATTTTAGCGATACGGTTATACCGAATCTCTTCGAAAGAGCGAAAAAGGCCATGCTGAAAAGCTCAGTGACAGTGAAAGTATTTCATTCACAACCGATATATGGACTTGCCAACACACAAACAATTCCTATATCAGTCTTTCAGCCCATTGGGTATCAGGCACAGTTCCTTCTATGCAGTCTTTTGTGCTGCACTCAAGTCTTTTTTCCGGGAGCCACCCTGGTCCTGCCATCGCTTAAAAATTTGAAGCCATGCTTGAGACGTGGGAGATATCTTTGTTAAATGCCATATGGTGATCACTGACAACGGTGCCAACATGGTCAATGGATTGAGTTAGCTAATGTAACAAGAGGGCCCTGCTTTCTTCACACGTTACAACTCGCAATCCACGATGGTATCATGTCACAGCGGAGTGTTTCTGATCCATTCGTTGGTTGTGGGTATTTGGATGCCGTAATCTGTTGCTTACAACACAATGGCATTTTTCAACTTGAGCAATCGCTGAAGGAGATAAGGTGGAATTCCACCGTGTGGGAACATCTTGTATCAGCTTCTTCTTACGAAGATTTAAATCTTCTTGGATCTTCGAGAGTCGATGACAAGCCAAAGCTGAGTGATTGAAATGGGTAACAACTCTCTTGCTTCTGGTGATCATAGGTTGCTTCCTCAACATTTTTTTCAACTGGGTCCGAATTTTCCGAAAATGTGATGCCATCTGATAATTCTGAAGCGAAAGAAGTTAATGCTTTTTTGCAAATGCCGCTTCTACCCAAAGAAGAATGTCCATTCAAATGGTGGACTGCACATAAATCAGCCTTCCCAAACATCCACAAAGTCGCCCAAATATTTCTCAGCGCACCCTGCTCAAGCATTTACTCAGAACGCATCTTCGGTGAAGCTGGTAACATCTTGCATGAGAGAAGAAGTCGCCTCAACCCATCGAAATCGGAAAGCCTTTTGTTCCTTCACCATAATTTACCAAGACTAGACTTTGGCTACTAGTTCTTGATATCTTGTTAACTAGTAAACTTGTTAAGATTGAATTTGAACTTTGAAGGCGATGTTAGATGATACACACATGACATTTTTACTTTTTAGTTTCTACCGTCAATTTTTGACATGTATACGCTATATACGTAACAATTTTTGTGCAATTTTATGTAATTTGTTGAAAATGTTAAAATAATTTATTGCCCTTTATAGTTTATGCAACATTGTAAACATCTATGATTGATAATGCCGCTTTCCAGTTGAGTTTGCGAGAACGATTTGTAAGCCGCCGTTAACTCATGTGGGCGTTTAACCGGCGTCCTTGTTTGCACAACGACTGTGGTGTAATAAAGGCTTAATGCAATGCGATCCGTATATCTACGAGTTCCGCTGTCACCACCTTGTTTTTCGCCACGGGAGCGCAACGCCACCTTGCCAGGGCCAAGTCCTATCAGCCACCTTTATCTTGCATGTTCCTTGGTTTTGTTAACCTTCATTGGTTATTCCATAAATCCATAACATGATAAATTAGCGCGACATTAAATCAAGACAAAGTATAATAGTATTATTCTCACGTAAAATCGGCGGAGTCAAGCGACAGATAAGTACTTTAAATGTGAGAGAATTCGTCAGCGATAATAGTAATTTTTGACGCGAAATTAATCGGCTTTGACCGATTGATCGGCCGATTATGTGTCATGATCGGCCACCGATTAATCGAATCGGCCGATCGGTATTTTTTGGTGATCGGCTCATCTCTAGTTTTAAGGGATCTAAACTGGCAAGAAATCGCCAGAGCAAATTATTGGGGGCACCCCCCTGCTATGGCCATGTATTGGCTAAAATTCAGCATTGGATTTTACCATTCTCAGCAGTACAGAGCTGTTTAATCTTTGACATTTCATTATGCTACATTGGCTATAGCTATTGTCCATGTGTATAATTTATTATGTACATCCAACATTTTTCATTTACCAATTGATAGGATTTAAACCCAATCGAAAATCTGTGGGCAAACCTAAAACATGGGATTATTGGAAAACTGTGAAACCAGATATGTGTAAACGTTATATTGAGCATATACATAAAGTTGTACCAGCAGTTATTGCCTGTGGTGGTGGTCCATCTGGATATTAGACTGCTGTGTTTAATTATATACTGTAGGTGCAATAATCATTGTGTATTTAAGTGAACAAAAATATGATTGCTGGTGATGTCTTGCATTGTTTTTCTATGCAGAGGGTCGGTATGTTAATCACGAGTATGATTTTGGCATTAATAGCACGACTGGTCGTTCTATTACCTGTTAATTATATCCCCTCTGTAATAGCTATTTTAAAACAATTTACAGTACCATTTACACTATATATTATCAACTCAACTATCAACACTACAGTTTTTTTGGTTTTTTAAGTAAAAAGATAGGGGAACTAAGGTGTAAGTTGTATGTACAATCTGCATTCAATTTATGTATTAATTAAATTATTGTTAATACTAAAACGGAAATGCGTTTTTCTTAAACATCACGACTTCAGTCCCGCGTGACCTGTATGCTCCATTCGTGAAACAGTAGAATAAAACAACAGGATTTCTTTGGGGATCATTATCGTTCACTATTGTCATTATAATTTGAGATGTTGAAGTACAGCGATTAATATCAATGAATGGATTTAGCGAAGAAGTGACAGCTGCTGACAAGAGTTCGTGTTTTATTTCAACATTTGAGGTTTTCAGCTCAATGTCATTCTAGTAAAAGCTTCAAAGCGACCAGAATACTGGTTGTGGTCCTGCTGTGCTCGGTTGGTTACTGTTATTGTATTGGATAAAACAAAGAAATGAAAACATTTTTCCTACGGACACAGTACATTGTGCAGCGTTTGTCATGTCCGCGCATGTATATTTGCAGCTTCACCTGAATTTTGACATGGATAATGGCGTTTTTCTCGTTTGGTAAAAGGAAATTATTGTTGACATTGCTTGTTTTGGTCACCTTTGACATTGGTCCATTTCATTTTATATGCGCACCCCCCTATTGAAGGGTCTGGACATCATATGGGGAGGGTTCTTGTGTCTCAATTTATCCTAAGGGGTGCCCGAAGGAATTTCCCCAAAAATAAGTATGCAACACGTACATGTGTCTGATGACATGGACATTACTGAACAATGCAGCTTAAAATATGAAACAAAAATAGAAGCATGATTATTGTAAATAAATATATTATCCAGATAACAGCGTATTATATATTATCGAGGCTACTAAGCTACGATTTATATATTATCGAGGCTAATAGCCAGATTTTGGTTGAATATCCAGATTTTGGTTGAATATCCAGTCTGCACTTTCAGCAGATTCATTTTGATCGGCTTGCATTTCAATAAGTGTGAAGTTATCTCGCAATTTGCTAACTGAATAGTTACCCGGTAACAATGGGTGTGGAAACAATGCGTACCCAGTAACAATGGGTGTGGAATGCCATATAAATCTCTTGAGTGAGAATCAAAAATTTTAAACTTGATAATTTAATTGTGAATCCAAAAACAGATTATCTTGAGCATTTTGCAAAGAAAAAAGGTTCATCACTACTTGTCATAAACAAATCACCAGCAAACGAGTCACTATATTGTAAATGATAGAGTTTACCATGCAATGTTATGAAGTCATTTCTGGAACATCGGTCAATAACAAAAAATTTTTTAATGTACAGTAAGTATAAAGGCTATTTCCAGCAGACAAATTGTATTTAGGAATGGTGGATCCCACAAAGTAATATATTCTTTTTGATTATGTATTATTGCAGTCACAGCTATTTAGTCTAAATTTTCTCATATTGCCTTGGCTAAAATCAGCACATATTTTTTAGATGGATCAACAACATCATAGACAGCGATTTATAGGTTATAGCAATAACAGTTAGTATATTAGTATTATCAGTGATAGGGTTATTTTGAGGTTTCTTGTACTTAAACAGGTTTGCGAAAAGTTAACAACAATTTACCTAACGTAACCGATCCCAAAACAAACCCTAACCCCCTGCCTAACTAGCTAATAAAACACGTTTTCCAAACCTGTTTCGTTCGCAAAATACCATATCTCGGCAAACTTTCGCTGTTTTCCGTAACGTGTTCGGTTGTGACGTAGTGCCACAATCTCACATACATACAATATTCGATAACTTAGTGTATGACGACAACGTCATCAGACACAAAAATGGTTACTTATATCATTATGTTTCGCACACCAATTGAAGGTGGGGGGTTACCATTTACCTCCATTTTTCTTTATTTTTGAAAAAGCACACTGAAAACCTACTTGTATACTGAACTGTTATTGGCCCAATTCTGATACTAGCCTAGTTTTCATTGGTTGCTTAAGGAGTGCAATTACAGCCCCTAGAGGGTATGGTTAATGAATAATCACACTCTTGTAACCAATAATAACCAATAAGATTGTGGCATTTGTGAGTTATTACAGAGGGGATTATTCAAGAGGAAAATTATCTCTAGGTTGCATAAAATTACCTGTTTTCTTGCATCTTTTTAGTTTTGAGCACTTCTTGAAATACATGTATGTGACATAGAAAAAATCGCCTCTTAAATGCTTTTGCTGTCACTACCAAGCTTCCACAACATGTTGTAGCAAAGCAAGGCTTGGTGGTGATAACAAAAGCACGAGGTAAACTTGCCTAAGTCCCAATTTGTGCAATTGTATCATTAACACTAGTTAAAGATATTTCGATGGAACTCTCAATTGCTAGTATATAAGGTGAACACTGGTAAAGTTCTCGATTAGTTCTATGCTCGGGATTTATGAATCATATACAGTACTAGGTAAATATAGATGTAGCTGAAAAATTTTAAATACAAAACATATAAATTAGTTAAATACAGACTAATGTACTTGAGGCTGATAAAATTAGGTTCATTAAAAGGTTCATTATCTTGGTTTATGAATAATATACATACTAATTTGGTAAATATAACATCTACATGAATTAAGTCGGTAAAAACCTATCGGTTATCACACCAACTATTAAATAAAAATGGTAAATAATATCTAAAAATCTAAATACCTAAAAAACAAAAGCCTAACTAGTTATTACATACATTAAAAAAATCATTTAAGTTGTTTTTAAATTGGGAGAGACTGTCTGCGCACACAATTTCTGAAGGAAGTGAATTCCATTCCTTGATCGTGCGGGGAAAAAATGAAAATTTAAAAACGTCTTTACTAATTCTCGGAACTCTATATTTAAAACTGTGGCTGCCACGAGTTCTTGTTTCGTTGTTTAGTTGCAAATAGTCTTCGGTTGAAACATCAATAAGATTATGTGAAAATTTATATAACAATGTTAATCTTGTTTTCTTTCTTCTCATTTCTAAACTTTCCCATTCCAGATCTTGCATCATATCAGTAACGCTTGCCATAGGGTTGTAATTCTTGGAACAGAAGCGGGCTGCCTTTCTTTGAACTTTTTCTAGAGTAAATATAAAAATAATGTATTTGAAAAAAGCTTAGAAAAAAGTGTTTAATAAAGTTTTCGTAAAGCAGAGTCGATGGCTTTGCGGCACAATTTCCATGCCTCGCGTTTGTCCACCACACTGTATTTTTAAAAAATGCACTCTTTGATTTTCGTTAATCGGGATCAATTTCAAGTCCCTGCTTTCCCTTCACGCCTGCACAATTTGCACCTAGCAGTTCATCTCTGCAGAACATGTCAAACACAAGATTTTTGGCATAGTTTGTCATGGAAGAACTTCTTCGGAATATTTCCTCAATTATTTGTGGGCTATCTGGCAAAGTGTTTTTCTCCAGCTGTACTGCCACAGTTTCCACATTAGCAAATTGCTCATTTGTTTCTAATGTCTGACTTTCTTCCACTGGCTCACTCTGTTGAACTGGACTTACCCCAGCAGTGTACATGTGTCTGAGTCAATGAAATTGGTCAAGACTTGCTGTTCTTGGCAATTGGAAGATTCTAACTTACTTATAGCAGTCATAAAGTAAGGTTTTTATTTCTTCCTGGTTTGCTAAAACCCGATCTTGACAACAGCACGTTGTTGGCATATTTTGTACTGCAATTGGTATGCATTCTTTGTATGGGTGATGTACAACTGGTACATGTACAACACCTACCACTTCTTCTGTTTGAGTTGAAGCATCCTTCCCTTCCTCTTTCCCACAGAGGTCCAGCATTCTCTGCACCCTTAGTTGTTCTTGTGGACAGAGAAAGTCAAGTGAGCCTGGCTTTCTTTCTGGTTTGGGATTTACACCACTTATTGATTCCTCGATACCATCATCGCCTGGTGAACCCTCAGCTTCAATTGTAATAATCTACGAAATATGTTACAAAACATTAAAATTTTCAACCAAAAAATATGATAATACTTTACACTTGCATATATAATTATTGTGATTTTGCAAATTGATTTATGATCAGAGGATTGAAATGTTCAGGATTGAAAATGTCTATTGAATTTTTAGCTTGCATTGATAAAATACATATTTTGAAGATAACCAGATTCAGAACAAGCACCTGCAGAACACCCTGACTAGCAGGGTAATGTTAAGAATCCATAATTTTTAGGTATGTGGGGCATGTGTGGCGGCTTGCCACAGTGACGAAAATTTTACTCGAAAAAATAATAAACGAATTTTAAAATTGCCTAAAGTTTTTAAAAATGCCATAAAATTGTGCGACGTTTATTTGGGAGTGGTGAGAGCACGGCGATTATTTGACATTAGCGCTAAATCGAGTGCTATTCGATAAACGTGATACCGACATTTCACGCTCCCGGACGTAAGACGAACGCAAGACGGACGCAAGACGGACGCTAGACGAACGCAAACGAGACGAGGACGCAGTGAGAGGTTATTTCTTAGCAGTACTGTACCAGTGAATAAAACTTTACGAATTTATTATTTTTAAAAAGCCCAAATCATTCATAAATCAACATGATCCCAATAACATTTACTGATAAAATTGGAAAGATAGGATATCGTCTGACCTGCTTTCGGTTTGAGCTTTAAAGCCTGCCAGCCTTCTGAATAACTGCCCTTATGGAGACGAATATCGCAAACGTTCCAATATCTGACGATAAATTGTTATTCTGCAAACTTGATTTTAAAAAAAGCACAAATCATTCAGAAAAATAGGTATGATCCTCAGCCTATTCACCAAGGCTGGATCATATTTCCTTCCCACTATACTGACAGAGAATAACGGGAAACCGCATTACGTATTGAAACACTTACTTGCGAACTCGAGGTCGCACGTTCAGACGAATTCCATGCCTCTTTCTCCTCGAAATCCTGACGAAATAGGTCATGTTTAGTATCAAAATAATCGCTAAGAATAGAGTTTTATCATCGTGCAAAGCGTTCTGGGATATACGCTACCGATTGTAATGAACAGCGGTTTTCTTCGCGTGTGAATTGAAATTTGCGCGCAAATTTAAATTGTTTACAACTCGCAGAAACGTATATTTTCATACTATAAATAATTTATGAGAAAATAATTTTAAAAATAATTTATGAGAAATTTATGAGTCTTGGAAAAGTTCAAGGATGATATTGAGATAAATAAAAACCACTGCCTCAAATATGTAAACAGACAGAGCGTCAGCGAGGATGAAATTGTGTTGACAATGCACATTTCCAATCTGTGTCTGAAGAGCTGGTATGATTTCGTAGACAGTGTCGATAATAAAGCACATCATATTTGTTGGATTTCAGAAATATCCAGTTCTCATCAGAGAAGACTGTCAAAGAGCGGAGTTTATTGAAAAAGTTGATTGGAAAGTAAGAAAGGGTTTTTCTGGGAAGAATGGCAGTGGCTATCGCAAATATGGAACATCGACAAGAAAAATCGCTTTGCAGCATGGAGACATTAAATCTGCTTCTAATTTTGAGAACGATATAAGCAACCTAAAGGCTGCAAAGGAAGTTGTCGAGCTTGAAAATATTATGTTAAAGAATAAATGTGAAGAGCTCTATCAGTACTTACTACATGCTAATGAAGAAACCATTACAGCAACTAATGAGTCAGAGGTAAATTCTGATCTTGACACTCAAGAATGAAAATCAAGCCCTGATTGAATATGTTGAACAACTAGAGGAGCAGGATGAGTTCATAAATACGGGAGACAAAATGAGCAATGTTCAATCCAGGCAACGACGACGGAAACTGCGAGAATTAAAGAATAACATTGAGAGATCTCTTTGGTTTGCTAAAACCTTTGGCTTGGAGCTTAATTCGGTTGCATTGGAGGATGAGAATGGCCAAACCTACAATATTGAATATGGTAAAGCCAGTAACAAGAAATCATTCAACGATCTTGATGACGACGAGAAAAGCAAAGTTCAAGAAATTGTATATCTCACTGACAAATTTTGTGTTGGAGATGCATGCTATCATGAGCTAACAATGACAGAGACAGGTGGTCTACTTCCCAGATCTTATTTAATTAAACAGTGCAAGACCAACTTAAACCAATTGTGTAACATTACACCAGGGGAAGCTGAAGGTGCACAACTTGATTTTGAAAGTGAGTTAAAAATTGCCATAAAGAAAAAGGTAAGGAAGTCGTAAACAATTAATAATTAATTACAATTAATTATATATTCATAATTAACTTTTGGGGTCGAGGGGGCGGTTATTCAAAATTAAAGTTAGGAGATGGAGCAGTGATGATGCAGCTCACAAGTTTCATCATCATGTATTTTGCTATCTTGGATGATGATGATATTATGTCATCAAAAGGTCAGTATTAAATACAAATATAATAATGGTGACAAGTTAAAGATAAGCTTTGGCTTATTTTAGCATAGCCCTTTATATGCCACTGTTCACAACTTGTTTCAGCTGTGCTATATCAGTTATCAGGCTGTACAAAGTAAAGAGTAAAATTATTAGCAAGCCTTTTCTAATTATTTTCAACAGGAAATCACACAATTGCTGTGGTAAAAGGCTAGGAGAATTATGACCTAATCCGCATTTCATTTTCTCACTGTTTACTGCAATAAACAAAATTTGTAAAGAAGGAAAGGTCATTATTGATGGACATGATGTACCAGTGAAGATAGTTATGGGAGGAGATAAGGTACTTAGGCATGTAACTAACTAGAAATACGTGTACGCAACAACCCCTCGCCCGTCGTAATAGCGTAGTCCTTAGTTATTTTACTTAAAATATATATAACCCATTGATTTGCCAATAGAATGGACTTATAATAAACACTACATGTATCTCTGAGAGCCTTTAAACTATCAAGCTTGTGTTGTTCTGAATTTCAAGTTTCATAATTAGACATCAAACTAAATAACTTAAAGTGTTTACGTTTTGGGTGCAATTATATCAAAGCACTCAAAACGTAAGTAACTTTGTATGTTTTTCATGGGAATGGGATTACACACTTTTATAATTTTGTTACATAATCCCAAAACTGTATAGATGCAGGCTTCTTCAATAAGTCACTATGCAACGTAAAGTCAAAGTGAGCACATTTACATATCAAACAAATCTTGATATCTAAAGATCAAGGTGAGATTATGGAAGTAAATGCCAATATTTATAATTAATTATAGTTCTTTCAAGTAAGAGTTTATTTCAAACTGAATTTTTCACTCTATATAATATAAACACTTTAAGTCTTCTGGTATTAATACTACCATCGGTCCGATCACTAGAAAATATATATAGCTGCGTAAGACACCAATATATAGCAATATAGCTGCATAAGATTGTTGATAAATAATATTTTAACCACTGGAGGACAGCTCTAAATTGCTATCATAATTATAATTATAAAAACACATGTCATATTTATTCCAATAGTAATTCACACAATGCTAGCCCTACAACAGAGCACAACATTATGTATTATCTAAATTATATTAAGTACTTGTTTAACCCATTCAGGATGACATGCCCTTTACCTGCTTAATGCATTATTGCAAGTGAGTTGACACATGTTCAATCCCTAACATTTCCCCCTAACACAGTGAGATGTATACATCAACCTATACCAATCATAAAATACCGTACAATCCCGCTTATCCTAGTTATTTCATGGCCCCCTGTTTGTTAACAGAAAATGCCTTCTGATTTAATATAAGGTAATTAATACCGAAAAATCAGAGAATAAAAGTAAATAATAATAGATAAAAAGTTATGGCAGCATTCTGTATCTCACTACTGACAATTAATCATTTTGAGGCTGATACATAACATGTGTAGCAAGTTTTGCTACATATAACACAGGGCATCATTTTTCACATGATTATAAATTCTAGTTAATATTTGTTACTGTTCTTACATTTTTCTTAATTGTCTATTAAGCAAAAACTTGAGTAAAAAAGTGCCAACAGTTTGCCTGTTATGCATTTTGAAACATTTTTCTATCTTTGGAAGTTGTATAATCCCAGGGCATATAAACAGATACGTACGGCATATATATCTTCTTCTATTCAGGTTTATAAACATTATATACCGCATGCACCTTAAAAAAAAACGCTTAACACATTTGCTTAGTTGTATCGGGACCCTGCTCCTTTATCAAAATGACACATTAGTTACAAAAGTGAAGCCCTATTTACAACATATTTCAATATAATAATATTCAAAAAAAGTCTCAGGTTCAGTTCCATGGGAATAAAGCTGTTTTAAATTGGTGCATGCCCAATTAGTGTGTTGCCAGATTTGTTGATGAAGGTAATACTTTTAGTTCGAGTGATCGCACATATTATATTAATTTTACAATTGATTGTTTGTAAGAAATGTGATAAAATCTATGTTGGTTGTACTATGTCCTTCAGGAAACACTTCAACAAGAGTAGCTTAAATATATATGAGACCGGCATTGCTCCAAGGAGGCCAGGCCAGGCATAACATGTGTATGTCTATAAACCTGTACAATGCATGTTTACACTACTCAAATGTACAAATGCCTTTATGCCCATACAAAAATTAAAAGCACAACATTCATGCATGCATTACAGTAAATTATATCACCACATTGATCAAGGGTGCACTTCACCTGCTTGTTGGTTGAGCTGATGCAATTATATCTGGTATTATAAAATAATCGGAAGTAAATGAGCGACAACATGCTGCCTGATTGAGCTCAAAAACCGTGTCATTATAAGTCAATAAAGCATAAGCTGACGTGTTCCTCGCGTAGATTTTGTCGTTTTTGACGTAGTTTAAATCAGTCAGAATACCTGGATACAAGGCTAATCAAAGTACTATAACAACACAACAGAACGTGTAACTGCAGTACGTTGAGTACATTTTAATCTGCATTTTTCATGGCCTTTAGTGTTAATTTAATGGTGTTATTTTATAAAAGAAGTAAAAAACTTTGTCTTGTGTGATTATCGAGTTATAATGGCACTCGAGAAGCTAGAAAAGTTGCAAAACACAGTGGCGAAGCTGGTCATAGCAACTGGTCATGCTATGCCAAATGATTTTGAAAACAATATATTTCTAAAGATCTGAATATGTAAATAGTTTCAAAATTTGCATGCCATACGACAAAATGCTAACCTAATATCATCAAAACCCTAACCCAACCCTAAACCTAGCCAAATTACTGATCCTAACCAAAAAAACTATGCAGAAAAGGCAAATTAATTGCTCAACACAGACTCGCAGTGTACTATTATTAGCCATAAATATATATATATTCCGACAAAAGGCAAATATATATATATTTATAAAACCGAGAGGGTGGTATAAATGAAAAACGAGCAATATAGAGATCTTTATTGGCCTCTGCACATAGCGAAAACGTTGCTCCAGAAGATCGCAATAATGTGAACAATATGTCGGCTTCTGAATTAAAAGAAGCGCTGAAAGAACTTGGTGTCAAAACATGTGTCCGCAATGTAAAGCGTCTACAAGAATTATATAGAGATGCCATTGATGATCACAGTTGATGATAATCAAAGTTTGCATATATGGCAATATATATATATATACATATTATCTAAGACAATCATGTACAGTATGATACATATGGTCAAAGTTTAAATATCAACAATAGCGTAGTCTGGCTGCTATTAATAGCTCAAAATGTGGACAAACAAACCAAATTTGACTCACAAATTATTGCAAATGAGCTATTTTCTTTTGTAAAAGAGTTATGGACTTGTCAATGACTCAATAGGGTTTCCACGTTGCAGGCCCTTTTGGTAATTGTAATTGATAATTTTTCCACAGGCATTCGTGGAGCTGGCACCAGCTTGTTTTTCTGAGATATATAATGTCCCGGTGTCCAACTTAACACTGGTTTTACTTTCATAGGGAAAAAATTGCTCTACCTTCTTCATGAATATCCAAAAAATACCACCAATGGTTGGGAAGAAAGTTAAACAAGTCAAAATAATTTTTCTCAAAGTTTGTATCCTTGATGTTCACATGACCTTCCCTTATTATAGCTTACATATCTCCAAACATCTAAATCAACTGAAGCATAATATGTAGCAAGGGAAGTTCCTTTGAGGTATGATATAATGGCCGTATAGAAGTTACGGCATGCCACTTGCATCCTATCATCGCATGGGTATGGTGGTTTGTCATAACCCCTATAAATGGAAATATTGTTAATAATGATGCATTTGACATTTAAATAAATATTACAGGAAAAGACAAAGTATCATAATCAATTAGACAAGGCTACAATCTAATTTTCAAATAACTATTTCTTGATCAATTCACATGCATTGAAAGAAAGAAATGTCAAATAGCCCTGCTGTGGCCCCTGCAACTGCATGTGATGAGAATGTTCTTGAAATAAAATAACCATAGATAGTATTGATACATAAAGGAACGAGTTTTCGAACACTTGTAAGAACGAGACAAACCTATGTGGGCTGAGCCTGTGTTTTTTCACAGGAAAATAATAGCACTGGTTCTTTGGCATTATTAAAGCAGTGCTCACCTGATTAGTTCTGGAGACAGATGCGAAGATGGCTCCCAAGAACAGCTTTCCATAGGCCAATCCTTCCACATTACAAGGTATTCCTCATCCTGAACAGACAAATAAATAGTTGATCGGGCAACCGCAAAATATGCTTGAACGCCTTAAACTAAAGGGAAGTTGGGAACAAAAAACATTCATACTTACATTCCAAACGTTTCTCCTGCTGATTATTCTCCCAACAATGAACTTCATTTGGTAAGTCCTTCGCCTTTGTCTCATAAAGCACAACCGACGAAAAGTTGTCGAGTCGGTTGTAGTCAACACCCCTACTGGGCTTTCGTAATCTTCGCTGGTGACTCTCCTGGAGCGCCATTTTGGAAAATGCCGTTTGGGCTTAGTACTTCAAGTACCCAAAACATAAACCGCTGCACAATTGGTGCGCGCAGAAACAACGCCATGACCGGGATTTCTGGCATGTACCAAATGTGACATTGGAGGTATCGAAACCTTCTTGATGCAATCTCAACTCAGATGGGCCGGTCATGTCATTAGAATGAGTGACGACAGTATACCTAAAGTCCTCTACAGTCAGCTGTATGACGGTGCACGGAATGTAGGTAGGCCGCTGTTGCGTTTTAGAGACAAACTCAAATACAATCTTAAAGCCATAAACATCCCTCTTTCGAAACTACTGCTATGGAGAGCTCTGCCATAAGGGTATCGCTAACTTCGAAAAATCACGCATTAACCATCTAAAAGATTTAAGGAAGAATACGAAATCCAGATCTGTTGTACCAGCTGTTTTATCCAACAACTGTGGACTGGTTTGCAAATCACTGGCAGGATTGGGTCTCACAAAAGACAAACACAAAAACTGAATTGAAATTATATATATATATTCGAATTTGTGGTTTCAGTCAAGAGACATTTAGTGACTCAAGTGTGAAGAGAACATCCCAGAGCTAGTTCAACTGATGTTGAATGCTTTTTTTCCCTGTGCCACCAGAAGCTTGGATGCACATTCACTCAATACCATACCACTGGAGAAAGATATGCAGGTAGAAATGTTAAGTGTTTAGGTAATATACTTTTTACTGAGACTGATGCCAGCATCTGTAACAGTGGTTTTCATTTTGTTTGCAGGGAATTTTCTATGAACATGGATGATAATCTACCATTCCATTATTGGAGCCTCAATGAACGGTTCAGGGGAGAAAGTGAAATCTATGAATCTTTTGACGAATCACCAGTACCCCTTACGTCTTCACAATCTGAAAATCAACAGGAGAGATCTTTCAATCTTTATAGCTGGGAGGTCATTCCTACCAATCGGAGATAAATGTTCATTAGGCAGTGTATGCATCGAGATCCAGTAACATTACCGCCACAGTAAAGTAAAAACTAAACAACAACTGATCTGTTCTCCCTAGAGGTCCAGTAACTCAGTAAGGGCCATCGCTCATTGGTGCAGTGTTTGGTAGAGTCAAACTGGAAGCACTTGTTCTCACATGCGACCAATGTGAAATTTTTCAATCAGAAAACTGCAAAAAAATAAGAAAATCAAAACAATTTTCAAGCAGGATTCGAACAAGGGTTGCAGAGGCAAAATCATCTGTGCCAATTACCATGCCACAAATACCACCACCAGTAGGAAGACCCCATCATTATTTGGATAAAAATATTAAAAGCATAATTTCTATTCAATATTGAGAAACAATCATGGAACATTTGTATTTACAGGTAACTTCCACTGAATTGAACAAGTTTGAATATTCATGGCCATGGACATCAAAGGATGAAATGCAAACTCATATATTTAACACAGCATTGTAGGTATTTGCCTTATCCTTTAGCCATGGAGAAGATTTCACAATACTAAAATATCCAGTCGTCATTTTACCTTGCTGTGGTACATATAGACACTTCTAACATAACTAAGTGAAATGGACGTAATCTCATTCATTGGTATTGCCTTTGTCAGCTTGGGGATCTTCTCAAGCCCTGCACAAGGCCACATAAAAAAATACTTGTTTAGCATCCACCCATTTAAACTTTTCCAGGTCGGGAGGTTTATATTTCAAACCGTCATGACAAAGCAAACCAGATTTAAAATTTCAATCAACCGTGGTTACACTTTTTGTCTGATCATGGTCTTATCGAGGTGCCCGACACAATGGAGATTGTCAATGCTCAAATGGACAGTAAAACATGAGTAGGGTATTTCTAAGGTGGAAAAACGAGTTTTGATAATTTAAACTGTTTTTGTGCAAAATAAAAAGAAAATTGAGGTCGGGACATTTCCCAGGTCGGGCAGGGACGCTAAACAAGTAATTTTTTATGTGGTCTAACTATTGGATGACATAACCATCTAAATATGCATCGAGCCTAATGGCATTTCTGTCTTGTTTGTTTTCTGGTTCAAACACAACACGGACAACGTTATTTCCCCTCCGTTGTCTGCAGCGTTTTAATGCACACCGGTATCTCTCTTCCCAATATGCTCCCCTTTCAGTGAATATTTGACAATGCAATTCCTCTTCCTTTTCAATTTCACTGTCGTCTGGACGATTATTGGCATTGTCACCATTATCACTAAAAGATATGTTAACAGGCTCGTCAACCGGTTCAATTGGTTTGTTTATTTTGTTAAAATCTGTTCAATTGCATGGAACATGATGCGTTTTATGCAGTTTAATATCCAACTGTGGCATGGTTTCCAAAAGGCTTTCGCTGTTATATTCCTCATCAGGCTCGAGTGCACTTATAACCGAAGGACGTTAAATTTGGTTATTAGAACTGCTACGAACGGTTCGCCATCGACGAAAAACTACAGTTTGAGTTTGGTGTGAGAATAACAAGGAAGCAAATTTATATCTTTATCAATTTACACACCTTCGCCACGACGGCTGCAATCAAGCCTGAAGGTAAGTGAAAAGCGAGATAAAAAGCATACGTGCATAACATAACACATTAATATTTAGACACATAGTCGATCGTAAAACAATTATTTTATTCACCTTAAAATCACAGGAAGATAATACAACATCACAACCATCAACTGAATATATTATCGCCACTCTTCTTTTCCATAGTTTCCCAATGAAACTTAAGTGAACTAAACAACATAGTAAGCTAAAATATTGTGCCCCGTTTATGTAATTTCGAGAATTATCTTCAATGCAGTAAAGCACAATGACTTGGTTTTTCTTCAACATGCTCGATTTGCTTTGCACTACTTCATGACCAACACGATGGCAACTCATAACGCACACTCATTTTGATAATATAGTTCGTTTGCATTCCATTGCGGGAAGGGCTTTAAACCTCCTGATATATATCTATACCAAAAGGGTGTCAAAGTATAAATTAGTCAATCAAATGCACCCAAATTCGAAGTCCTGTGAGGAACGATGTTGATGGACGATGTGAGGAACGATGTTGATAAAACTGTAGCCTGCCATTTCAACATGGTTTCAACATGAACGTCTGTGACATCCTTCCCATCTCAGGTGGTAACGATAACCGCAAACGGCAAGAGAAGCGTCTCATTGGCCTTAACGAACGTTTTTCTTTATTTAATTTCCTACAAGTTTTTTGTTATTTTCGTTGGCGAGGAACTTTTATTAGCTCATGCACTTTCATTCCTTTTCACGTTTTTGTTTCTTACCCCTTTACTAAAGCATAATCCCTTGAATATTGGACCTGTCATTTCTCCCTGCCCCTCAGTCTGTTTGCTGATCAACTGTAAAAATAGCAAATGATTTAACTTTTCACATTCATTAATTATTTTATTCTGATGAAGGCGAGGATGAAGGGCTCCACTCAAAACGTCAGTATTTGGTTACTAAAAATCTTGGCAGTTCACAACCTTTTCACTTTGCTATATAAATATAAACGATGGATGCAGAATTACATCTCTTGCAGACTTGTATATCTACAATTATTCTCTGCTGAAATCGACGTTTCGTCATAGAACATGGTACTGTTTGCTATAACTACTGTAGTTAAGGCCCGTTTCAAATGCTGAGTTTATCATGTGTCCAATCAAATACACAGTAAGTTCGACAAAATTGGACGTCAGTTTCAAACGTCGACGAATGTTATCCGCCGTCCGAGTTAACAGCATTGAACTTGCTTGTTGAGATGAGGCATGTTAGATTTGACCGAGGATTCCACACATTAAATATATTTTTAACACTAATCGGATTATCGACGCCGCAATCGTAAGATGATTGACGAAACCCAAAACCTGTGAATCATGCTGCGAGGAAGTGTCTATATATACTTTAGCCTTTACAAGATTTTTTATCTCGACAGGCGCCGGTCAATAGCCGATCGAATACAACAATTACAACTGAACTCACATTGCCATTAAGTCGATTTTATCGGCAACAGTCGCCGACTGAATTACAACAATTACAACTGTATGGAAACGAGTTGTATGATTATAAATGTAAAAGTAATCCATAGTTGCATGGTTAAATTAATCGTAGATTCATTCTCTGGTAACATGAAGGTAAAATCATGGTTATCAAAGCAAATTAATTTTCTAATTTAAGTTTAATAAAAGCCTACAATACCACCCATTCCAAAGAGAACGAAAGCAACCAATGTTACGAAAAAGACACAATGAGACACGCGATACCTGTGATACAACCATTCAACTCTTCCATTTCCTTCATTGTCACGAAACTGGTACGAGTCGCAATCAAATCTTTACCTTATTTCTAGAAGTGAACTTGAACTCAGTTCCAGTAATATATTTGTTTCTGGAGTTCAGGCAAACATTGGTGATGAAAACGATCAGTATGTCACCAAGCCAGTGGGTAAAATTTTATACACCAACAAGTTACACCAACATTAATTCTTACATAAGGGCAGCCAGCGACGGCGACACATTATTACCTTTTCCCTGCTTGCATAAAACGGTGTATGTCAGATCATGTCAACAGCTCTTCGGAGTGCAACGTCAAAGAGAAAAATACAGGCGCTGTAATTTTGCCAATGCTATCCAGAGAATGGTACCAGAGATGGGGGAAACTGTTTTCCAAAAATACTAACCGGAATCGAAGCGTACATGTCGATGGACACTTACAAAACTTGATGGATTTAGAAAAAAGGTCTTGGTAGAGTCACACTGACAAAGAAACGAAAAATATAGAATTATACTTAAAGTTGGCAATTATTTTCTACAAAATGGCCCTTTGGTCAGTGCAAAAGAGCTTGGAATGATGTATAAGAACTGTAGAGAGAGAATTTAAAAAGGTGCCCAAAGCCCACCGAGTTGCTTTCAATTCTTAGCGGCTTGTCGAAAGTCCACTTGCAAGAAACCGCATTCTTCATCGAAAAGCGACAGCATTTGGACACCGTCTTAAAGAAACTAGAAGATTTGAGCAAATTAGGATTAAGTAAGCACATAAACGTTTTTGAACGTGAAATTGGAGAACTTTTCAACAAACGTTAAGATTTGCAGATACAAAAAAAAGATTGTCACCTTATTCAAAGCTCTTTTTGCAAAAGCTACCAGTACCAGTTTTGTAGCCAAAGCTTTCACAGCTAAACAACAAAAACTCTTATGGCAAGTAAGAATGAGCTCGAACCAAACTTATTCCAGTTTGAAGATATTGAAACAACCTCCCAAACAGTTTGTAACGATATGACGAATGAAAATCAGCGACGCCTTCGCAAGCACATTGTAGCGTTAGGAAAATCGAAGGAATTTCGAAAACAGTTTGACAGCAGAGGTTGTGCACTGACATCTTTCCGGAACTGGCTGTCGTTCTCGAGAGTATTTTTGCAAGTGGAGATATAGGTATTGGTGGTACCACTGTGAAGTACGCCGTCGATTCAGCGGGTAGCCATCCGTGTGAACATGACTGCTGTTTGGGCAGACGATACGCTTCGACTTTATAAAAGTACTATTTTCTATGGCGCTATTCTATATGATTTCTTTAAATTTAAATATGTTGTAGATAATTTAATGCTCTTCCTAACGGTAGTAGTCGCTTAACTCGATCGTGCCTAAGGAAGATTCACGCGAACGTTAAACATGAACGGCGCTTCAAGTATCGAGCAACGGCGCTATAATTGGTATAGTGTATAATTTGTTGTTTCCGACAACTCAGATAAAATTACTATTTTCTCGGGCGCTATTCTATACGATGTTTTTTAATTTACATATGTTGCGCAGAATTTGATGGTCTTTCTAATGGTAGTAGTTTCTTGACTGGCGCGGGCCTAAAAAAGATTCAGGCGATCGTTAAACATGACGGTCTTTTGGTCTCGCTAATTGGTAGGCCGGAATTTGTCATTTCCGACTAACTCATATAAAATTACTATTTTCTCGCGCGCTATTCTATACGATTTTTTTAAATTTATATATGTTGCACAGAATGTAATGGTCTTTCTAATGGTAGTAGTTTCTCGACTGGCGCGGGCCTAAGAAAGATTCAGGCGATCGTTAAACATGACGGTCTTTTGGTCTCGGGCAAGAGCGCTAATTGGTATATACCTGTAGTGGAATTTGTTATTTCGACTAACTCATATAAAATTACTATTTTCTCTGGCGCTATTCTATACGATTTTTTTTAATTTACATATGTTGCACAGAATTTAATGGTCTTTCTAATGGTAGTAGTTTCTTGACTGGCGCGGGCTTCAGAAAGATTCACGCGATCGTTAAACATGACCGGCTTTTCATGGTCTCGGGCAACAGCGCTAATTGGTAGGCCGGAATTTGTCATTTCCGACTAACTCATATAAAATTACTATTTTCTCGCGCGCTATTCTATACGTTTTTTTTAATTTACATATGTTGCACAGAATTAATTAAGCGGTTCTGAGCTCGACATCGTACACAACTGTTTTCGTTAAATTTTTTTATTTACCCCAAATATTTACAAGTATATATTAATATTCCCCCCCCCCCAATCCTCCTCTTCCTCCTCTTCTTCCTCTGCCACCTCTAACACCCCGACTTTTCTTGTGAGGGCATTCCCGCCTTATGTGGCCTTTGCTCTTGCAGTTATAGCATGTTATATCTAGAATAAAACGAAGGAAAAAGTTTTTTTCAAGTTGGATTACAAATATACAAACATATATATATTTATCATTTATAGACCCGAACCAGGGATATATCATCCCAAGGGGTAATATTTCGACGAATTCCCCGAGCGGAGGGTCTATAAATTACATATTATACCGAAACAATATTGAATGCTGTCTTGAAACGTCTAGAAACGTCTTTAAACGTCTTGTTGTTCCTCCATTGTTTACAGGCTCGTCTTGTTATTATTTTGCCACAGGTTTTTTGCCCCACTGCGGGGCATTTGCACCTGCATTTCAATCCCACTGTGGGGAATTAGCATCATTTTGGAAAAAATGTCAAATGCCCCGGGGGGGGGGGAGGTGCGGATGTTCACGCTTGGATTTGACTGATACATTAACTCGAAATTTCGTTGCTAAATTAAAATCTCTAAAATTAAGTATTTCGTTGCTAAAATCTCTCCAGTGAGTTCACCACCTTTTGGCTTTAAGAGAATCGCGTTTAAATAAAATGGTTGGACACTGCATGCCGCATGGTATTTATCAGAAGCTCCGTTTCACAAAAAAATATCAGAGCCGTCAGAGTTCAATTCCTGTGTCGCTTCCTGACATCACTCGTGAAGGGATTATTCTGATAATCTGTCGGTTTGATTATAGATTGGAATCAGACCAGAAGGGCAAATTCCTGCGATGATTCGCTGGGAAGGTCAAACAATTTGTAGAAAAATAACCAAAATAACAATTGCGGAACATATGTAGCATGTTAGAGTTACAAAGACGAACAAAAAAATACATTATATTAAGGTAGTAAGCCAAACAGGAGTTGTTGTCCTCAATTTTTTCGCTTCATCCGATCTTACCTGCCAGAAATGCCATTGTGGTCAGGGGTGTTGTTAGGATCACTTGATCGCTACAAAAAAACAACCAAAGTAAAAGATCGTGACGTATCACATGACTACCCTTACCTATCATTTATATCTGCCAATGCGAAATCCGAAGGTTATATTTAAGGTGCTATATGAGACAACTGAAGCAAGAAGATTTTCCAGGGAAAAAGCGCCTTAGGCCGGATGCTTTTGTTTCCCAAAATTACAAGCGAATCAGACGAAGGGTAAACGATTTTGCTGATAGAATGCACAGCAATCTGCGACCTAAACAAAAGAGATCGTACAGGAAAAAAGAGAAAAAAAATCATCCATCGAATGTGTCAAGTAATGCAAAAAGCAAGAAACAACCACAAAACGAGAGCTATCATACGGCACAGGAAACATGGGGAAAGAAAGATCCAGAAACACCCAAAACAAATCCAAAAATTGGCCAGTTTCAGCAATCGCCTTCGACACCACTTACGAAAACACCAGACTTAAAAAGAAAGAGAACACATCGAAATAAGAAATTATTCTCTCAATCATCTGGGTTTTTTGTTTTCCTTCAAAATAAAAGGAAGAGTTTGTACAGGAGGTACCACATGGTCGATGCTACTTTTGTTACAGTTGACATCTCCCGATGCGACTTACCGGAAGAAAAGAAAAAAATGTACGTAAAAATTGCTGAGCAACAAAACAACATTAAGCTATAAATATGAAATGTAAAGAATCATATGCAAACAGCCGTTCTAAAACCAATTCCACCGGCACAGCAAAAACATCAGCCAAGCGTCAAAGTACTGAATATCATGGTTATATTTATAGAGGGTTGACAAACAAAGGTAATGACTGCTGGCTTAATAGTCTGATACAGTGTCTCAAGCGAGTACTGAATTTAGACAAAGTACTATCATGTGTTTCTCCGATTACTTCAGTTTTAATCAACACATTGCGAAAACTTGATGAAAACTCACACCTACCTTTATATCCTGGCATATTACATAAATCTTTTCAGCACCAATTCAATTATATTGCAGGAGCACAAAACGATTCATGAAAGTTTCACAAGTTTATGTACCGAAAGTATTAAGCACGACAACATAGTGGCGGGTCATTTTCAAGGAGCAGTTCAGTATATAAAGATCTGTTCAGAATGTAAGAAGGTTGAGGATGCTACTCCGGAGACATTCACAACCATATTCTTACCATTATCCAAGGATATTAACCATATGGGGAAAAGTATAGAAGACAACCTAAACGACAAGTTTGTGATAAGTGTAAAAAGGAATCGATACATCACAGAAAAGGAAATTTCGTGTTCCTACCGCAAACATTATTATTAGTTTTCAAGCGATTCGACCACTGTGATGGATATACCGATAAGAAACACTCAAAGGTTCGACTAGCATCTCAGATTGAAGTGATGGCAAATAGACCGTTTCAATATAGTTTAAGAGCGTGTGCGTTACACCATGGAGTACAGCTTAACAGTGGTCATTACACAGCACTAGTATGTGAAGATAATAATGTTATAGAGATCGATGATACAGTTGTTAGAGATATTTCGCAAAATTGGCAGAAACATTCTTCGAAGACGGTTTACCTAGCCTTTTATTCCAAGAAAGTTAACTCGGGTGATGACGTTGCTCCCGATAACAGAAAAAACAGTAAAATTGACCCTCAACAAACACCTGAACAAAATGATCAAGACCTGGCAATAAGACAAAAAAATTAGGAAATGTTAATCAGCGAAAATCTGAAGGCAATAAAATACGCCAGACTAACGATGAAATAGAATGTCTATGGGATATTTCTTGCAAAGATTTGATAATTTGTAAGTTAGCGATGCTGGTTATGATCTACATGGTAGATATTTCAAGACTCTAGAGTTTCCAGTGAGTAATGACAGTTACAGATTAGAACATCCCGGATGGCTTAATGATAATGTGGTGGACGCATACTTGTTATTACTATCGAAAACGTCGTCATTGAAGGGCATACAGATGTATGCATTCAATTGTCATTTTTTCCCTATTTACACAGAATTGTTTTATCACAACGAAACGAAAAGAGTTTCTACAGAATAATATCAAGATTCCACCGTGACAAGATTTTTGAATCGTACGATTATCTTGTGATCGCCATTAATTCCGCGAACAGCCAACATTGGTGCATTGTGTACATTGATGTTTGGAAACGAACGATTTATTATTATGATCCAATGTATCTATCTGATCCAATCTATAAACGTGTATCGGCAAACGAAAGGTTTGCATTACCGGGTTGTAAATTCGATCGGTATTGTCTATGGCTATGGCGGCGAGCAAGTTTTGAATGGAACTCTTTCTCTAGAGACATCGATAAGTGAGGGATGTATACATGGTGCCGCCACGGGATTTGTGGATTTTTCAAGGATTGAGAATAGTTGTTGTATTAAACCATTTCTTGCGTACGGAATGCTATATTTTAAGGATGGTCACCCATTGTCGAAGTTTAAATTTGTTTGCTCCGCTGAACATGAACCACTTTATATTTGCATACAGATACATGGCATTATTCTTCTACAATATCGGAGAAAGCGTTTTTTAAAACGTAGGTGTACATATTCATCGAACAATACTGCGACATACAATCCATCACTTAACTCGCTAATCCTAATCTGTTGTGGTGATATTGAAACACAACCTGGTCCAACTTCACAGACGACTAAAGGAAATACAACAAAGACGAAATGCTGTGAATGTTCGAGAACTATTGCTCGAACACACCGCTCAATCAAATGTGAAACCTGTAACCGGGATTATCATATTAAATGCGGGAAGGTCTCTCCACAGGAATATATCAACTACAAAACATTATATACAAAAAACTGGTTGTGTTTGAACTGTTTGAATTATGGTTGGAACGAACTTCCTTTTCATGAAGATATTGATTATTATAATACAACGAGCGACCAAACAATAGCATTGTCATGCGACATACAAAGAAAAAATTTAATACATAACCCCGACCTTATGTCTCTAAGGAAGTCTCATGGAAAGAAAAGTCTGCTACTACATCTTAATATCAACAGTATTCAGAATAAGTTTGAGGAGTTGAAGCTGATAAACGATGATTTGAAAGCAAATATAATTGTGCTCACAGAATCAAAAATAGATTCTTCGTATCCTGATGCCCAATTTGAAATGCAAAGTTACAAATTATTTCGAAACGATAGGGTCAAAGGTGGTGGAGGTATAATGGCGTATGTAACAAACATATACGCTTCGAAACGGATAAAACTACCTAGAACCTATAACACCCTGGAGGCTTTGGCAATTCGTGTGAATTTCAATCAAATAAGCGTGCTCGTTCTGGGTCTGTACAGACCGCCGAAAAACAAAGGAACTAATTACTTCAATGAATTGGAAAATGAGTTAAACGATATAGTCTCATGGGCCTTATCTCAATGTCAAACCATCATCATAATGGGGGATTTAAACCTTGACAGATTAAAGAAAGATAAGAAGGAGAATAAATTGTTAACAGATATTGAGGATACATTTGGTCTTGACTGTTTGATCAAAACAGCTACAAGAGTAACTGTCTCTTCAAGCACTCTTTTGGATGTAATTATGACTAATAAACCAGACATGTTTAGCGCCAGTGGTGTACTACCTATTGGTATTAGCGATCATTCTCTGATATATGGATTCCTAAAAGAAGAAGTGAAGTATTATCCAAACAAAGTGATATTCGCAAGATCTCTGAGAAAATTGGATACTACTAAGTTTTCCGGTGATCTTAAAGAATCAGAATGGTTATTGGAAGATACTACGCTATCAGCTGAAACACAATATACCCACTGGGAGGATACCCTTGTAAATGTTATGAACAAACATATTCCTTTAAAAAAGATGAGAGTGAGAAAAAGAGATGTACCTTATATTACAGCAGAATGGAAAGAGGCAATACGAAAAAAACGAAAGTATGCCAAACAATTCGCTAAACTGAAAAATGGGGAAAATCATGAACTCATGAAATTTTGGAGGAATCGTGCTACCAAATTGAGAAGGCAATCAATTAAAGTCTACTGGAAATCTGTGTCTGATAATCTCAAGAACAACCCGAAAGGATTCTATTCCACGTTCAAGCCTTTTATTAGCACAAACTATACAAAGAATTCAAAATTGGACATCGCCATTAATGACGGAGGTACAATAATAAATGACGAAAAGCAAGTTGCGAACATTTTAGTTAAATACTTTTGAACAATGGCTGATAATATTGGGGACCAAAAATCACTCGCCATGTAGGAGTCGGATTGGGAACAACATCGCTGCGTTACTGATATCCGACAGATGTGGAATTCCTCTTTATGCTTCTCCTTCAAATTGTTGACGGAATTAGAGGTTCTAAGCTGTCTAAAAATTTTGAATCCTAATAAAGCCTGTGGATATGATCAGATACCAACACGAATTTTCAAATTGTTTGCAGAAGAACTTGCGCCATCTCTAACTACCATCTATAATTTGGCAATAAAAGAAAAGAATTGGCCGAAACAGTGGAAAAGAGGAGAGTGGATTCCGGCTTTTAAGAAGGATGACCCATTGGAAAGAACGAACTATAGACCTATTACATTGCTTATAGTTCCCGATAAAGTCTTCGAGAAATTAATGTGTACACAATTAACAAGCTTCTTCGAGAAATGCCTGGACACTTTTATATAGGCGTATCGGAAAAGATACAGTTGTGAAACTACTACTTTAAGACTCGTGGAGGATTGGAGAGAGGCGTTGGACAATGGGAACTATGCTGGAATAATATCGACGGATATGAGTAAGGCATTTGATTCGATGCACTCCCCACTTCTTTTGGCTAAATTGAAAGCTTATGGTTTATCTGATGATGCCCTTGCACTACTACGTTCCTATTTTACTTCAAGAGAAAACCGAGTAAGGTTAGGAAGCACGTCCAGCGACTGGTACCCATATTGTAGGGGTTGTCCCCAAGGCTCGGCACTGGGTCCTCTGCTGTGGAATGTTTATCAGAATGATCTCTTCTATACTAAGATAGAATCACAACTTTCCACATATGCCGACGACCATCAGCTATTTTCAATTAAACACTCATTATCGGAAGCAGTTAGTCATGTCAACATGGATGCAAGTGTTATATCCAATTGGTATAAAGAAAATTTGTTGAAAGGAAATCCAAAGAAATATCAAGCGATGGTTATATCGAAAGAAGAACATGATGGATATGAGCTTAAGATTGATTCGCATGCAATCGAACAGTCATCAAATCTGGAATTACTTGGCATCACTATAGACAATCAGCTATCGTTTAGTGAACAAGTCTCAGTAATGTGTCGAAAGGTGGGAAAGAAAATCGGAGTCCTGATGAGACTAAGAAATCTTATTCCAGTCTCAGCCAAGCTTCACATTTATAAAACAGTAATATTACCACATTTGAAATACTGTTCCCTCGTATGGCATTTCTGTAAAGCTACAGATGTAAGAAAAATAGAGAGAGTAAACGAGAGAGGATTACGTGCTGTCTTCTGTGATTGGAAATTGCCCTATGATGTTCTATTGGATAAAGCTGAAATGTCGTCTTTATACAATCAAAGACTGCAAGACATAGCGATCTTCATGTTTAAGGTCAAAAACAAATTATTACCTGAGAACATCAATTCATTGTTTGAAACTAACAAGTGTTAGTTTCAAACAATGAATTGATGTTCTCAGGTAATAATTTGTTTTTGACCTTAAACATGAAGATCGCTATGTCTTGCAGTCTTTGATTGTATAAAGACGACATTGAAGTCATCATATAGCTTGCGGAATGCTGACTTTTGACAATCACAATTTCATTCAACACGCTTTGGTAGGCATTCAATCAAACATTTTGGACCAAAATTATGGTCCAAACTATCACTAGAGAGAGGAGTATAACAACTATTGAGAACTTTAAGAAACTAATTAGAAAAAAAGACTTGATACAATTAATTGATAAAAATTGTAATGGACAATGTTATCTTTGCTGTAATTAGCGTCGAAGCTATTCTTTTCGTTTTTTAATTTTAAAAATTTAAAAATTTCTTAAATTTTTTAATATTAAGAGCTTATGTTATATTACAATTATTTATTATTATAGAAACTAGATTAACATAGGATTGCTCTTTATTTGTAATACCTGGGTGCATCTGATTAGTTTTAGTATAAGTTTAATTATTTGTATTTAATAACTGTAATTTTATAAAGTATACAGTGTCCCCGATTAGTAGACCTTTGGTCGGCTAGAAGATTTTGACACTTTTAATAAAGTTGATAATAATAATAATAATGAATCGGGGTATACAAAATGCAACAGCGATCAAACTAATCAAATTTTATTTTAATCAGCTTTATGAATTCAGATCATACGAGGTAGATGTTGCATCAAGGCGTCTCGTTAGCGAATTCGACGTATCTTGGGAAAGTACATTTCCATCACAGAAAGATTACTCAAGCTGTGGTGTATATATACTAATGTACGTGAGTTCGAAACTAGCGTTACTAAATATCAACCCAGAGAGAGACAGCATATTAGAACTAAGGAGGATGATGGCAATGGAGTTGTTCAAAAATGAAACATATAAACCAGCTTCGAAAGAAATTTCCCAAGTAGAGAAGGGCGTGCGAGAATGTAGCATACCTACTCGCTACAAACAGCAGCTAGGCCAAAGAGTGGTATTGCGATGCAAAGCTCGTGGAGCTCGTCTAAAAACGTTTAGGTTGGTATTTGACAGTAAAATTGTATCCTCGGAACAGACGTACAACTTTAAGTTAACCCGCGACACAATAGGAACGTATGTATGTCGAGTCACATTTGACGATGGTGATAGCGTGACATCATCAAATTGTGAAGTTGAATGTGTAATATCTACAGATCTTGCTAAAAACAAAAATGAAATTCTTAAGATCACGAAAGATAGAATGAAAAGTAATTTTTAGTGTGCATGTTATACGGTAGGCTACCATTGAACACAGTTATATGAAGTGTTGTATATAAACTAAAGTAAAAAACTCTAAATAGTTTTTGTTGGATTGCGCAACTGGCAGCGGGAATGACACAACGCAGCCTGAAAGGAAAATGACTTGCGCAACAGGTCGACACGTACTCGTGAACAGTCTACTTTTAAACCGGTTTCCACTGGCGACTTTTATCGCGTGAAGAGACGTTTTTATTTTTGTTTTATGAGCTATCAGGTGGAAATAATTAGAAAACCATTCGAATCTATTCAATTTGTTGAATAGGAAATCTGGCTTTATAAGAGTTGAGGCGCCGTTGCAGCGGAAGGGTATGACCTGGCGCGATTGTCTGGATCACGATGCTTACAATCATCTTACAAACATGGCATTTCTTCGAACAAAAAATATTAGAAGTCAACCAATATGTGCCAAATTTATACAGTATATTCGGCACGTGAAATATTCCGAAAACCGTAAACTACCAAATTTGTAATACAAATACAATAGACACTATTTTATTAAAATCGATGCATCAATATGCCAACGATTCATTCGTAAAAGAAACGAACAAAATATTGACGAATGTATGTAATCTTAAAATATCAGCGCCGTTGCAGCAGAAATCCGACATATAGACACGAGGCTGAATACTTAATTTCTAAATCTGCATTAATAGTATAATATCAACTTAATTATTATAAAAAACATTGTAGTTATTTCAGTTATTTAGTTGGACGAGCATTTAAGTTATTCAGTTGGAGAGTGTCTGTTATCAATTCAGTCTTAGAGATGAAAACCAGGTAAGTAAGCTACAGCTGACGATATCAGATGTAAACATCACTATTTCAGGGAAACCATACATATGACATTCTATTTTAACTTAATTATCGTCAAATTGCGCTCGTGTATACCAATTTTCATCTTCGTGTCTTACAGGATGTATATGCTAATGGCTGAGTTCTATATATAATTTACTAAACCAGTATCCCATTCCTTGTTTGTTTTAATGGTGACAATTGCAATAGCGAACGACAATCTGCAGAAAACCACATTTATTTTTATCGCTAATAAATAATATACATTGCTGTGTTTCCATATAGCATTGTTCATTATTACACTGGTGTTACGCCTATGCTTGCTGAATTGTAGCAAAGTTCAACGCCCTCACATCATAGGAACAATCTTCCCATGGTATTTTCAGCTTCACATTGCTGCAACATTTTTATTTCATAATTATTGTACTTTGCCCTATATTAACATTACACCATATTCTTCTTTGTAGTTGTGAGGACGGTTTACAAAGACGTTGTTTTCTCTTTAATCAGTGCATGGACATACTGAGTCAGTGAGACATGTCATCAAAGGTATTGACTATTGAGTAGTGTACAATGTGTCGACATTAAATGAAGACAAAGATGTACATTTGTACCAATAAAGACGGTTGATCAGGGCCTGATTAATGGTTATGGTTATGCCATGGACGACTATGTCACGTTATATGGCCGGCATGCATGCTATACGTGAATACAAAACATGCTTCACGATTAGTAATGTGCATAGTGTGAGTTGTAACTAGTAAGCCGATTTAGGATAACAATGTGTAACAATGTGTCATAAGTATATCAGAATTAGGATAATATAATTATTGATCTTAAGAAATATTTTCTGTAGTTTTAATAATTTACTTGCTTTTCTATTTCTTTATTGCAGCTTGGCACAGAATTAGTTGGAACTTTAGAAATTAATCCAGTGTAACAACAAGAGTGACAGTGTCTGTATCCGACAGCTGCTAAGACTTGTGATCTCTAAATAATTCTGTGAACGAAAGCTTGGAGTTAAAAGGAGTCTGCATTTACGCTTGTAATAAAGTAATTACTGGGTGAAAGAACAAAAGTTACATAAAGTTCATAATTATGTGCATGGAAGAGAGGCTTAAAGTAAACTTTGGTGTCAATATTGATGAACGCATATCTATCCCAACATAATCTTGCCAAACCGCTATCCTAACAGAGTGGTCTGTGATTATATGAAGGGAACTTTCAACCGATATAGAAGCTTGATAAAATTGCATGTGGTGATCTCTGAAGCAAAATGCGAATTTAGAAAAAAGCACTTGGAAGCTGCTTCATCAATTTATTCAATAACAAGTTCATTGCTTTAGAGAATACTAACGAGGTTCCTAACATCTTTAAATTTCCGTCGAAGAAAAAGCGGTGCTCTCCACAAAGCTTCATTCATCATATCAGCGTGGTTATTCTGTGAGAATGCCTCATCGCGCTTTGTCAATCTCTTTGTTCTAACTTTAACGCCTAGTCAGTGCACAAAGGCCTCATTTACCATCGTTTCTTTCGAAGTCCGCAAACGTCAACCCTGCCAGAAGTCGTTACTATTGTTCCCAGTAAACCGCGAAACACCTCACTTTCATGATTGGCCTGAAGCTTCCAGAATAGCGTCACGTGATTACACTTTTTGTGTTCTTCTCATGTGAAAACACGCGGCTCAAGGACAGTCAAAACTGATGATGGATCAAGCAATTTACCAGTTTAAGGTCAGGATAGATAACGAAAGGTGTGCAGTTTTTTTTATTGGACCTGACGAGGTAGATTCCTTTGACTATTGTTCCCTGGTTGATAAAGTTCGTTTATTCTCGAGCCGCTTAAGGTATTAAAACAAAGAACAACTTCGACTTCAGTATCTGGATGACGAAAATACTTTTGTTCATCTTTCGGAAGAAGCAAGCGCTTTGGTTGAGATGTTTCGATGCTCCATTCATGTCGAGAATGCTGATTTTAAACGAATAACGATCAAGGTGGAAGAATCAAACTCTCCTGTTTGCACATCAGCACCCTTGGCCTTGCCACGATATGGTAAACGAGTTGCACCTTGTGATGTTGACATACCAGTAAGTCCAACGAGTATGCCGTCAAAGCAAGACAAACAGAAAAAAACTGTGGAAAAATCTAACGCAAGTCGAAGCCTGTGCGCAACGTTTGATGAGGGAGAAAGTTCAAGAGCACGTATTCGCGAGACCTCGTTTGCGGTTATTGACGGCAAAATCTTCAAGTCTCCTTTGGAAAAATACCTTGAAAAACAAAGAGATACCCTTAAAAGGTTTAAAGAGAGAGAAAAGCAAGTGCTGGCAACGTTACAAGAATACAATTCAGTTATCAAAAATAAAAAACAAGGTTCAGTGGGTCAAGGTGACGGTCCGATGTGCAGTAATTGCCACTGACGAGAAGGCCACAATAGACTAAACTGTCCTTACAACGAATGCCAAACGTTTTTTCACTGTGGTGACATTAACAAACACTCCGAAGAGAAAACGAGAATGAAAGAGGTTGACAGGCAACATCGAGAGTTGCTTAGACAGATTTCGGCTTTGGAAAACGAATTAAAAGTTAAAAGAAGCGTCGGTTACTTCACTACAAGATCGATATATTTACAAAGTCAGAAACATTCTGATTGAAAGCAACCCTTAAGATACCTCAGTGTCGGCACAGGTGGGAATTATGTAGAGAACTGGTTTCAGCTAAACAAAGATGCAAGGAAACTTCAGAGCATTCTTAAGGGTAACGTTCCAGCACCTGGAACAAATTTACAGCGACTGCTAACCGAGTCTCCCGACAATACCCTTAATGAATCAGTTTTAAATAAGGGCAAAACTAGCGTGAGAAATCCCTACCGCAAACTCTGGGAATAAAGGGATGTGCAATGGCCTGCTTGTAAAGTCAAAGATTTATCAAATACCTGCAAATCGTCGACGTCGTTGTCTTCATCAAGCAGTTGGATTTCTCCTGATGTCGATGAAACCGAGAATGAAGCGCCTGATCCGTCGCTGTCTGACGACTTTGTGCTTGCCTTGGGAATCCGCGAGAGCTTGAAAACAACTAGTATCGAAGACAAGCCAGTTGTCATGGAACCGGAATTGGCGGTAAGCACTAGCGTTCCTATTGTAGACCAAACCTTCACAACCATAGCCGATTCAACCCTAGGTGGACTTGATACATTGGCAGAAGCTTGTAAAACATTTTTTGTGCAAGAGGAATTATTGGACAACTAAACACGTTTGTTTTGATATTGCCTATTGTGACATCTTTTGTATTGTTGATCTCACGCCAATTTCTAAATTCGTTGCATTTAACGTTCGAACATTATTTTATTTAGTTTTATATTCGAAATCGTATAGTTTCACGTAGGGCTGCCCTTATTTCGTTAGATTAATTTAGTCATGCAATATATAACTACTTGAATGTTGTTGAAATTTGTAAAAACGTTGGTAATAAAATATATTTTGCATTCGGGTTTTTAAGTCTTAATTGAAATCTACATAGTACTCGATGAAACAGGTTCTTTAATCGAGCAGATCAGTAAAACCGAAAGGTTGATAAAGTACATCGCGCGAATTAATCTGGTAGAATTTCGCTTCGCGCGAAAAAAATCGCCTAGTAGAAAACCGGATTTAGTAAGCCAGGCATTGGATATTATTCAACACATAATTTTTTGTCATGGAAACATTTTATGATAACGTTAACAATAAGATGCTACTGTTGAAATACATTACTTTAATTTTTATAGGATTCAACCTGACAAACCATGCATGCTTTGGTAATATATTACAGTAAAGTGCAAAAATGTCATATTTCTTAACTCGGTTTATTCAGATTGCAATATAGTCAGTATGACGATAAAAGCCAATGCAATCGTCCATTGTTATGTGCTCCAAACACTGGTAGATGCCCTCGTGAACATTTCTTGAGAAAACAGTTCTGATTTCGTCTCTCTTGGATAAGATCTTTAATTTATTAAAAAGAAGTTCACATGGGTTAAATTCTGGAGAATAGACAGGCAGGTAAACCACGTCGATACCAAAGGAATCGAGCCATTCAGACAAAATATAACCCCCTTCATTATGATGAATAGCGCAATTGTCGAGAACTAATACGTCGCCATAATGTAAAATAGGTTGTCCATTTGGCATATTGTTTCGATTTGCTTCACCCCAGAAATTCAAAAACGACGCAGTATCGTTTGTTCCGTCTACGGTGTTTGCATACAAAACTCCCTGTAACCCCATTAATAAATTGAGGGTGACGTTAGGAGAGTTCAGATATCTGCCAACTTCAATACAAGGGGTGTTAACTGGAGAATGTCCGTAATTTGGTCTACCACAGTCAGGTAACCGAAAACCAGCTTCATCAAAACATTTAATCTTGTATGGATCCACTTTCGACAAGAAATTGAGAAAATCTTGGCAATAGTCGATATTCTCAGGGATAAACTTATCTTGTTTGGCACGAGACAGTCTTTTCCATGTCCATCTAAGGCCGTTGTCTAAACTCTAGTCGAGTTTTAACAGCCCTTCCAATGGCAGACTTAGATGTTCCTGCAGGGATGTCACAGTGAGCATTGACAGCGTCGAGAATTTTAGCATAAGGTATGGATGGTTTTGATGACTTTAGACCTTGAATTAATTCAATATCAGGAAGCTTCAAGTGTGGTGGATTATTGCCACCTTTCCATTGCGCAGTAATATCTCCCGTTTCGCAACACTGTTTCCACAATTGGCTTACGAATGATATGCTCACCGAGAAATGTTTGGCTACATTTTTAAATGAACCATTAAAATATCCTGTCACAACATCTCCACCTTCTCTAACGATCATATCGATAACACTCTTCCGCAATTCTATCCCGACAGCTTTCCCAGACTCAAAAGATCTTCCCTTGCCTGAAACCCTCATTGTACTCGCGAAGGTAAAAGTGCGCCGCCAATTCTTTTCAAATTTCAAGCATGACAATTGACAAAAACGTATCACGTGATGTATAAACATATACAGCGCCCAGCTTTAATTAAATGAGAATTTCGCGGTTTACTGGGAACAATAGTACCTGCTCTGGAAGTGGATTTGGACTTTCGACAAGTTTCTCTGAGGTCATCCAGTACCATGCAGGGCCATTAATATATTTACTTCATAAATGGTGTGAAGCTTTGGATATAGCTGTGGAACTTCTGTGCGAATTGGAATGCTAGACTTTTCGAAGCCGATTCAACCGCATTGTTTCTTAACTGCTTATTGTCAAACCAGCTCAACGGCTAAACCTCGATCGAGAACAAACCCGGTTTTTAGCAACTGGTTAGCCAACTTCCTCACATGCAGACGCCAAAGGAACAGACTCAGGTCTCATGCTCATCTCACATTCTAAACAGATAAATGCCGGAATCCATAGAACACTTCCCATTATCCACCCGTGTTTTACTTATTTATGGCGGATTATCATTCAGTGTTTTTTTGTCGCCCGACCGACCTTTTGCGATCGCTATTTCGGTTACACAGCATAAAGATGAAGATATAGTCAAGTGAGTCATGTTTTACGCAAAATGTCGATCATGTGGCAACAAAAATTACTGAAGCGAAATCCGCCTGAAGTGTCCAGATATAGTAATGTAAAAAGACGGTGAACTGCTGAGGTTTTTTACAACTAAATACGGATGTTTCGAGCTGAGCCTTCACTCAGAGTATAAATGTACGTTTACACACTGCGAATAATCCGGCGGATATCTGGTTTAGATGCATGGTAAGTAAGCTGTAGAAATAGGGAGAAGTAGCGATTGTGAGCACACAAATCATTCTGCTGATAGCCATCTAAATCATAAATTGGCTAGATTAATCGCAGTGTGTAAACCCGCTTTTAAGTGATGACGTCAGTTGAAAGGATGACGTAATTTGTAATTAGCCAATCAAATACACAAGATATAAAGAAACTGATAATTAACGAGAAAATGTTAAATCATTTGATATTTTTAGTTGCGATGGGATAAAAATATTCTCAGACGGTTTTGCTACTGTACATGTCAACGCCTTTTTCCTCAAATGTGAATTGAGTCATCCCATAAAAACCTCCCAATCCATGCAGCGCAACACAGCCCAGCGCTTTGCCTACGGTATACAAACTATCAAGATATATAGGACTAATCAATCTGGGAATAGTTTTATCCTGCCGCTAACAGGGCTTTAATTTGAACTATAATAAGCGTTTTATGTAGTGTAAAATAGTTTTATAATGTTAATAATCTTTTCATTGGGGTGGCTGGATAAAGAACCCAATATTTTTCGAAAACAATAAATTCGACATATAATACATTTTATATAATTTTATATATATAAATTTTATAAATAATTATATTTATATTATTTATATATATGCTATAAATTTTATAGATATTTATTTATATATATAAGCCTATTGTTCATGTGTAATTCATGCTTGTGTACACCAATTTTGTTTAGTGAATGTTACTTTTCCATAAAATAAACTTTTGAAAATATATTGTTTAGTGTCCTTAAAAAAGTTATCGAAAATGTTCAATTTCCCTAACCAACCACTTCAACAGTTCCTGTATTTTATATTATATATTATATATATGAGATGAATGTTGATTACCTTTAATAGAAGTCTTTATTAGCAAGAATAGTCACAACAGACGTTGTTTAGCGAAAATTAAAGTTTGTTAATGCGAAAAATGTTTTTACAATTCTAAGAAAACAAAAGACGAACTTTTAAACTTTTTTCTGCTTTTTTCCTTCCAGCTCGTTCCCAACCTCGTACCCAGGGTCTTACCTCCGCTGGACGGGGTAGCGGAGGTAAGACCCTGGGTACGAGGTTGGCTCGTTCCCTCATTTTTCCACGAAAGGGAAGGTTCCCCTCCTGCCTCCCTGTGGCGCCACACCTGCTTCGCATGAACCGTTAGAAAGACCATTAAATTCTGTGCAACATATGTAAATTTAAAAAAATCGTATAGAATAGCGTGCGAGAAAATAGTAATTTTATATGAGTTAGTCGGAAATAACAAATTCCGGCCTACCAATTAGCGAGACCAAAAGACCGTCATGTTTAACGATCG
Organism: Chrysogorgia sp. JL179-B06; assembly: GCA_035772405.1. Taxonomy (NCBI): domain Eukaryota; kingdom Metazoa; phylum Cnidaria; class Anthozoa; order Scleralcyonacea; family Chrysogorgiidae; genus Chrysogorgia; species Chrysogorgia sp. JL179-B06. The sequence continues at coordinate 331,889 of JAYKKM010000114.1, forward strand.
CCTGAATCTTTCTTAGGCCCGCGCCAGTCAAGAAACTACTACCATTAGAAAGAGCATTAAATTCTGCGCAACATATGTAAATTTAAAAAAATCGTATAGAATAGCGCGCGAGAAAATAGTAATTTTATATGAGTTAGTCGGAAATAACAAATTCCGGCCTACCTTAGCGCTGTTGCCCGAGACCAAAAGGGCGTCATGTTTAACGATCACGTGAATCTTTCTTAAGCCCGCGCCAGTCAAGAAGCTACTACCATTAGAAAGACCATTAAATTCTGTGCAACATATATAAATTTAAAAAAATCGTATAGAATAGCGCGCGAGAAAATAGTAATTTTATATGAGTAGTCGAAATAACAAATTCCGGCCTACCAATTAGTGCCGTTGCCGAGAACATGAAAAGTCGATCATGTTTAACGATCGCGTGAATCTTTCTTAAGCCCGCGCCAGTCAAGGAACTACTACCATTAGAAAGACCATTAAATTCTGTGCAACATATATAAATTTAAAAAAATCGTATAGAATAGCGCGCGAGAAAATAATAATTTTATATGAGTTAGTCGGAAATAACAAATTCCGGCCTACCAATTAGCGCTGTTGCCCGAGACCAAAAGGGCGTCATGTTTAACGATCACGTGAATCTTTCTTAAGCCCGCGCCAGTCAAGAAGCTACTAGCATTAGAAAGACCATTAAATTCTGTGCAACATATGTAAATTAAAAAAAATCGTATAGAATAGCGCGCGAGAAAATAGTAATGAATGAATGAATGAATGAACTTTATTTAGACACGGGGGTCTCTTCATAAAATATGCTCTTCCAGAGAGCCGTGTACAAGTTAAAAATACATACATATAGCAACTGGATAAAAATTTTAAGAACTATAATTTACATTTAATATCATAAAAATTAACTATATACTAAACTAACTATATATACTAAAATAATACAGCAAAGTACTATATTTAAATATTGTTAAAAGGTCAATTTACTTTTAAAAGTTTCAATGTTTTCTAAAAGTCTTATTTCGATAGGTATAGAATTCCAGGCAACTGCTCCATTATAGGCCAGACTATTTTTTAGAAAATTAGTATTGGGTTTGGGAATACTTAAATTAACATGATTACCCCTAATATTGTGATCATGAGCTGTGTCCCTTCTAGAAAATTCATCCGAGAGATAAGAAGGGACCAGGTTATGTGTTACTTTGAACATTAACACTGCCTTATTCAATGACCACCGATCTTCTAGTTTTTGCCAGCCTAATTGTTCCCGTACTTCAGTTGATCTAATTTCGTAGCCAGATCGCGTAATTATTCTTCCTGCCCTATTTTGCAGTTTTTGTAATTTATCTTTAAGACTTTTATTACAATTATCCCATACCGAAGAGCAATAATCAAAGTGAGGTTGAATAGTGGTATAAAATACTTTGGTTAATGAGTCCCTGGGTATAACATCCCGAATCCTTCGCAATACACCAAGGCCTCTTTTAACCTTTCCACAAATGCTGTCTATATGGTCATGCCAATTTAGGCTCTGATCAATAACAACCCCTAGTATTTTTTTAAATTTGACTCTCTTCAATTTAACATTCCCTATTAAAAGATTAGGATCAGCAGTTAATTTGTCAATTCGTTTTGCAGACCCAATTATCATATATTCGCTCTTAACTGTATTTAAGCTAAGACGATTTGCTTTCAACCAGTCATTTAATCCTGCTAAATCATTATTAATTCTGTTTTCAAGCATGGTGATATTAGAGTCCCCTAATGTTATACTGGTATCGTCTGCGTACATACTCGGAGTTGTATATGACAGGCAGCCAGGCAAATCATTTATGAAAATAAGAAAAAGAAGACGCCCTAGTATAGAGCCTTGCGGCACTCCACATTTAATAGTTCGTGCACTGGACAAAACCCCATTTACAAAACTGTGCTGTGATCTGTTTGAAAGGTATGAGTGAAACCAACTCAACTCATTCTTATATATTCCATAGAATTTCATTTTCTTTAATAGGATGTTGTGATCGATAGTATCAAAAGCTTTCTTCAAGTCAACAAACACCGCGATGTTAACTTTACCATTATCCATATTATTAAGCCACAACATATTGTCCTTAAGTAAGGCTGTTAATGTAGAGTGTAAAGGCCGAAATCCTGACTGTTGTCTTGAAAATAAATTATTACACTAAGATAATCATAAATTTGAGAAAATATAATTTTTTCAAAAATTTTTGAGACTACAGACAATACAGATATTGGTCTATAATTATTTACATTTGATCTGTCTTCAGCCTTATAGATTGGTGACACTTTAGCAGTTTTCCAATCGTCAGGGAAAATTCCACTTTGAATGGAGCTATTAAATATCTTTGATAGAGGTTCATCAATAATATCAACAACACTCTTCAAGATTTTACATGGGATTTTGTCCAAGCCCGCGGCCTTATTTGATGGAGTTTTGCAAATTGTATCTGCTACGCATTTGACACTGATATATTTAAAATTAAAGTTTTGTGTCGTCTGTTTCAAGAAACACATAGGATCATGTATTGAATCTGGGATCTGTTCGGCAAGTTTGGGACCTATATCAGTAAAATGATTATTGAACTTTTCTGCAATAGTAGCAGAATCAGTATTGATTCCAGAAACATCCTTTAACGCATTTACTGTGGTCAATTTGGTTGGTTTGTTCAACAAGTTATTTAATAATTTCCAAGTTTTTTTGGTATTACCTTTATTAACTTCCAGATTGTTAACAAAAAAATCACGTTTCGTGGTTTTAATTTCATGGTTAACTCTATTTCTAATACTTTGATATGCAAGCCAGTTTGCCTCAGAACGATTCTTTACTGCGCGTTTTTTAAAATTATCTCTACGAAACATCTGTTTCTTTAAATCAGTGGTTATCCATGGAGCATCCAAATTTCTAACTCGTTTGGTTTTTACAGGTGCATGGATATCCAATACCTTATTGAACAGTTCCTTCCAGACAGACCACATATTATTAGGGTTATCAGATATTTCGATTTGATCCCAATCCACTTCATTCAAATCGGTAGTAAAGTGGTTAATATCAAAATTTCTATAATTTCTAGTCTCAATTACCCGTGGTCGTTCGCGTGGCGAAATCAGGCGACGCACAGCATAAATCAGACTGTGATCACTAATAGATAAATGACAGACACCACTTTTACGAATACGATATGGTGCTGTAGTAATTATGTGATCAATCAATGATTGTGTAGTTTTTGTAATACGTGTGGGTTCCTTGATTAGTTGTTTGTATTGGTATTCGTTGTATAAGGATACCAATCTATTAGTATGCGAAATATGAGACCTCTCAAGGATATCGCAATTGAAATCACCCAAAATTATAGTTTCTTTATTTTCATTGTCTAGTGCCGATAGATATATTTCGAATGAGTCAAACACCTTCATTTCACTTGCCGGTGGTCTATACCATGTGCTGACTAAGAAAGGTTTAATGAATTTTCCAATGATTTCAACAGTCAATATCTCAAGATCGGAATTTAAGTCTTTAGTCAAAAAATTCCATGTATCCTTAATATACAGCAAGACCCCACCACCATGCCTATTACGGTCTTTTCGTACCATATTGTATCCTGGTAGCGAGATTTCACTATCAGCAATTTCACTATCCAACCTCGTTTCGTTTATCGCTAGAATATCAAATGGTTGACCCGACATAACAATAGTTAACTCATCTATATGCTTGATCAAGCTAGCGATGTTTAATGCCGCCATTTTAAAACCTTTTAAAGTACTTATTTTCTCAATTAAATTAATGTTTTTAGTATCCGAAATCCTCTGGCTACTTACATCTATATTAGGTTGATTCGTCTTACCCACCTGTGGAGCAGAGCCTGGGAATTCCGCATTATGTAGTGAATTAGAATCATTTGACCTAGATGGACAATCAATATTTACTTGTTTGTCATCACACTGTGAACGAAATTTAAATATTTTCTCCAGTTGACTGCTTGATCTTGATTCAGGTAAGACTTCGACCTCAGGGGAATATGATTTGAATATATCCCCTGAAAAAAAGGCCTATTAACATTGTTTGGAGAGTCATATACATTGTTATTAATTGCTCTTAAATTTGGTTTTAAATATGCACATAAATTCTTTCCTAACATTTTATCTCCTGCATTATTTAAATGCAATCTAGAACGATTTAAGTGCGAGACATTAATGTTTGTATTATCAATATAATCAACATCACTCTTTATGCACCACTCTTTAGTAATTTGATTGAAAGATCGGATTTTCTCCTGTGCAATTTTTCCATCGCTCCTTTCAATAACACTTGAGATCGCCAAGTTGCTCGTGTTTGGCTTTATCTCACGAATAAGATCCTCGAGATTGGTAGAGACGGTTTCAGCCGTTTCGTTTACAAGATCATTAGTCCCAATATGAATAATTATGCTACTATACTTCTGTTTAGACATATTCATGTTTATCTTACTTTTCAGGTCTTTCACAGTAGCTCCACTAATTGAGTGACATGTTGCTTCACCACGATATGCTCTACCAATCTTTTCTTTGTCAATGTGCATCACCATCGAATCACCAATCAGCAATAATTTCCCTTTGTTTTCCCGCCTGCTAATCTTATTCATTTTAAATAATGAATTATTATCTTTTGTAGAAGCATTATTTTGTATGCTATGCTTGGACATTTGGGCGTTTCGGTACTCAGCAATCTGATCTTTAAAATTTGGGTTTAGAACATTTATTTCCTTTACTGGCTCTTCCTGGTTTTTTGCTTGGGAAACTTCGTCCACAAGGACTTCATAGCGATTCAAATTAACGAAAGTCATATTGTTATTTTGAGATTCACAAAGAGAACTGGTGTGCTTGGGCTTTGACCATGTAGCTTCATTCGATTGCAAGATTTCCTTCAGCACATCATTTTCGTCCTTTAACTTTTTATTTTCTAGCTTTAGCGATTCAATCTCCGACATCGCTTCACCTTGTGCTTTCAATAATTCGGCCGCTTCGGAGACTTTACTCGCTTTTTCTTGTATCTGGTGTATTATCGCCCATAACATTGTTATATCAAGTTTTATCTCGGCCATTTCAATGTCGGATTTACGGCACTTTTGACAAGATTCATCTTCACTCGTCGCCAATACAGGTTTGGATTTATTTGTATCCTCATTCTGGAGAATGTCCTCATACGTCAGGTTGTCATTCAGCTCGCCGAGATCAATGACTTCATTTGATGACACCCGTTCATCTAAGTTTATTGAGTCATATATTTGTTTGGATAAATGTTTGGCCTTAGTTCCTTGGAAATAGATATACTTGCTGTTGGCGTGCCACGTAACTATCAAAGGCTCGCTTTTAAAACTCCAAGTGCCTCCACCGGGTGACTTCCATGTCGTCTTGCTCGCTATTTCTTCATCAATTTCCGTAAGGACAAATGCTTTCAAATCTTCGAGTGTTCCCGACCATATCAATTTACTCTTTTTTCAAACCAAAAAAACTATGTAGAACCTTAAGAACGTTTGAAGTATTCATTATAAAAACAAAATAAGCGGAGCTCTAAAACACACACCTCTCTAAGTGCGAAATAAGTGCGAAATGTTATATGAGTGGTCGAAAAACAAACAGCAGTCGTCTGCCCAAACAGCAGTCAGGTTCACACGGATGGCTACCCGCTGAATCGACGGCTGAATCGAAGGCTGAATCGACGGCGTACTTCACAGTGGTATTGGTGGTGGTGGTGTAGAATCCCATAGAAGACTACCAACGGATATAGTACATTGGAGTAAGTATAGTACATGTGGCAGGCTCGAGAAATATTAAAAGTTGCTCCCCCTGATTTGTCTATCTCACTGTCGTCATGCTATAACTACACATATCTTTCAAACGTCCTCTGCACAATGCAGTATCCCACCTAGTTGTCAACCTGCACTGGTCTACCAAAGTGGTAAATTTAATGTTGGAGAAAGCAGAAAAAACGCCGAATGACCATCTTGTTGATTCAAGAGATACAAAGGCAATAGTGTGTGGCGATATGCAACCGGTGCAAATCCCTAGTAGATCATGGAAACAACTTACGATCAAAGCATGGCAAACGCTGTTGTCCCAATTTCCCACCTATTCATGGAACTAGATGCGAACGTCAAGCACTGTTCAAAGGAAACCGACGTACTGCAGCAGCTAAAAGTGAGAAGAACAGGAAAATCACACTGATATACCTTGGTATATCAGAGCCATGAACGAAATGTTCTATTTACTGACTAAACCTTCATAATAGATTCTGTTTTTAGAAACCCAGACACTGCATCACTCAAGAGCTTATTTAGTTTTATCGTAGATAATGGACATTGTGAAGATGCTGATAGTGCACTGACTCATGATGGCTCGTTTGCTGAGGTTAATGCAGCTAAAATAAGTTAATCAGGAGTTTTGCTGAGTACCACAGCAAAAGAAACTTTGTGGGAGAGTCAATGCTGCTGAAAACGATGCACTGTCGAGATACGGTGCGTTTTGCACGGGGAAATTCACAAGCAATCGGATCCACATAGTGCCGAACATCTTGAAAACATGGAGGCTATGGGTGAAGATGTCAGGCAATGTATTTCTCAGGCCCGTTTTAGATGCGTTCCAAAACCCTGCTACTTACGAGCAGATAAACGAAAAAGAAGTTCACCTATTCCCAGAAGCCTCCATAGTTGATGACAAGTTATCAGAAGATTTGACATTGCTGACTGGTTCTGATACTGCCTCTGGTTTGGCAAGAAGAAGCCTACTATGAACGCTTTCTTAAAATCATTTACCAAAGAGTGCAAAAATCTTGAAAGTAGTGGATTAACTTGCGAAAATGAAGAGCAGCCGAGAAAAGTTTATGCACATGTCCTTAGTGCAGATTCACAACCCCGTGAAGTTAGCTGCCAATTCGCCAGCTGCCAATTCGCTGCCAATTAAGTCAGCTGCCAATTCAACACCACTGTAACGTGTTCAGACCAACTTTATTTCCAAATAATCACTACCTATCAACTAGCTAAAACATTTGCACTCAAAATCAACTTCAATGAACCACGTTTATCACAATAAAAGAACATTTTAAGCGCTCAGACAGCTCCCATCATTATTACCATAAGATATAACAACAGACCAGCTAATCCGTTCCAGATTATTTTCTGCTTGGTAGATGAGCAATCTGAACACACCATTCGATTCCTTATACAATTCTGCGTACAATAACATGCAATTCGCCCTTTCAATTTTAAAACTACTATTTATTTGGAAATTTTCAACTTCCATCATGTAGCACGCGCTTCTTGACTCAGTGACAGACATGTTAATTCGCTTCCAGATCATTTTCTGCTCGGTAGATGAGCAATCTGAACACACCATTCGATTCCTTATATAATTCTGCGCATAATAACATGCAATTCGCCCTTTCAATTTTTAAAATACTAATTTTTTGACAATTTTAAACTTCCGTTATGTGGCGTGTGCTTATTCTTGACTCAGTGACTTACAAGCTAATTCACTTCCAGATTATTTCTGCTTGGTAGATGAGCAAACTGTACACATGCACATGGAATGCCAACATTTTATTTCTTATACAATTCTGTATACACCATCGCATGAAACATGGTGAAGTGCGTGCTTAATGAAATAAACAACTATGATGTAAACAACTGCTATCATGAGAATCACTTGAGGATGTTTTGCCCATTTATAGGATTAGCACATTTAGGTGTTTGACAACACTAAAGATTAGTGTATTGCAATTGTTATATTTCTATGCTTTAATTCTTGACAGATGTGTTTCTCACCACACAACAACTTAAACTTAGTTGAACAATACACTGGACATTGAACAAAAAATTATAAGTGCACCGATTTTCCTATTTGCCAGCTGCCAATTCGCTGCCAATTGGTATTTAGCTGCCAATGCAACACCAATCTCTCACGTCTCTTGAAGCCCGTTCAGTCCAACTTTACAAATAATCACTACCTATCAACTAGTGAAAACATTTGCATTCAAATTCAACTTCAAAAAACTACATAAGAAAGCTCCGATCACTATCCCCCAAATAAGAGTTACTCATTAGAACAGCGATGATCCCAATTCCAGGTAATTTTCTGTTCTGTAGATGCCATGTTGGCTGCCACGAGATTTTTAGTTCCTGTTCTTATATTGTTTATTCTTGTTAATAGTTGCCTATTTCAAGGCACATTTTGTTCTAGTATTAAACTAAAATGCTGCTTCATCGACCTAAGTGGAAAATGGTTAGACCACCATTCAGAAATGGAGTATATTCAAAGCTGTTATTTTCGACCTGCATTGACGATTCGTATTACGAAGCGTAGTCGGATACGCAGACCTATAGTTTCATGGGGAATACATGGTCATCTTCTTTTGGCGGCTGCGGAAGAAGAAGTGTTTATTGATATCACTGTCTTTATGGACATCGAACGAAATCCTGGACCGGTAGCTGAAGAACGACCTGGCATGAATCTAACATGGCATTCAAAGGGCTTGGAGAAATATAGCAGAGGCGAACTATTTGCATTACGAACAAACATCATTAGTCCTGCCAGCAATGTTATCTCAATTTTTAAGAAGTATGGCATATTCAAATATCGAGGATGTCGAGCCGGATTTTATCACATTAAAAATATCAATAATACCTGGACGTTGCCTTCTTATGGCCTTCTATCAAATCAAACTAACTGTGATTTCTATAATATTGAAACCATTATTACGCATCGCCGACCACCTCTGGTTTTACATATTCAAAGTAGCACCTCTTCAAAAATTCAAATTAGCAACATTATTCCAACAATGATTACGTTACGGCCTTTTGGTTTTCCCTTGTGCCGCTCTGCTGATCGACCACCTTCACGCGGTAATTTGATATCTTTGCAATGTTCTAATCGAATGAGAACTCACTGTCGTAAACAACAAATGGTGCTATGTAACTTGAATGCTCGATCTGTTCGGAATAAAACTGCTGTAATTTTCGATTATATTTGTGAAGTAAAGCCCGACCTAGTAGCAATCACAGAACATTGGTTAACCGCTCGTGACTCTTGTGTAAGAGCAGAACTTTGTCCGGATGGTTATAGAATTTTGGATCATCCGAGACTGGGCCGACGCGGAGGGGGGACTGGGCTCATCTATCGCGAGTCATTGAATATTAATAAGGTCGATGCTGGTGAAAGTGTGCGGGCTTCTTTTGAGTTCTCTGAGTGGATTGTTAAGTCAAATACGTCTAGTTTACGGGTTGTCATCATCTATAGACCGCCTTATTCTGAGGATCATCCCGTTACTACAAACGTATTTCTTATGGAACTACCGGAATATCTTGAATCTTTGCTACTTTGCAAAGAGCGACTATTAATAACGGGTGACTTCAATATCCATGTGGATGACCGTTGTGATGTAGATGCTCATAAGTTTTTGGCCCTACTGGAGTCTTTTGGACTTGAACAGCATGTCACTCAACCTACGCACCGCGACGGTCACATACTTGATCTGACTATTACGCGTAAGTCCGAATCACTTGTTGACGGAGTTCACTCGTTGGTCAACTTATATCTGACCATGCAATAGTACTCAATCGACTGGTACTATCCCGATCAAGTCTTTCAATGAAAACTACCACCTATAGGAAAACAAAGTCCATTGATTTGGACTGCTTTAAACGAGATCTACGATCCAGTTCACTGTGTAACGACAATCAGATAGCTACTGCTGATGATTTGAACGCATGTGTGCACGATTATAATACCACCTTAACAGCACTGCTTGACAGCCATGCACCATTAAAAACACGTACAAGAATAACCAGGCCTGTTGTCCCCTGGTACAATGAAGTAATTGATAACGCCAAGCGGGCGCGCAGGAAAGCGGAGCGCAAATGGAGAACGACTAAGTCTGCTAATGATTTTTGTGACTTTAAGTCAAAGAAAAATCTTACGACCTACTTAATGAATAAGGCGAGGCGTGAGTTCTACTCTGAGTTTATGGAAGAAAACAACGTTGATAAAAGAAAAGTGTTCAATGCTGCGAAAAGGCTGCTTGGCATGAATAATGATCTTTTGTTTCCTGATCACTTGGATAATACCATGGTTGCGAATGATGTTGGCAAGTTTTTTATTCGGAAAGTGGAACGTATTCGTGAAGTAATTGATTCTACTTGCGTTAGTCAGTCTGACTATGATCTTGTACCAGCTGACAAGCCAGTGATGGATACAACCCCAATGCTGCGCTCTTTCAAGAACTTGGATGATCGTGACGTCTATAGTCTTATTCAGAAGTCGGCTAAAAAGTCATGCATTCTGGATCCTTTGCCAATCACTCTGGTCTCTGATTCTTTGGAAGTTTTGCTCCCTGTAATCACAAAGATAGTCAATGCTTCTTTATCAATTGCGCATTTCCCCGTTGAATGGAAAGAAGCGCTTGTTAACCCGCGTTTGAAAAAAGGTGCACAGGACCCAGCCTTTAAGAACTTACGGCCTATTAGCAACCTTCAGTTTGTATCCAAAATTACTGAAAGAGCTGTTTTTGACCAGGTTTACACCCATGTGACTGACAATGAGCTGTTTCCTATATTACAGTCAGCTTACAGGAAATCTCATAGTACTGAGACAGCGTTGCTGAGAGTTGTTAATGACCTTCTGCTCAGCATGAATCGGCAGCATGTGTCGGTGCTGGTACTACTTGATCTAAGTGCGGCATTTGACACCATTGATCACGGCATATTGTTGCACCGTCTTGAGACTTCGTTTGGCATTACTGATTCTGCTCTTAAATGGTTCTCATCATATCTATCTGGACGGACCCAGCGTGTCTTAATCAATGGGGAAAGGTCAGACAGTTTCCATCTATCCTTTGGTGTTCCCCAGGGATCATGTCTTGGGCCCCTGCTCTTCAGTATCTATGCCAGCAAGCTCTTTGATGTTATCAAGTCTTACTTACCCAGCGCGCACGCATATGCTGATGATACACAACTCTATTTATCTTTTAAGCCAGATGGCTCTCTAAGCGAAGCAGAAGCATTATACGCAGTGGAACAATGCATTAGAGCTGTAAAGACATGGATGTTGGTTGACAAGCTACAGTTGAACGAAGGAAAAACTGAAGTCATGATAATAGGAACTCGTCAACAATTAAGTAAGGTTAGCCTGGATAGTCTGTCTATTGGTAACACCACTGTTGCTACTGTTAACGAGGCAAGGAATCTTGGAGTCTGGTTCGATACGAAATTGAATTTTGATATTCATATTACTAGATCGTGTAGCCTGGCCTTCTATACTTTGCATAATATCAGGTGCATCAGAAAATACCTTACATACCAGTCTTCACAGGCGTTAATTTTAGCATTAGTCATTGGGCGTCTGGATTATTGCAACAGTCTGCTCTATGGCCTGCCAGCCACCCAGATTAACAGGCTGCAACGGGTGCAAAATGCGGCTGCTAGGCTGATCTCGAATGCACCTCGCTTCTGTCACATTACTCCAATTATGTATGAGTTACATTGGTTACCAGTTAAGTTCCGTATTATGTTTAAGGTAGTTTTAATTACTTTTAAGGCCTTACACGGTTATGCCCCGCCTTATATTAGTGAATTAATTGGTCCTAAAGTGCACTCGAATTATAGTCTACGAAGCAACAATGAACGTCTACTTGCGCCACCAACTACAAGAACACGAAAGACAACAGGAGGCAGATCGTTCACTGCGGCTGCCCCAGCTCTGTGGAACTCTCTTCCAAATCAACTTAGAGTTGAGGATAATTTTAATAATTTTAAATCAGCTCTTAAAACACACTTTTTTAGATTAGCTTATAATTCATAGTATTTTATTTTTATATAATTTTTTCTAGTTTTAGTTGTATTAATGTACAGCGCATTAGATCATATTTATATGTATTTTGCGCTTTATAAATATTAAAGTTATGTGTTATGTTATGAGCCATTTGAATGCATCATTCGATTCCTCATTCAATTCTGCGTATAATAACATGCAATTCACCATTTCAATTTTATAAATAAAATAATACTTGAGAGCTGAAGCCATTATTAGAAAAGTTAACTCAGAAGTCTCAGAGTATAAACATCTCACCATGCATGTCATATGATGCATGTTATACGAAAGTCATATGATGAATTAAAAGTGCAAATTTAAAATCTCCATTTGTGACAAGTGCAGCTGTTAGTACTTAATCGATCATTTAACTCCATCTTTTATCTGCTGTTGTCATTAGTAAAGATCAAAAGGAGTCGTGGGACTGGATAAAGGAAACACATTTTGATTTCGTAGAGAAGAAAGGTGTAATGAAACGAACTGACATTCCAGAAGAGGTATATCATTTTAGAATTACCGGTAATTAATTGTCCGAATGTAGGCATTAAGAAGAATCATTTCCATTCTATTTTACCCAGATAATCGACGATACAATTTGCGCAACACTGATCAACATGTTTAGACAGGAAGTCCGTGTAACACAGGACAGGTACGAAACCATGTACATCAATGTTTTATAATCAATCAAAAAACACATGCATTTATCCCGAGGTGCAGTATAGGAAACAAGTTTAAGTTTCCGGGGAGCACAAGTTCTTAACTAACATATACTTTTTGACAATATATGTATTGTTAAACATGAGGGCACTTCATAACGGTTATAAGGCACACGCCCCAGATTCCCCGCCAACATCTATAACTGAATTAGTAAACTGATTATTTTTTGGTCACTAAAGTAACATTCAAATTGTACTCAAAGTTTTCATATCACCATAACAAGCTAAAAACATAACCTGAGTATTAATAATCTAAGCTGTAACAGTTAAAATTGTGTATTTTAGAAAACCTGAAAACATCTTCCTTCCTACCACATCGTTCAAGTTCGATGTTCAACTATGGAATGGCGCAAACAACAAAAACAAGTGAGCTTGTGTAGATGTCGTGTAACGGTGTTTCAAAGTGAACCAATCAGATAGCAACAATATTTTAATGATCTCATCGTACATCCTTGTTTTAGGAATGATTACATACATTTAGTTCTTCTGGTAGAAGCTACTGCGTTAGTCGTATCGGCGTTCAAAAAAATTTCCAGAAAAGAGGCTATCAAAATGTTGGATAAAGTAATATTCTAAATGTACAAAGTAATATATGTATGTAAATTAACAAATTTTATATAACAAATGTATACAAATGTATTCAAAACGTTAATTTGAAAAATTTTAAATAAAATAGTAGTTTGAAATGTGAAAGGACGCGTTGATGTCATTGAATTTTATAAGGAATGATTGCTCATCCACCGAGCGAAAAATAATCTGCAAGCGAATTAAACAGTCTGTCACCGAGTCAAAAAGCGCACGCTACATGACGGAAGTTGAAAAATTTCAAATAAATAGTAGTTTGAAAATTGAAAGGGCGAATTGCATGTTATTGTACGCAGAATTGTATAAGGAATCGAATGGTGTGTTCAGATTGCTCATCTACCAAGCAGAAAATAATCTGGAACGGATTAGCTGGTCTGTTGTTATATCTTATTACGGGAATAATGATGGGAGCTGTCTGAGCGCTTAAAATGTTCTTTTATTGTGATAAACATGGTTCATTGAAGTTGATTTTGAGTGCAAATGTTTTAGCTAGTTGACAGGTAGTGATTATTTGGAAATAAAGTTGGTCTGAACGCGTTACAAGCGACGTGGGAGAGTGGTGTTGAATTGGCAGCTAACTTAATTGGCAGCGAATTGGCAGCTAACTTCACTGCAATTGTCAAAAATTGCAAACAATTCAATGGAGAACACGGCCAACACGGTTGTGATTGGTGCGAATTTCCTGGCGAAACCATTGACAATGGTGGTAACTAGATATTACACATAGGGGGCCCTCCGAAAATGTGGACACCCATGAAGCACATGCGGTATGGCCTTTAAGCGATCCATGAAGGCGAAGCTGTCAAAGGGGTTAAAGGGCCATCCGTAATTGGAATTCTTCCAACCTTCGACCAAGTGAGAGGTGTTGCTGTCGACTTCATGGATTAATGGAATATGTCTTAGGAGTCACCCATCAGTTTAACTGGTGGATGGATAGCCGACAACACGAGAAGAGCTACTATAATGGTACAAGGGAACAAGTCATTGACAACCGACTCCAGGCTATTGATGTTCCAAACGAAATCGGCAGCGCACCAAAATCAATAGCTGATCAATACCAAGATCAATAGAAGATTTCGACATTGCCGACTGGTTCCCAGATGCGTTCCCTAATACCAACGAACAGATAAATGAACAAGAAGCCGACCTATTCCCTGAGTTATCAGAAGGTTTCGACATTGCCGACTGGTTCCTGCATGGGTTCCCTGCTCCTGACGAACAGATAAACAAAGAAGAAGCTGACTGGTTCCCAGATGCGTTCCCTGCTACCAACGACCAGACAAACGAACAAGAATTTGACCTATTCCCAGAAGCCTCCATAGTTGAGGCCGAGTTATCAGAAGATTTCGACATTGCCGACTGTCATTCTTCATTCTCGTTTGCAAGAAATAGATTGATTAGTGCAATGTTGCTTGCTGTTTTTTCTTCGTGATTATATTTTCTTCTTTCTCTACAATGTGCTGCACGTCCTCTTCATTCAAGAAAAGAGACGCTGTGGTTTGTTCAGGCTCTCCACAACAAACTCTCATCATCTCTACTAAAATCCATAGTAAAACTTCAAAAACATGTCGATACTGCTACTGAAATGGCCGATGTTTCTTCCCTGCCACGGCGCTTAATACAGCTTGCTGATTGGTTCAAAACACGATAATCAACACATGTGTGATTACTATAAATAATCGTACATGTGTGATTATAAGTTTTATTAGTGGCAGAGCCATCAATAAAACACTGTCTATTATATAGTAGCAGTATGTGTCTCACATGCACACATTTATTTTTAATTCGTAGGGAAGACGGCACAATGGATCTTGTACAGAATGCATTTGACCCAAATGGAACACCAATGTGTATTTATGGTGGCCCTGCATATCCCCACCATGTGCACCTCGAAACCCCTTGTTTTGATCCCACAAATCTATCTATCGGGTCGAGCGAACTCGGACTCCTTTGACTATTTTCCTCCGCACGACCCGATCCTGCATTGCGGCATCAAGTTCTTCTTTCTCTAGATTTGTGTCTCTCCTCATTTGTTCTAGGTATGTTGTGTGTGGGCGCCCTCTTGATCTTTTTCCATGGGTGGGATCCCATAGAAGCAGTTGGTGTAGCGTTTGTTGCTCACTTCTCCAGACATGCCCTACAAAACTCAACCTCCGACTTCTGATAACATTAGTAATGGCATCTAAGTTGTCATACAGATAGTCATTTGTTTTGTGTTCTTTCCAGGAAATGTCTTGTGCTTTTCTTAGCAGCCTAGTGTAAGTGCCATCAAGATGTTTCTCCATACGTTTAGTCAATGTCCAACTTTCAGCCCCGTATAGAAGAACACTCTCCACTGGTGCTCTGAAAAATTGGATTTTAAGCTTCCTACTCAATGTTGATTTCCATATCACGTCCATTTTATTTGCTGCAGCCCATGTCATACCAATTCGAGTGTTCATGTCTGTCTCTGAGGAGTTAATCCATGAACCAAGGCATTTGAAGTCTTCAGCACACTTCAAGCATGTACTCGGTTTTTGTAACATTCACATGAAGACCAACAGATTCAGCTGCTATTTCGACTCTCAGTAATAGAAGTTGAGCCTTCTCAATTGTATCAGATAACAAGGCAATGTCGTCTGCAAAATCAATGTCCGTTAATATTACTTCAGGGTTTCTTCTACTACGACGAGGATACAGGGTAAAACCTGTTTGATGAGGGTTGGATGTTGCCTTCCTCATTGCATAGTCAAGTGCTAAGATGCAAAGTGGAGGTGCTAAAGTGTCCCCTTGGAGTACGCCAGCAGATATATTAAAGAGATCTGTTTCGCCATCTGGTGACAATACCTGAGCTTCTGTGTTCTGGTATAACATTTTTACTGCATTTATAATTTGTGGTGGTATTCCATAAGCCTCCATGATTTTCATAAGTTTTCCACGGTGAATCGAGTCGAAGGCTTTGCTAAAATCAACAAATGTCAACACTGCTGGTAAGTTCTTAGCCTTAATGCATTCAATTAGCCATCTTAAAGTTAATATCTGCGCGAGCGTGGATCTGTTTGGTCGAAATCCATTTTGGTTCATGCGAAGTATTGGTTCTAAGTGGGGTCTTATCCTTTGAAGTAGCATTTTGTTGTAGACTTTGGATGCAATCACTGTTAAGCTGATTCCATGGTAGTTTTGTAACCCAAATCACCTTTCTTTGGAAGTGGTATTAATCCGCTTCTGCCCCATATTTTCGGTTTGTCCCCATGGAAAGTCTTGTTGCACACTTCGAGTAGTGGATCTATCAGTGCTTCTGTCTTCCAGACTTCTATCGGAATATCATCAAGTCCTGTTGCTTTACCGTTGGTGAAGGATTTGATGCACCTTTGCAATTCATCTTTCGTGAAATCCTCAGTGACGATTGGTAACGTCTCCTGAATTACTCGAGTAATTTCACGTTCCTTGATTACAGGTGGTTGTCCAAGAGGTTGTGAAAGGAGTTGACAGCTTTTATCTTTCCAGTTGGTGTGTTCACACATGCAAGATTATAATACAAATGCAATATTATAATACATATGAGTGCAGTACGCATTTAGTTGAATGGTTCTTTGCAGAACTATTCTAAGTTTGTTGACATTAAAAACCCTTCAAAATTTATCTGAGTTCTGTAGGGAAAATGTATACAGCTAAATCAATTAACATTGTCCTCGACAAAGCTAAAAGGCCAAAGCTAAAATGTCAAAGCCAAGCGCGAAAGTACGATTTCCTTAAAATTTTTAGCTCTTGGCTGCAAGTCTCCCTGTATTTCAATTTTTAATGGAGAATTTCGACACAACTAATTGGACTAATGGACCCTCCAGGAATATTTTGCATGAAACATAAACAATGCTATGGAAGAGTTATTTAATTTTAACAAAATATCAAACTATTGTCAAACATTTTCTAGCAAGTAACATTACATTTATCCTGTCGGATCATGTGTGTTATTTTGCCATACTCATTTTGAGGCAATTTTATCTAATAACACAAGAAATAAGTTATTTTGCCTCTGTTGCTGTTCCATCTGCTGTACTAGCATTGTTTGGACAACCTGCCTGTTATTTTTCTCTGTCATGCTGCATCATCTCCAGAAAGTGCTGGTGTCGATTTGCCTCGGTCTCTTGTTGCTTCAACTTCAACTTCAAAGCCATTTCCTCCCACATCAAAGACTATTGAGCTTCGTTTTTCTCTTAGGTAATGTAAGGTTTCATTACCAGTCCATCTCTTATTTTTCCCAGGAGTGCACTTTTCCTCACCCTCCTTTTTGTATCTTAAAGCTTTTCCATGGCCTTTGCTCTGTCTTGGGCAAGCTCTACTTGATTAACAAGATTCTTCTGTTTATTTTCTTTATCTTCTCTCTCAGCGTCCTCAGCAGCATCCTCTTTTTCTATTATTTCCTCCAGTGCTGTTTCTATTTCAGTCATATCTGTTGCTATACCATTAGGTTTCTCATATTTAACCTTTGCTCTCAACTTATAACAGCTTCGTGTATCTATCTCTCACTGCTCGCTGATCGAGATCTGCTTTAAGGGTGTTCAGACATATTTATTTTGGCCTGTTGCTAGGGAAAACTTGATTTGACCACAGGGCTTCTGGAGCTTTACAAATTTGATCCCCATGCGAGATATCCTGCACGTGGTATATATGAACGAAGATCTTTTGTTCGGTGACGTCATACGATGACGTCATCGTGACGTCATCGAGATCAGGAAAATCCTATAATTTCTGCCAATTTTTAAGTTTTGTGAACAAAACAAGTTTCACCTAAACGAAAACTGTTATGTGCAAAAAAGTACGCATGCATTTCTCAATTGAGCAAATTTTAATGATTTTATGGCCGTTTTAGTTGGATATTTTCAATAAAAAATGGAATATCTTTGTAATTTTTGGTTGATTCATAAAACCCATGCGTACTTTTTGGGAGACGTATTAGCCCTATGTGTAAACGAATAAAAAGTAGCTATTTGATGAATACTCGCGGAAATTATAGGAATCTTGTTTTTGCCGGGAATACATTCAACCTAGCCTGCGAATATCAGGCGAGGGTCCTCTTTCTGCCTGATCGGATGGAGTTCGAAGCGGTTCTTCGCTCGTTGATAAGCTCTGCCGATTTCTGAATTCTGGCGTTGAAACCTTTGAGTAAAAAACAAAGAAGGATGTAATTTGGCATGTAGTTTTTTGCTTTGGTTTTACCACATTGAATTGCCTCATCGGAAGAAGAAAACAATGACTTGGCTTCACAGTCGTGGTAGATGACAGTTAGGGAACACTTCAAATCACTACGTGTACGAACTCGAGAGGTTAGTTCGTCGATATCAATGTTCGAGCTGCCACACTGTTCGCACTGTTTAATCTTACTTAATTCCATCAACATTTTAGCAGAAATTATGTAGTGGGCATCATCTTTGATAATTATTTTTTCATCAGAAAGTTCGTTTTGGTTATGTTTTGTAACCATAAATATTTTGCTCATTTCACCCTCAAGTTTGACACTTTCGCTTAGTTCCTGAAGCATGCATTCGCTTTCAGTTTTTTCACTCTCCTGAGACAGAGAGGATTCAAGCCAACTTCACTAAACACATCTTTTTAATTTTTGGCATTGTTGAATGCTTGGAAAAACTCGGTGTTGATGTTTTCAGGTTCACTACCGTCGCTGCACAATGTCGATGTTTCTCGTCGTCCTGTCTCGTTGCTCTCAATTTTTCGGGGCTCATATTCTTCCAAAAAATTAGTCTGTATTTCAACGTCTTTTACTTCGGCCTTTTCAGTTTGAGTTTCTATGTCCTTCGTTTCTTTTTCAGTTTGAGTATCTACGTCCTTTGTTTGTTTTTCCATCTGTGTCTCGACGTCCTTCAAGTCTTTTACATCAATTGCATGCCAGCGACATTCTGCTGCAGACGAAGTTTGCTTTCTCCTTTTATGTACTTTCTTTCCACAACTTTGCTCGTTCCTTTTCATTTTTTGTTTTTATTTCATGGTTTTTTTAATTAATATATATACTACAAAAATATGTTTTTAAAAAACTTTCCTGACCGGAAGTAATTTTCCCGCGGAGAACCTAATGTCCTTAGCAACCGGTTGTCTAGCAACGAAATACGTTCGAACACCCTTAAAAGGTGGTTCTGAACTTCTGAAATACCTGAATATAAGCCAATATCTCCCTACACAATATGTTGATATCAGATTAGATCATTTGGCTCTTCTCAACACTATATAAAAAATATGCATTAAACATATTGGTATTTAGAAAAAGTATCTCGTCGCCGTGTTTAAGAAACGGTCTAACAAAAGACTAATGCAAGTTTTGTCAACAAGACAAAGGTATTAAAGTGCCCCTGCAATGAAATATCACATTACCTTTCCTGGCATTTTTTGTTACAGAACATCATTTTAGGTTAATAAATGTTTGGTTAATAAAGGAACAACGAAGATTCTATCACAATAAATTTAACCTCCAAGTGTTTGCTGAATTTGTGAAAGGAAATTTTGTTGTGAAGAAGACAGTTTGCCGATTCTCCGCCATTGTTTATGACCATGCCCACGATCAGAGCAATGCTTCCATGAAAGGTAGATTCTCCGCCATTGTTTATGACCATGCCCACGAGCAGAGCAATGCTTCCATGAAAGGTAATGGTGTTGCCGTAGGTTTGAGATGTGGATGGTAATCGGGCCGGAGATTGCAAGAGTTATTAGAGAGTTTGAGGACATCACGAGGAAGCCAAAATGTGTGAGAACCACAACGATCTTAAGTATGTTATCTATGTTAGCAAGTGGCTTGTCAGTCAAACAAAGCCCATTTCAGATCCCATCAAGAAAAACAATCATCCTTGATCTCTTTAGCCAGCCTCCAGTCCAAAGTAACAGCTACAGCTAACCTCCTTGAAGAATGATTGCTCCCTCTTCTCAGCTGTATATTGCATCACAAGTATGTAATGGGAATATGGATGAATTTGAGCACAAGAATCGAAATATCCACCAGCATTATCACAAAATGGCAATCTGAGAACAGGTACAACGTCTTATCTAGTTCAATGCTTGGACGACCTGCTTCCCTCCCAAGACAATGCAAACAATCCCAATGTATAAGTCATTATCCTTGACTGCACTGCTATTGTGAATATGCTATGGCTTGGCCCTGCCCTGCTAAAACATTTTCAGATTATGCAACACAAGTTTTCCTGCCATACATTGCATGCCAGTTGCAGCATGTTAGTTGAGTGGACATTGTTTTGGACGAGTACCTTCTCGTTCACACTGAAGTACTGCGTAATTGAACCCAGAAATGTATCAAGGCTTGCTCCATGCACTCCCAAAGAGGCTGCCGACACAAGCATTCTCCATCTGGAAGATCCTGTGAAAGCAGGGAATAACAAAGTTTCCATACGTACTTGACAGATGTGGTAGTATTGGCAGTGACCAACGCGTCAATACACTGAAGTGTGGATCGCTTTTGGTACTAGAAAAAGCTTCCACTTCTTAGCAGCTCGGGAGATGACCAGAACCTTGGGGTCTGATCGGTGTATTGCGTCGCCAATGTTCAATGCGTTCACTGGCTGTGACAGTGGGTAAAAGAACAGCATGTCATATCAATATCAAAATTGGAAAGCTTCTTCAGAAAGGAGTTATTGTGGAGTCTGCTCATGAAACAGGATAATTTATTTCGCCCATTTTTCTTGGACTCAAGGCAAATGGTGTAGATTATAGAAGGATTCTCAACTTGAAAGAGCTTAATAGCTTTGTTGAGTACCAACACTTCAAAATGGAGACCCTAAGTTCCGTGACAAATTTAATGACTGAAGGATGAATCGACATTCGAGATGCTTACTATAGTGTATCTATTTCATTAAAGCATCAAATTGGTATCTCAAATGTTTTGGTGAGATAAGTTATACCAGTATTCTTGTTGCCTATCCTCAGCACCTAGAATTTTCACTAAACTCATGAAACCCGTTTTCCACTTTAGTTTTTTAGTATTAGTTTTTTACTTGTGGTAGAGTTATAAAAATTAAACAAGCCTGTCAGAAACTAATTGGCAAAAGGATTCGAATATGAACCCCTTTACTATCGTAACCTGGAACGTGATAAAACACCGCCTTGCAAGAGAAGGGGAGTGGTGGAAAGGCTTGCAAATTTATTACCTGTAATTTCTGTTTATCATTCGTTTATGCAACACTTTTTAAGGTATGCAGTTTTGTAGATTAAAGTAACAATGGATTTCAAAGAAATGATATATGTATGTGAAGTGAAACTTAACCTGCATATCGGCAAGAAGGCGATTGGGATGGGGCGAGCCAAGAATTTTGGTTCTTACTTTTCTTTTAAAGTGCCAATGCAGCAACATTTTCGATGTCCGTTTTATTGCCTTCATAAAATATTCAGTCTTACGAGTAATTTGGTGAACAGCTCACACTTATCTGAGTAGTAGAAGTTGTTAAATTTCCCATCTAAAATTAGCTACTACATGCGAATTTTTACATGCGAAGTGGCCATGTTATCACACGTGACATAAGGAAGGCGTTCAACAACAAAAAGTATTACAAGGTGTTGCAAGGAGATAAATACTTTGCCTTTTGAACACATTCCTGGTCGCTATCTTCGACGATTTTTACCTAGTTTTCTTATTGAAAACTATTATGGCAGAAGCCAATTCAGATACGTCCCTGGGTTCAAGCAAAAACACTTCTAATAGCCAAAGTGAAAGCAACGATGACTATGCTATTGTAATTTCACACGACCCGGTCAAGAAGTTGATACCGATGAGACTGATGAGTGGTAAGTAACTTCAGTTTGGTAGTTTAACATAATACTTGTGTATAACATTATAAAAATTATGTTGATTTACACCAATCTGCAATGTCAATGTCAATGTTTACAAACTGTTTTCTTATAGCAACAACATAATGTTTAAATGTATTTTTAGGTGCACTTGCCAATGTTGTGAACATAGATGCTGCAGAGAAATTATGCCTGCTGTAAGAATTTTGACCTTCGATGGCAGCAGAGAGTCATTATGCAGCATGAGGATTTTACTTCTATGATAAACCCCACCGTACTGGAACCGAACTAAGTTGACCCATTGTTTAGGGATAGAAATGGTCGATCATACCAAAGACGTGGGGGACAAGGTAGAAATGAGTAAGAAATTGAAATGGACTTATCATTTAAGTATTTATAATGGCAGCACTATATGTACGTATGTATGTGTATGTGTGTAATTTAGGTTGATATAATATGGTTCTTCCAATAGTAATACTGTAGAGTCTAGACCATGTTGGTATGTCTTGTCCCAAAAGAAGCTAGGTTGTAGTAAATTGCTCTCTTTCCCTTTTTTGAGAGCTGCTGCATACAGATAGCTAATTAGATGGATGTGTGGTATACTTGGTTGGGAGAACTCTAGGCCTTTACCTGCACGGATTTATAAGATAAATAAGATATACCATAAGATATGAACACAATATCCAGCACAAGAACAAAGAGGTTACCGTATGTTTCAGGTCAAAGACGAACATAACCAGCATAATTGTTTTGTCAACAAACCAGTGTAATATATACATATGTGAAGGAAATCAATGATGAGGATTATTGAGTGTAGAAATTTTCTAAGACCCAACCGTGTCCAGTTGCAAAAACTGCAACTCCAAGGCCTTCGGTGAGAAAGGAACTCATGACCCTGCGTTTGTAGTGCAGCAC
Source organism: Chrysogorgia sp. JL179-B06 (assembly GCA_035772405.1). Taxonomy (NCBI): domain Eukaryota; kingdom Metazoa; phylum Cnidaria; class Anthozoa; order Scleralcyonacea; family Chrysogorgiidae; genus Chrysogorgia; species Chrysogorgia sp. JL179-B06. Next base: position 354,739 of record JAYKKM010000114.1, read on the forward strand.
TCCACAAAAGGCCTGGAGTTGCATTTTTTTGTAACTGGTCTCAGTTGAATCTTAGAAAATTTCTACATTCACAAATAATCCTTATCGTTGATTTTCTTGACAACTTAGAGTGAAAATGCCAATATTATTCATTTTTTTGGGAAATTCGGGCATCTACCACATGGGTGTCCTTTCATTGGGTTATTGCAGTTTTTGCATCTGGGTTGCTTTCTTGTTACCAGATTTGCAGTTGGAGAAACAGCTGCAAGCTCTTGTTGCTATTGAATCTGTTTTTGTACTAACAAATTTAAATGAAGAGTAATCAACTGGGTTGTAATCTGTTGTCTCATGATACCACTGTACCGCTGATTCTTTATCCCGCCTTTCGGGAAATTGACAGTTCAGTGGATCTGGTGTTTTTTCTTTATACTTGTTAAGTGTTTTTGTTAGAGCATTCACTGAACTTGTAAACAAGATATCCAATGTTGCACTAACAATCTTTAAAAAAATGGCAGTCTCATATGTACAGTAGTGTGTTCAAGGCTGAAGGCACCAGTATTCACTTGAATTACAATAAAAGAGTTAGTGACACCTACCATATGTGGGAGGGACAGGGATTTTCCTAACAATCTCCTCTCCATACTTGAACTTGGGATATGTCACTTTATAGTATGCTTTCCCGTCCCTAGCGGTTATGGTCTTATTATGTTGTGTTTGTTTGCAATGTGTCTCATTTGCAATCATCATGTTTGTCTACATTGTGTCTCACTGTGGATATCCATTTTGCAGTTATAAATTCAACAAATCCAAGCAGTAGTTTGTACACTGCAGTACAAGTGGTTGCATACACCTTTCAACCAATCCTTGAAAATTTCACAACCTTTCTCCTTGTTAACTTGTCACAATTTATTGTTGCTCTTGTTCACATGCCATATAGCATTGTAGTGTTTAGTTTTTCATTTAGCAATGCTGTTCTGGCGATCACTGAAAAAGATATCTCAAGCCTGGCTTGCTTTAGGTTACCAAAACACTTCTGTGCAGCATCAAGTTCCATAGCATTGCTACTTCCTGGATGATTTGCCTGTAGAATACAGAAAAAATAACATATATATATATACATACACACACACATACATACACATGCACATGCACACACATACATACATACATACATACATACATACATGTACACAGGGGCGGATCTAGGAAATTTAATACATTAGTCAAAATGGCGGGGTGAACATATCTAGCGGGGTACGGGGGCATGCCTCCCCGGAATTTTTTTGAATTTGGGTCTCTGAAATGGCATTTCCCACGATCTGACAGCACTTTTGAGTATTTATTTTAATGTTTTAAAACCTGTTTTTTTATGAAACATTTTATTATTTTTCTGAATTTTTTTTGTCCAATTCGAACTTTGATAATGTAGCCTCACATATCATAAAAATGTTGGCTGTTTCGCTGCTCATCACCATGCCTAGGAAACGCGTCAAACACAGTAACACATTGTTGCAGTCAGTGAATCCGACATGGACAGGTCCAAGGGTTTGAAATCAGAGTTTTCCTTCTCCTACCTACCCAGAGCTGTCTGGTTTTCAGGCGCCAGATATCTGCCTTTTGCACCTCAACCCAAGCAGACATTGTCAGGTTAGAAGCTTTGATTAGTGACCATAATGGAACAGTTCATGCACATAAAGATGCTCAACTCTCTACATTATCCTGGCCAACTTAACCTTCAATTAATCTAACATCTAAATAACTCTTGATACATTACTTTTTAACTATTATTTTGTAATTAATTTTAAATTTCAATTAAAGACACAGACAACTTAAATGTAAGTCTATTTATTTATTGGGAAAGATAATTGCAAATGGCTTCCAGACTGTAGATGTATAAAATGAATCATATGAAGGTTATATGGGATATGGTAATCCATGAGTTCGAGTTCGAGTTAATTTCGAGTTAACCTCGAGTTGACTTGGAGTTACTAGGTAAACCAACAAACTGTCCCCAACGGTTTCAGACATTACTAGAACACCATTTTGATGATAATGGTCAAAATAGAAGCTATCCCCAACACAACACCAATCCTAACCCTAACCCCCACCTTAAGTGTCTTCCTAACCCTAACACCCCGTATCGGACGGTGTATTTTGCGGAACGGCGAATCGGAACGGTGGATTGAATATAGATGGACAAATTCGGTGAGTCGCGGACGAGGTCGCGTATATACTGGGATGCCGCAAAGGCCCGCATGCCACACGGGTGACGATGTCTGGCGAGGTGGAGTCCTACTGAGGAAGCTTTCCAGCGGGTCGGCTTCGTCCACTCGGTAGGACTGGAAGGAAGGTTCGAAGTCGGAACAACTTCGGAAGTTGTCGGAACAACTTCGGAAGCTGTCGGAACAACTTCGGAAGTCGTCGGGAGGTGGTCGGATGGGGTCGGAAGGTCTTCGTTGGCCATTTCGAAGCGGTCGGGATCTGTAGGAGGGTCGTCGGTATCCATCGAAGATCGGTCCGCCATAAGGTTGGAATATCAATGGTGGGTAGTCAGTCGGCTTCCTCGTTGGCGGACATTCTCAACATTCAAGAAGTATTAATCATTCCGCCATTCCACACTTCGAGTTACTGAGCATCACTACAGTCTGGTTCCCAGGCTTCTTTTTCTCAAAATCATAAGAGGCCTGGTGGAAAATGTTTTTTTGAAAAAAATCCAACCTCGTACCCAGAGCCTGCGTTCCTTTTGGCCTGCGCTGACCAAAGGGAACGCAGGCTCTGGGAACGAGATTGGAAAAAATCGTCCTCAAAACTCAAAACTGACCCCAAATAAGAGGAAAATGCAGTCCCGCGCGATCTTCAGAAAGAGGCCTGGGAACCAGGCTGCATTTTCCGCTATCTTGTCTGGCATTACTAGAACAATACACGGTGCAATTTTTACATGAAACTGCAAGGCAAGGAATAGACAGCCATGGAGCAATGAATGGTTCGTAAAACTTGTCTCGCTAGGGCGTTGCATTGCTATTTCAAGGAAGGACGGCAATTCAAAAACAATAACGATCGAAATAGTGAAAACATCGTGTATAGCTCACAGATTCCAATCATGCCATATACTATGCGTATAAACGAAGGTCACGTAGAAAAACTATCGCACAGAAAAAATTGCCGCTCGCTTCCCGGATTTCTGATGATTCCGGCGGGGTTGGGCTTTTTTCAGCCATCGCACATCAATTAAATCAATTAAATAGCTTGAATGTTTGCGTCAAGTTTACTGAATTTTATGATAACTATGTGTAATGAGTATTTCAGCAATAACATGCGTCGCTCTTGGTCCAGAACCCAGACTAGTTGCGAGTCCTCTTCTCTCACTTTTCGACATCACAGACTAAGGCGCGCGGATATCAACCAAAAGAGGTCTGGGAACCAGGCTGTATTGCAAAAGTCAAGTCTTGAACTGAGCTATTTCTCAGTAATAATGAGATTTTTATATGAACTTTTCTCAAATTGCAAGAAATGCCATTTCAGAGAAACAAATTTCCCGGTGGACATTCCCCGGACACCCCACATGATAATCTGATAATTACTCCTAGCAGAATGTGTTGCCCCTCTACATGTTTCTCATTGAATTTCGCACTAACGCAAAATCCCCCGAGCGTAGGGTCTATAAATGATATGTTGTACCGAAAATAGCTCAAACATCAATTTCTTTTTTTTTGCATTGGCAAAAAACTTTTTCTACATTTTAAAGCCTCATAAAAGACCCGAACAGCATTCTGTGTACCACGTTTGGTATTGTTAAGTCTTTGTTTTCTAAAACTCTCGCAACTTCCTTGTCTGCGTCTGCTTCAAAAGACAATGAACATTCGCCAGTCTCTGGTCCCGCCATTTTTCATTGCTTTGCTTAACTGCGTGTAGTCTCACGTACATTCGCCGAAATATCGCACCGTGAGATATTTTACATATCACCCGCTCCAGAGTGAGATATTTTATTTATCTCACTCCGCACTCGGAAATCGGAAACTGGGGTGGAATACCCTGAAAAATCTCCTCGTCACATGGTACAAATGCTATAATATATACCGTAAATACACGATGATTAAAATTCTGGGCTTATACTTGTTCTACACCAACGGACTTTTTGTGGGTTTATTTTCGGGTAGAGCTTGTATTGGTTAACGTTATTATTGGAATGGTTAACGTTATTATTGGAGGAAAGTTTGCATTTCAAAATGGGTATGTTATGTATATATGTTGTACATAATATACTCATAATATACATAACATAACCGGTTTCTGATCAATTACTTTATTCTATTATCAAATTACCAATTTATGAATAAACTTCTTGAGCTCAATGAGTTAGTAATTTGTAGAATTTTCCCCCAAATTCAAGAAGCTGCAAGTAGAATATAGCTAATTTGAAAACCATAATTGTAATTTTAATACTAGACTTAAATCTAGCATACTTCTTAAAACAACTAAAATATTAACAAAGTAGATACGAACTATACCAGTAAAATCCGTTCTACAGCACAATACAGTACTGTCCATCAACAGAAATACAATAATGAATATAAACATAAATTATCTAAAAGTCAGTGGCATAATAAATTATCTAAAAATCCATTTGGAACTGTTCATTCAGCTCTTGTTTGTGCTGAGGAGTTAACTGCTCTGCAACCTCAGATGATATAAATACAGTGTCACCGTTAAAGGGAGGATCTGCTTGCACAAGGCACGTTTTGCGAAGGTGGTAGTGGGCGTCACTCTCTCTCCCCAACTGCTGTGTTCCATCTCTTGGGCTTGTAAACGATCGTCTTTCTTTCCTTGCAACACACAGGTCATATGGTGCTGGGAACATTTGGCCATCTACTTTCCTCATGGGTCTTCCACACCTACCCTGACAGACTGATATCCTCTTTGTTACCCACTTCAAAAAGAAAGATGACGAGGGAGGAGGAGTGCTGAAAGGTCCACTTGTACTTGATGGGTTTTCAAATGGTGTTTCATTTTCTTCCACTGGATGGCTTTGGGCAGTTGCTGTACAACTCTGAGGTGTCAGGCGTGAAGATGTTTCTATACTCGATGTGGGTGCAGAGCGTTTTACTGCAGGGTTGCTTGAACCTGAGTTGTAGCTTGATAGGAGCATGGATTTTACTTCTGAGTTGGTATATGCTATCTGGTGGAGACGGTTGTCATCTTCTGAAACACCAAGTCGCTTCACAAGAACCCAAAGGATATGGCTACAAACTTGTCTCCCACCTGCCGTGTATTTGCATGGCACAC